>CM035409.1:65550453-65877953 GCA_020310875.1 Ceratopteris richardii
GCACTCGTCGTAGCCGGTATTATCATCTGCATCTGCCTCTGCAGGCAGGCGGAAACCATGCCCACTGTAGTGGAAAAACAAAACATCTCCTGACTCAGACTCTTCTACAAGCTTATTCAGTGCACGTTTGATGTTTTCCCCAGTAGGTTGCATAAGGCTCGAATCTGTGTCTATCAAGATGGTGATGTCAGATTTGTCAAAGCCATATCGATCGATCAGGGTTTTATGAACACGATTTACGTCGTTTACGCAGCCCCGAAGCTCAGCTTTAGAGTCAGGATAGTTGCATCCCACTAGAACTGCCTTTTTCGCCATAGATCTCAGGAGAAATCTCACATTGAAGAGGAGCCGCTGACGGTTTATGTGTGTCTTTTCAGTTAAGCATCGAGTCAACGCGCGCACACATACGCACTTTAACAATCCACTGACTTATCGCTACCTTCGATCGCGCTTGAATAATCAAACGACGTGGTGCTCCCTTCGATCGATTAATGCTCAGGACGAAGAGTGGTACCGTTGCCAACTCCTGGGGAGTGGAGCGGATTCTCCAGCCTTTTAGAGGGCCTGAGAAGCTAACAGCTCTACCCCGTAATGCTACTCTTCCTGCATCTTCTGCAGTCGTCTTTAATGTGGTAATCGAATGCAATTTTAAGGCGCGAGGAAAGCAGCGATGTAGCTGGTCTCCCTATGCGTCGTATTCGTGTACCAAAACTGGAGCAGCGGTGCAGGCAATAACGTTATCAACCTCATTTTCATCAACAAAAAAAAGAAATCAATGGTTAGGTTCTGATTCATTGAGGGTGTACGCAAAGGTCATTTCATATTCAGGAATATAGTTTTAAGGTCATGCCACTGTAGAAGGGCGTGTTACTCTTACCCCAACCCACCTTCTCTTTGCATAAACTTGAGCTACAATTTTCAAAAGCTCAGAGGTTCACGTGAGCTTATCGGTGACTTTTCTGACCTGTTCTCAGAGACCCACAACAGAAGAGTCATTCCCTTCCAAAGTGTCAACACAAGAATCACTCGCTTCAAAAGTCTCATCGCAAGTAGGCCCTCCATGTAGATGGTTTGTGAGATGCACATCATCATCTGTGTAGACACACTACCATATTTGCACAGACGGACAAAGTAGGGTGAGTTCAAATGAGTTTCCGAAAGCTTTGAACGTCATTTGATCTTATTGGTGACTTTTCTGACATGCTGTAAGAGGCCCACAATAGAAAAGCCATTCTCTTAAAAAGTGTCGTTACAGAAGGCTCTGTAGATGCAGATGTTTTGTGAAACGGCACCGCACATTGTGTGGACGCTCAAGCATCTTTGCACAGATGCACTAACTATGGCGGCTTCAACAGAATCCAGCGGCATATCATTTTCTTTTATAAAACACGGAGCAAAATTGGGTGACTTCAAACGATCCAGTGGCATATCATTGAAAAGGCATGAAAATGCATTGCTTTTGCCTGTGCATTCGCAGAACATAGTGGCAGGCGCAGCATAGCAAACAAGATCAGATAATGAATCGTAATCCCTTCCGTGTTAGCGCGAAAATGTCGAGATTAAGGATTCTCCTTTTGTCATGCAGCTTATATTTCTCGTCCAACTGAAAGGTGGATCCAGCAAACGTTTTAGAACTGATATCAAATGGGAGTGCACTCCAAGTGAAAGTCACATGGACACAAGATGGTTGTCGCCACCTCGATTGATCCCATCATCAGTCCCCTATTCACCGCAAGGAGGACTCTTTATTATCCGACTACTCGAATTCTGATTAACAAGCAGCAAGGCTCGACGGAGCGCTCATACAGCGCATCGCCGAATATGGGCTTCAAGAGAAAACATGAATTCACGTGTCCCTTTTTTTTAACAGAATGTTCGGCCTAAACCTAATCTCCGTTGCTTGAATTAGATTGAAAGAACAACTTAACAGGTGAAAAGCATTTGCTTGAATTAGATTGAAAGAACAACTTAACAGGTGAAAAGCATAATAGCCATGGCACTCACGAAGAGGTTAAGACGGTCTAAGCAACACTGCAGCCCTAAGGGATTACAACTGAGAGTTATCTTAGAGTGTGTTATCCCCATTCTATGAATGAGGAACCAAGCACATTCTATGAATAAGGAACCAAGCCTGAAATGGGCTATGTGTTATCCCCATTCTATGAATGAGGAACCAAGCCCATTCTATGAATAAGGAACCAAGCTTGAAATGGGCAAAAGTAATCGTTGTAGCCTCGGGGATGCTTGTCCATTTTGGTTAATTGCTTAACAAATCAATTCATGCTTCCTGTGTATACTTACCATTAGACATTGATTTCAAGGTCTATATCCATCAGAATTTTTTATATCTCCCTTGATTAACAACGTTAAGCAAGCAAAAATATTGTGTATATTTACCATTAGACATTGATTTCAAGGTCTAGATGTTGATATATTTAGGTAGTGATGTGTGTGGACACACTTGGGTTGCCAGGGCACTTTTTTCCCACTTTAGGAGGTTTTTTCCCTTGGCTTGTATATATGCCTATTGCCCTAATGGGTTACTTATCTTTGTACATTATAGTGGTAATACATTCAGTATTGTGTGTTGTGCTCCAAGATTCTTCTTCTTCCTTGTGTTGTTTGCATGCTTCGGCAGACCTCAAACTCCAACAATTGGTATCAGAGCAGGTTGCCGCTTCTTCAAGGGCCTCGTTGACACCCCTACGGTCACAGACTCAGAATCACACGAAATTTGATGACCATATTCAAGGTCATTAGGAGATCAAAATGGCTTCACTTTGTGGTGCGAAAATCGCGATCTGAGCTCATTTTGGCCTCCGAATGCAGTACCATAGCACTTGTGATGTATTTCATATGTTGGTTGTAAGTTGGATGGTACGAATTACCCATTATGGGCTTATATGATGTGTCATGTATTCTTCGCAAAAGGATTGTGGAATATTGTGCAGGGTGTTGGAAAACGTCCTATTACACCTGAAATACAGGTATTGAAGCTGATGCAGATGGCATCGAAGATGGTGATATTCTACAAATTCTTGTTCGTACTGCGATTTCTACTACAGCTACTACAAAACAAATTCATTGGGATGGCAAAGATGCTTAGGCACATGCATTGATAGTTTTGTCTCTCAAACATGCCATTATTCCTCCATGCGCTCCTAGAAAACAACAAAGGAAGCTTAGGATACACTTACCACTTTATATCAGGCAAGGAATGAGGCTCGTGTTGCTCACCTCCAAAAACAATTAGAGAGTGGGCACATGAATGAGGAGATTCCATGGATAGTTCTTTGAAAAAGATCAAAGATGTGAAGGAGCATTTGATTTCTATTGATGAAGTCTTGCCTGACAGTTCACTTGTGCAGACTATTCTGAATGGACTTCTAGATTCATATGAGAGTTTTTCTTCTACTCTTTGATTAATCGTGAAAGGCAATTCAAATACCTTATCATTTTAGAAGTTAGTCTCTATTTTGTTGTAGGAAGATCCGTGTAGATAGAACACATCCATTATGCGTGTTGTAGATCAAGCTTTCCTGGCTAGTCAGAAGGGCAAAGGTAAATGGAGCTCTTCTACTAGTAAGCAGAAATCTACTAATTCTGCACAATCAAAGAAGGATGACAAAGACAATAAGAAAACAGAAAAGCAAAAATTGTTTTGCACGTATTGTAAACCAAATGATCATGTCATAAAGAATTGTCCAAAACTGGCTCCAGAAGAGGCAAAGACAAAAGAGGTTGGAATGGTTGTTGCAGAGGCCTCTACACCAAAAATAGAGTCTGCTAATCTATTGAAGAATGAAGAATGGGCATTTTCAACTGTTTGCAGTTTTGACCCATCTTCTCTTGAATAGTGTATGTCTCCAGTAGATTCAGATGTTTGGTACTTTGATAGTGGGGCAACCAAACATATTACCTCACAATGCAATTTCTTCACTTCAGTCAAACCTGCCCCTACAGGGAATACCATCACATGTGCCAACAACTCCTCTTATCCTGTCATGGGAGTTGGTAAGATCATTTTGACTACTGCTCGTGGTAGTTCTTTTACATTGTTGGATGCTTTATTTGTGCTAGGGATCAAAAAGAAACTGTTATCAGTTTCAGTTTTAGCCAAGATTGGCTTGGTTGTGAAATTTGTTGATGATAGATGTACAGTTCATGATCTGTCAAATGGAGACGTGATCATTGCTTCTGGCATTTAATGTTGTGGGCTATATAAGCTCGTAGACTATGAAAGATGTGTGAATGATTCAAAATGTGCAGTACATGATTCTAAGGCTATGTCAGATGCAAAGCTTTGGCATGCATGCTTTGGTCATCTAAATTTTGCTAGTTTGCTATGCTTGCAGAAATCTAAAATGGTGTCCTCTTTGCCCAAACTTGGGGCACCTGGTAAACATGTATCTGAAGGTTGTATTTTGGGCAAAATGCACCATTCCTCCTTCCCTAAACATGGTTCAATTTGAGCTACTCAGAAAATGGAGCTTGTTCACAGTGATGTATGTGGTCCTATGCAGACACCCTCTTTTGGAAACTATCCTTATGTCGTGACTTTCATCGATGCTTTTTCCATGCATGCATGGGTATATCCATTGAAAGAAAAGTCCAAAGTGTCTATGTGCTTCAAACAATTTTTGGTTTTGGCTGAAAATGTATTAGAATGTAAAATGGGCACCCTCCGTTCTAATCCAAGGGAGGATTATATGTCTTCAAATTTTAATGCATTTCTGGATGAATGTGGGGTAAGACATCAATGTACAGTGTCGTATACACCTCAACAAAATGGAGTTTCTAAAAGGAATAACTGGTCACTCATAGAGATGGTGAGGTGTATGGTCAAGAGTCAGGCTTTACCATATAGTTTCTGGCTTGAGGTTGTTATGTGTGTAGCATATGTACTTAACAGGTGTCCCACTAAAGCACTACAGTCTATCACTCCATATGAGGCTTGGCATGGTTGCAACCCATCTATTGCTCATTGGCGTGTTTTCGATTGTTTGGCATAGGCAATAGTGCCTGAACAACAATGCAAAAAATTGGATGATAAAGTAGTGAATGTATTTTTGTTGGGTACAGTTCTGTAAGCAAAGGCTATCATTTGTATCATCCACATACTAAATGCATTTTGGTTAGCCGTGATGTTGTTTTTGTGGAACATGGTATTCAGCCATTACTTTCATGTACTAAAGGGACATCTGTTAGCTCCAAAGACATGTATGATACTTTGTTGCCTGTTTTTACAGGTGGATAGTTTAGTGCTAGTCCTAATGAGGCAACTTCTTAGCCTTTGCAGGTTTCATGTGATGATGCAAATCATTCCATTTTTCATGCAGATTTACATGATGCACTTGTTGATGAGAAAGCTGATATTGAGGAGGAAAAAACTATGCCAAAATGGCTGGTGCAGACTTTGTGTGATAGCAAATTAGATGCAGCTCTATCATATCGTACTTGTTCAAGCTCTCATAGTGCTTCTTTTGCATCAGATTGTTATGCTATGGCTGCCTCTAGTCTCTGTGATGAGAATGAGCCTGTTTTGTTTGATGAAGCACAAAATTTTGAAAATTGGATGACTACTATGCAATTGGAATAAGATGCTATCATGAAAATGGTACCTAGTCTTTATGCGACTTGCCTTCTGGCAAGAAGGCCATTGGCATTAAGCGGGTATACAAGCTGAAGTGTAAGCCTGATTGAACAATTGACAGGTATAAGACTAGGCTTGTTGCAAAGGGTTATGCGCAGGAAAGAGGCATTGATTTTGATGAGACCTTTGCATCTACATGTCGAATGACTATTGTTCGTAGCATCTGCGCACTTGCAACTCATCATGATTGGAATGTACATCAATTGGACATTAAAATTGCATTTTTGAATGGTGACTTGCATGAAGAGGTGTATGTTTTTTAGCCCTATGGCTTTGTGCAAAAAGGGCATGAAAACCAGATGTGGGGGTTGAAAAAGGCATTATATGGTTTGAAGCAAGCACCATGTGCTTGGTATGAAAAGATACATGCCTATCTGATTGCATATGGTTTTGAGAACAATCCAATTGAATTAACCTTATATGTTAAACGTGCAAATGATGTGCTTCTAGAAGATCATTGTTGTGTATGTTGATGACATGCTGCTCACTGGTCCTCATGAGAAGCATATTGTTGATTTTAAGGTTGATTTGCATGCCTCATTTGAGATGTCTGATTTGCGGCATTTGTATCATTATTTGGGCATTCAATTTATGCAAGTTGATGGCGGAATAACTTTGTGTCAAATGAAATATATTGACACATTATTGCAGCATTTTGGCCTTGAAGATTGTACACCTATTGCCACTCCTATGGAAACGGGTTTACGATTGAGTCACTACAATGAATATGGGTGCATAGCGACAGTTAACACGACACAATTTCATCGCTATATAATTGCATAAAGCGTTGTAACAAGCGTCGAGCGCACAACATCGGTTAAACGACAAAAACTTTGAAGTTCTCATCGATGTGCGGAGTGATGTGCATTGCAACTATTACATTGAGCGTCGCTAAAGCAACTATATAAAAAGCTTCACATAAGCGACACTAAATTGCATTGCATAAATGATGATAATTAGCATCGCTTATGCGACGCTATCTGGAGACGGATATAACACGGTTTAGAATCAGTTACATGACGGTTAAAAAAAAAAAAAACTAAAAATTTTTGGAGGCTCTTCGATCGGCATCTGATCGAAGCACTCTCCAATGTTCACAATTGCGCTGCGCTTACGAGCTGAAACAATCACTTGTTGAATTGTTGTTTTGTCTAATCTCTATCTTATTCTCTCTCTCTCTGTGTCTCTCTCCTTTCTACCTCTTTCTCTCTTTAAATTATCTCTCTTTCTCTCTTTCTCTCTCTCTCTCTCTCTCTCTCTTTCTTTCTTTCTTTCTCTCTCTCTCTATTCCAGGTTATTCAAGAAGTTAACCAAGCAAAAAATATGGCTAACTATTGTAAGTACAATTTCCATTCTTTGTATATCATTTCAATTGTGTTATTTTCATTCATTAGCATACTCACACTTATTGATATGCACATATACACTTATACATGAAGATGCACGTTCACACATATACACATGCACATACACACACATACATGTGCACATACACTTACACATACACACACATACACATTATACACACATACACATGCATATGCACAAACATTTCTACAAACACATAAAAAGACTTGCATGCATCCATTATTGCATATATACATACACATACACACATTAACACATACTTAAATACATGTATATGCACATCCACATGCATGCACATCCACATGCATGCACATTCACATGCATGCATATACACATGGATGCAAATGGAAATGCATCCACATGCACATGCATGTTTCATACATATACACATGCATATACATACACTTGTATATGTTTATAGGCATACACATACATATGCACATATGCACATATGTACATATACACACACATACACATATATATGCACATACGTACACACACATATGCACATACATACACACACATATGCACATACACACACATATACACATGCACATACATACATATACACATATACATGCACATACACACATGTACACATACACTTACACATATACATGCACATACATACATATACACACACATACACATGCACATGCACATGCACATGCACATGCACATGCACATGCACATACACATACATACGCATATACACTTACACATGCACATGCACATGCACATACATACATATACATGCACATACATACATATACACATACACATGCACATACGCATATACACTTACACATGCACATGCACATACATGCATATACACATATACATATGTACATACATACATATACACATGCATACACACATATACATGCACATACGTACACACACATATGCACATACACACAGATACACATGCACATACATACATATACACACATACATATATATGCACATACATACATATAAACATATATACATGCACATACACACATATACACATACACTTACATATATACATGCACACACATACATATACACACATACACATGCACATGCACATACACATACACATACATACGCCATACACTTACACATGCACATGCACATACACATACATACGCCATACACTTACACATGCACATGCAGATACATGCATATACACACATACATATGCACATACATACATGCACATATATATACATAGATACATACATATACATGCATATAGACACACTTACACAAATATAGATATATACCTACATGTGCATATGTACATTTTATACACACACAAGCACACATAAATATGAATGAATTATATAATTAAAGTAATAAAACACATGCTAAATATAAACAATAATAAAAATCAATAGAACAAGACTTTTCATTACTTAATACCATACACACAATTCAAAACATAGCTGGAATGAACAACATATAGATTATCAAGAATCCTAATCATCATCGTCATCATCATCATCATCATCATCATCATCATCATCATCATCATCATCATCATCATCATCATCCTCATCCTCATCATCACGATCATCTGCATGATCAGATGTAGTTGTAATGGCATCATAGGTAGCGGTGTGAGCACTCTGTGATGATCCAGATCATCCCTCCTGTGTCTATCTCTCTACCTCATCCATATCTGCCTCTCCATAATACTCTTGTATTAATATAACAAACATAAATAATTAAAACATACAAAACATCCATAAAAATAAAATAATTATATGAAATTTAAGAATACTCACAAATGCATCCGGATGATCTTGCATATACTCTCTCAAACACCGATATCCAAAATGTGTAGCATACTTGATCTCATGTTTGTAGGATATTGACCAACATACACATACCCACATACACATATACATGCAAACATATACACATACATACATGCATACATGTACACATATACATACATATAACATAAACACACATATACATATCCACATATATACATACACACATACACATGCATGCATATACACACATTCAGACAAAATACATGCGTTTATCCCACAAGAATGTGTAGATGTGTATATGTTAATATGTGTGTATGTGTCAATGTGTATATGTCAATGTTTATGTATGTAAATGATCAAATTATTAATATCTAATACCATTATTTGTAGATTCCAATCAATCAGATGGAACTCCACCACCGTCTCCTAATCGTGCAAGAACTATATACTGTAAGTATATCAAACTTTTAATTTTAAATACATTTGATAGATACATAACTGATATATGTTTTTTTCTTATTATAATCAAATTCTGATCAATGAGAGGGCACTCCCCCACCTCCTACCCATGCAACAACTTCACATGTGTCCTCCGATAGGAATTATGATGAATTTTACTATCAAGAACATATTATATGTTGGTGTAGGTCTTGTTATGGCATATATCAAAGACCACGATTGGAATGTATTGAACATGAGGCAAAGTATGGTACTTTTGAGCATGCACCACCACATGGTCAATGTGATAATGCTTGGGTATGTATTTTTTCTATAAATTAATGTCATTATTTTATTTTAAAACCATATACAAAATCAAATTATTGTTGATATATAGGAATATTTGCTCGATGATGATGATGATGATAATAATTCCCATACTCATAATGCTAATATACCTTGTACACGTCATGGACTTGTTGTTCATAAATTACAAGCAGAGGTTTCTAGAAATCCTCTATCTCCTAGTTTCGAGATTGAAACGGTTGAAGATTATCCATTGCCATCTTGGGATCATTCTCTAGTACAAACATATGATAGAAGAAGATATGGAGGATGGAATAGAGGACCACTTCCTTTAGATGGAGAGGTTTTTAACTTTTGGGGTAATCGCTATATTATTGCTTCATCCACTATTACTAGTGCTGGTCATGGTCTCTTTATTGTAGAGGATTTGTATGTCCCTCCGGACTTTGAAGTCACTCTTATGCCATTTTTGGTCCTATATATGGATGGTGAGATTGGCATCGACTTGCATGTTATGTTCAAAGCATGAGTACTTATGGAATATGCTTGAATGCAGCTTCGCTATGTGGTGCCGAAATCACGATATGAGCTCATTTCGGCCTCCGAACGCACTATCGTAGTGCTTGTGCAAACTATTTCATCTTTTTGTGCCAATGATATATATGAGTTTCCGTTTTCCAGTATAAGCGTCTCAAAGTATGCTACAGGTTTAGCAGAATTCATATGGGCAATTCTGTTCAACTTTTTGAGATACAATCAATTTTGTGCATCAAGGTATTTTAGTCACCGGCCATGGCTGAAAGCAGTGATGTATTCCGTATGTTGGCTGTTGACGATAAGTTGGATGGTACCAACTACCCATTGTGGGCTTTTATGATGCAACATGTATTGGTTGCAAAAGGATTGTGGAACATTGTGCAGGGTGTTGAAAAACGTCTTATCACACCTGTAACTGTTACAACTGCAGGTACTCAAGCTGATGTAAAAGGTGTCAAAGATGATGATATTCTGCATATTCCTATTCGTGTTGCGGTTTCTGCTGCACCTACTGCAGAGCAAATTTGTTGGGATGGTAGAGATGCCAACACACATGCATTGATAGCATTGTCTGTCAAACGTGCCATTATTCCTCACATTCGCTCTTGCAGAACAACTAAGGATGCTTGGGATACACTTACCACATTGTACCAAGCTAGGAATGAGGCTCGTGTTGCTTACCTCCAAAAACAGTTGGAGAGTGAGCACATGAATGAAGGTGATTCTATGGACAATTTTCTAACAAAGATCAAAGACTTGAAGGAACAGTTGATTTCTACTGATGAGGTTATACCAGATAGCTCACTTGTGCAGACCGTTCTGAATGGTCCTCCTGATTCATATCAGAGTTTTGTTTCTAGTCTTCGGTTGATGATGAAAGGCAATCCAAATGCCTTGTCATTTGAGGTGTTAGTCTCTGTTCTATTGCACGAAGATTAATCCACGTAGAACATGTCCATTATGTGTGTTGCAGATCAAGCTTTCTTGGCTAGTTAGAAGGGCAAAGGAAAATGGATCTCTTCAACTAGTAAGCAGAAATGTGCTAATGCTCCACAATCGAAGATGGAAGACAAAGATGAAAAGAAATCAGAAAAGCAGAAATTGTTTTGCAAGTACTGTAAAGGAAATGATCATATCATAAAGACCTGTCTAAAACTGGTTGTTAAAGAGGCAAAGGAGAAAGACGTTGGAATGGTTGTTGTAGAGGCCTCTACACCAAAAACAGAGTCTGCTAATCTTGTGTAGGAAGAAGAATGGGCGTTTACTATTGTTTTGCAGTTTTGACCCATCTTCTCATGAGCAGTGCATGTCTGCAGTAGACTCAGATGTTTGGTACTTTGATAGTGGGGCGACCAAACATATTACCTTGCAACACAATTTCTTCTCTTCACTCGAGCCTACCCCTACAAGGAATACTGTTACGTGTGCCAACAACTCCTCTTATCCTGTTATGGGAGTTGGTAAGATCATTTTGACTACTCTTGATGGTAGTTCTTTCACTTTGTCAGATGCTTTGTTTGTGCCAGGGATCAAGAAAAATTTGTTATCAATTTCTACATTAGCCAAGATTGGCTTGGTCATGAAATTTGTTCATGATAGATGTATAGTTGATGATCTATCAAATGGTGACCTGATTATTGCTTCTGGCATTTTTTGTCGTGGGCTGTATAAGCTCCTAGACTATGAAAGATTTGTAAATGATTCGGCATGTGCAGTACATGATTCTCAGGCTATGTCAAATGCAAAGTTTTTGCATGCACGCTTCGGTCATCTGAAATTTGCTAGTTCGCTATGCATGTAGAAATCTAAAATGGTGTCCTCTTTGCCCAAACTTGAGGCACCTGGTAAACATGTATGTGAAGGATGTATTTTGGGCAAAATGCAGCGTTCCTCCTTTCCAAAAGATGGTTCAGTTCAGGCTACTAAAAAATTGCAGCTTGTACATAGTGATGTATGTGGTCCTATGCAGACACCTTCTTTTGGAAATTATCTTTACTTCGTGACTTTCATCGATGATTTTTCTAGGCATGCATGGGTATATCCATTGAAGGCAAAGTTTGAAGTGTTCATGTGCTTCAAAAAGTTTTTGGTCTTGGTTGAAAATTTGTCATCATGTAAAATGGGCACCCTCCATTCTAATCGAGGGGGGGAATATATGTCTTCTGATTTTAATGCATTTCTGGCTGAATGTGGGATAAAAAACTAGTGTACAGTGCCATATACACCTCAACAGAATGGAGTTGCTTAACGAATGAACAGGTCACTCATGGAGATGGCAAGGTGTATGGTCAAGAGTCAGGCTTTACCACATAGTTTCTGGCTTGAGGCTATCACGTGTGCAACATATGTACTTAACAGGTGTCCCACTAAAGCGCTACAGTCTATCACTCCATATGAGGCTTGGCATGATCGCAAGCCATCTATTGCTCATCTGCATGTTTTTGGTTGTTTGGCATATGCATTAGTGCTTGAACAACATCGTAGTAAAATGTATTTTTGTTGGGTAGAGTTCTGAAAGTAAAGGCAATCATCTGTATCATCCACAGACTAAAGGGAGTCTAATAAGCTGTGATGTTGTTTTTGTGGAAGATGCTATTCAACCATTGCTTTCATGTACTACGGAGACATTTGTTAGCTCCAAAGACATGTATGATACTTTGCTTCCTCTTTTTACAGGTGGACAGTCTAGTGCTAGTCCTAATGAGGCAACTTCTCAACCTTTGCAGGTTTCATGTGATGATGCAGATCATTCCATTTCTGATGTAGATTTACATGATGCACTTGTTGATGAGAGAGCTAATATTGAGCAGGCAAAAACCATGCCAAAATGGCTAGTGCAGACTTTACGTGACAGCAAATTAGATGCACCTCTGTCATATCATACTCGATCAGGCTCTCATAGTGCCTCTTTTGCATCAGATTGCTATGCTATGGCTGCCTCTAGTCTCTGTGATGAGATTGAACATGTTTCTTTTGATGAAGCACAATATTATGAACATTGGATGGCTGCAATGGAATATGAATATGATGATATAATGAAGAATGGTACTTGGTCTTTATGTGACTTGCCCCCTGGCAAGAAGGCCATTCGCACAAAGTGGATATACAAGTTGAAGTGCACTAAGCACATTGAGGTGCATTATCATTATGTCAGGGAGAGGTTCTCTGCTGGGGAGATCAGCTTGGCATATTTGCCCACGCAGGAGAACATTGCAGACCTTTTCACGAAGGCTCTGCTTAGGGAGAAGTTTGAAGCTTTCCGCAAAGCTTTGGGCTTACTTCCTTTTGTGGAGTGATTTCCACATAGCTTGGCACTTCCTTATACATGAGGGTTAGCTTCTTGTTCACTACATCACTCCCAGGGGGGATTTGTTGATATATTTAGGTATTCATGTGTGTGAACACACTAGGACTGCCAGGGTACTTTTTTCCCTCTTTAAGAGGTTTTTTTCCCCTGGCTTGTATATATGCCTATTGCCCTAACGTGCTACTGATCTTTGTACATTCTAGTGGTAATACATTCAGTATTGTGTGTTGAGCTCCAAGCTTCTTCTTCTTCCCTATGTTGTTCGCGTGCTTTCGTAGACATCTAACTCCAACACACACATGGAAATATAGAAGGTTTAATAAATAGTAGTCGAGGGTTACATAATAGTTCAAGGACTAATTGCACATTTGAGGAGCATGAAAACAGTCATGAATCACCATACATGAGTAGAGATGTAGCAAGATACATAGTTGTCAATGTTGTTACTTCATTACATGTTGGTGATGAATTATTAGGGAATTATGGATGGCATAGACCTCCAAGAGCACCTTTTAACTAGAGAGAGAATGAAAACTTTCTATCCACCTACCTTGTGTTGCATAGGAAAACTCTAATTTCAATCTCTTTTCAAAATAACTTACATATTTAATTTTATGTTTAAACTTTACTTTTCATTCATTTATGGAATACTAATGATTTTTATTCATGTGTGTAGATCCCAACATATGATGTTGATGATATTCCACCACACCATTCACAATCGCTAGTAAGACCTCATTTATCAGAAGCTTCTATAAGGAGGCTATGAAAAAGTGATCCTGTGGAATATGCAAGGTTGAAAGACCTATATTCAAAAGAAGATAAAGTACAAGATTTGTGCGACAATGATGAAGATGATGGCATGGCAATTTTTATTGAGGATTGGTATCAAAATGACATTTGACATGACTAAGTGCAAGCTTACTTATTCTCAATCTTCAAAATAATTTTGGATGGAGTAATGTATCTGTTTCGGCACTATTAAGGTATATACATATACATGCATATATATATACATTTAAATACATACATACAGACATACACATATATATACATGAATGCATACACACATATAGACAAACACACATACACATGTTATGAGCGTAAGGTCAAATTATACATAATGTATCGAATGAAGATATTCTGTCCATCTAGCCTTTGGAATTGTTCCCCTAGCCTTTAGAATCTTCAATATACACAGCTACACATGCATACATACATACACATTCATACATACATACACACATACATACACACATACATACATCACATACATACACACATACACATACATACATATATGCATACACATATGCATATGTATACATACATACATATACACATATAAATAACATGTACACACATACATACATATACACATACGCATACGTATATGCATGCACATGCATATACACATCCACATACACATACACATAAGCATACACATATGCATATATATACATATATATATATATATATGTATATTTATTTATTTATTTTTATTAATATGTCTTTTTTTCATGAACTTACAGGTTATTATCTAAAAAATTTTTACCAAGTCAGAATATTCTTCCTACCTCACATGATGAAATGAAGAAGATAATCAACAATCTTGGTATAGATTATAAATGTATACATGCATGTCCTAACAATTGTATTTTATTTAGAGGTAAATATGCAGACTCTTTGACATGTCCAAAATGTCAATCTCCTCAATATAAGGATCAAGAAGGTAAAATCCCAAAAAAGGTATTGAGACATTTTTTATTGGCTCCATGGATTAGACATATGTTTCAAAGCCCCAAACTATCAAAGCTTTTGACATGGGGACATGACCATAAAAGTACTGATGGAATAATCAGAATTCCAACAGATAGTGTAGCTTTTTAGCATATTGATAACATGGCCTGATTTTGCACAAAAACCACACAATCTAAAGTTAAGAGTTGCATTAGATGGGGTTAATCCATTCTCCATGAAATCTAGTAAATGGTCAACATGGCCAGTGGTAGTCATAAACTACAATCTTCCACCATATCTTAGCATTAAAAAGGAACATTTAATGCTTTCACTTTTAATCCCAGGAAAAAGACAAGTTAAAGATATGAATATATATCTTGCTCCTCTCATTGACGATCTCCAAGAGTTATGGAGAGGCATTAATGTCATTGATGTATCGAAAAGCATCAATGAAAGATATATTACGGTTCGTGGTATTGTGGCTTGGACTATTCACAATTTTCTAGGATATGGTGTTTGTTCAGGTATTGATGTAATCTTTTTATTCAATATGCATACAAATAAATGTGAGTTAATCTAATTATATTTTTATCGTTTTCATGATGCAGGAATATCTACTAAGGGCTATAAATCTTGTCCATATTGTGATGATTGGTTGAGATCAATCTATAGTAAGAATCTCAACAAAAAATATTTATCTTTGACATCGATGATTCTTGCCTGATGATCATCCATTAAGACGTAAAAGAGAAGCGATACATTTTAATGGAAAACTTGAAACAGTTCAGTGCCCAAAACCAATGACGCTTATGAATTGGTATCGAAAATGGACATATGGATCTCTAATAGATCCATAATCAGAAATCTTCAATGATGATGAAGATAATGAGAATGTAAAGAGAGGTAAAGGAAAATTGGCACCGTAAAGAATATCAATATGGTATTCTTTGGAGTATTAGAAAGGGTTAAAAGTCTGTCATCTTCTTGATCCTATGCATATATTCAAGAATATTGGTTATTCATTATGACAACATCTTCTTGGATTAAAAGATACCATAGCATCAAGGAATGATTTGAAGGACCAAACTCAAAACCAATGTTATGGCTAGTTTTTGGTAGACATCGACAGGAAATGACTTATGCACCTTCTCCTTGGGTACTTACGACAAAAGAGATACAAACTATCAACAATCACTACAAGGAATACCGGTGCATAGCGACAGTTAATGCGACACAATTTTGTCGCCATAAAATTGCAAAAAGCATCGCAAGAAGCGTCGAGCGTGGACCATCAGTTAAACGACGAGCAATACAATGTTTTTATTGACGTGTGGCGCGAGAGGATGTGCGACACTCACATTGAGCGTCACTAAAACGACGATTTAAAAAGCATCGCTAAAGTGATGATTTAAAAAGCATCGCATAAGCGATGCTTATTTGCATCGCATAAGCGATAGTGATTAAGGTTGCTTATGCGATGCCAATTCTAGTGGTTTTTACGACACCTTACCATCACTTACACGATGGCATTTTGACAAAAAAATTTAAAACATTGGAGGCTCTTCGCATCGGCATCTTCACGCATCTGATCGAAGAGCTCTCCAATGTTCGCAATTGTGTTGCACTTACGAGCTAAAACAATCGCTTGTAGAATTGTTGTTTTGTCTAATCTCTATGTTATTGTCTCTCTTTGTCTCTGTTTCTCTCTTTCTAACTCTTTCTCTCTTTGAATTATCTCACTCTCTCTCTCTCTCTTTCTCTCTCTCTCTCTCTCTCTTTATTGCAGGTTATTCAAGAAGCTAACCAAGCCAAAAATATGGCTAACTATTGTAAGTACAATTTACATTCTTTGTATATCATTTGAATTGTGTTATTTTCATTAGTTAGCATACTCACACTTATTGATATGCACATATACACTTATACATGATGAAGATGCACATTCACACATATACACATGCACATACACACACATATATACACACACATACATGTGCACATACACTTACACATGTACACACATGCACATGCATGTGCACAAAGATTTCTACAACCACATAAAAAGACTTTCATGCATGCATTATTGCATATATACATACACATACACACATTAACATATACTTAAATACATGTATATGCACATCCACATGCATGGACATTCACATGTATGCACATGGATGCAAATGGAAATGCATCCACATGCACATGCATGTTTCATACATATACACATGTATATACATACACTTGTATACGTTTATACACATACACATACACATACACATACATATGCAAATATGTATATATCCTTACACATACACATATATATGCACATACATACACACACATATACACATACACACACATGCACTTACATACATATACACATACACATGCACATACACATATACACATACACTTAACACATATACATGCACATACATATACACACACATACACATGCACATGCACATACACATATAGACACATATACACTTACACATGCACATGCACATACATACATATACACACACATACAAATGCACATGCACATACACATATACACTTACACATGCACATGCACATACATGCATATACACATACATGCATATACACATATACATATGTACATACATTCATACACACATATTACACACATATACATGCACATATGTAAACACACATATCACAGATATATACATGCACATACATACATAAATATACATGTTTATATAATTTATATTTTTTATTTTTTATTTTAATTTGTTTCTTTTTTAATTCATTATTATTTTTTATTATTTAATTATTTATTATTATTATTTTTTTTTGATTTTATTTTTATTATTTATTTATTATTTTTTGTTTTGTGTATGTGTGTGTGTATGTGTTCGTGTTCATGTGAGTGTGTGTGCATCTCTTTTTGTATTGGTTTTGTTTCTTGGTTGTAACTTTCATGTCTTATATTGGTCTTAAGTCTCTTGCTTTTGTTTGTTATTTTTTCCAATGTGTATGTATTTGTGTTCTCTATCTTGAGTTCGTAAGTTTGGATAATTCTGAACTTATGAAGGTATATATATACACACATACACATGCACATGCACATGCACATACACATATACACTTACACATGCAGATACATGCATATACACATATAAATATGCACATACATACATGTGCATATATACATAAATACATACATATACATGCATATAGACATACTTACACATATAGATATATACCTACATGTGCATATATATGTTTTACACACACAAGCACACATAAATATGAATGAATTATATAATTAAAGTAATAAAACACATGCTTAATATCACCAATAATAACAATCAATAGAACAAAACTTTTCATTACTTAATACCATACACACAATTCAAAACATGAATGAAATGCATGGGTGAGAACCAGGTTCAAGATACTAAGGTTGAGAATTAGGGCTCAAGAGACCAAGGTTGAGAGCAAGGCAATTTCATAGGCAAGTGGCCAAGATATAGAAAGGCAAGGTTTGAGAGACCAAGGTTGAGAGCAAGGGTTCAAGAGACCAAGGTTGAGAACAAGATGGTTCAAGAGATTGTGCGAGGGTGAGGACATCAATCCAAGGGGAGACCAAGGATTGATCATTGAGGACAATGATCTCTAGAAGGGGAAGAGAGTGATAGACTCAAGATATGACTGGTAGGAGATGGTTGAACCACACCCTAAGAGGGAGGATCAGGAAGTAATCCTCAACCATGGCTTTTGGGGAAAGTGGTTAGCCCATCGTACTCCTAACTGGTAGGTCATGAGTTCGAATCCCACATTTACACTCCTATGATATTTGACAAAGATTATGATCCATAATGCATGTTCAAACTTACCTACTCGATCCCAATAAAGTCTCCAAATACTAATCCCTTCAATGTAGTGGAAATTGTAGAATTGTCAAAACGTGATGGGGACAAACAAGCTCCAATTAATGTAGATATGAGGACTAATGTAAAATCATAAGAAGAAAAGGAGAAACAAAAACAAGCATATGAGTGCAACCAATCCATTGTAGATAACTCCACAGAGCTTGAGAATAACAAACACATAATAGAGATAATATTTGAAGCAATAGTTATGAGAATGTATGATCAGAGAGTTTCTGATGGTTATTTTGCTATAATCACCTATTTCTGTTTTCTTGAAAGTTTGGAGGAAAGTTTGATTTCTGAAGTTTGGAAATATTTGTTTGATATTTTGAAGATCTTGGGAGGTCTCATCAATTTCTTTGTGTACTTTGATGTTTACAAGTTTGTAAACATAACATTGTGGTATCAGAGCTTTTGTTTTTTTATCAAATCTTTCATAACTTATTGAATTATCTTCTTTTTTCACAACAATTCAACATGGAAGATTTGAGTGCATCAATTGAGAAGTTATGAGATGGGAGAAATTATCCCATGTGGCAATTTATAATGGAGTCTTATCTCATGTCTAAAGGTCTCTGGGGATCGATAACAGGTACAGAAGTGAAGCCGATATTACCAGAAGCTCCTACACAAGCAGATCGTGCAAGAGAGCAAGAATGGATCGAAAGAGACAGAAGAGTTTTGTTTATTATCTCACAAACGGTTTCGAATACTATGCTTGGGCATATAAGAGGTTTGAATACTAGTAGAGAGACTTGGGAGTCTCTAGAAAGGTTATTTGCAACCACCAACAGAGCGAGGCTGTTGAAGCTCAAAGTCAAGGACAAAGCATGGAAGCACATCAAAAGGTGGACACACAAGGAAAGGGAGCAAGTAGGGAGCTCCAAGAAGTGTATGTCAAATTTTCAGAAGAATCCCCTACAAAAATAGTGATTTTCATCACTAAAAACCATTGTAAATACCATTATCTATTTTTAGTAACTCCATTTTTTTCAAGCCGAGGAGTCCTCGAGCTTGAGGAGTATTAGAAGTACCATTGTACCAATTTTCATAATTTTTAGACTTCGTTTGAGCCCTCAAATAAGCCCTGGAACCTAATTTTTAACTAGGCCGGACACTAAGTCTGGACAGGGCCAAAACTAGTCAAAAAACTATAAAAAGAGCTAGAGAGCTCATTTTTGTGGTTGGCTTGTTAGAGAATAGAACTTTTTTAAGAGAACTCTTTTGCAATCTAAGCTTTCCATTGTTCCTCTCTTAGATCTTACTTTGTGCGTGTGTATGTGTATGTATGTGTGTGCATGTTTGTGTGCTTTCACTCACGCACTTGTGCCTTCACTTGCTCGTGGTCTTCATACCGGTCCTCACGTCTCCGCGGATTGACAAGTAAAGGAGGTGGTGCTTACGCTTGAGCTACACCAAATTTTGGCACCGTTGCCGGGGAGAGAGCTTTGAGGACGAGCGTTGTGATGGTAAGATCGTAGATTTGCGACGTTGGAAGGTAAAAAAACTGTCATTTCAGTTCATTTTCTGTCTTTTCCTCTTCATCTTCATCATCATCATCATCTCCACCTTCTTCCATCTTCTTCTTCATAGAAAATTCTTGTTTTTTAGTGCATTTTCACCATCTTCATACCATTTTTCATGCATTATTGTGTGGGAAGGAGTTAGGAGAAGCAAGGGAGAGCAAGCGCTGTGTTTTTTTCATGATTTTCTGCTCATACGGAGCTCGCCATAGCCGGCGCTCAGAAATTTGAATTTCCCGCCAAAAAACACGATTCTGTGATGAAAATCGCGATTCTGTGAAAATTCAAAATTTTTTGAAAAATCACGATTTTCTGTTTTCCCGCCTAAAAGTTGGCTGAAAAAATCACGATTCTGTGGTCATTCTCAGAATCACGATTCTGTGATTGTGCTCAAAATCGCGATTCTCACAAATCACGATTTTCAGTCAAAAACCACGATTTTGAGAAAACACGATTCCCTACTCAAAATCGCGATTCTCACAAATCACGATTTTCAGTAAAAAACACGATTTTGTGAAAAAAAGGCGATTCTGTGTAATCACGATTTTTTGCTCAAAATCGCGATTTTTTAAAAACACGATTTTGTGCTCAACATCGCGATTTTCATGCCAAAAACACGATTCTGAGAAAATACGATTTTCAGCGGGATCAAAATCGCGATCTCACAAATCACGATTTTCAGCAAAAAACACGATCTTGTGAATCACGATTCTCTGAGTCGAAATCGCGATTTTCAAAAACACGATTCTGTGCTGTCAAAAAACACGATTCTCTAAAACACGATTCTGTGCTCAAAATCGCGATTTTCATGTCAAAAAACACGATTCTCTAAACACGATTCTGTGCTCAAAATCGCGATTTTCATGTCAAAAAACACGATTCTCTAAAACACGATTCTGTGCTCAAAATCGCGATTTTCATAAACACGATTTTGTGCTCAACATCGCGATTTTCATGTAAAAAAAACACAATTTTCAAAAACACGATTTTGTGATCAAAATCGCGATTTTCAGAAACACGATTTTGTGATCAAAATCGCGATTTTCAAAACACGATTTTCTACTCAAAATCGCGATTTTCAAAACACGATTTTGTGATCAAAATTGCGATTTTCAAAACACGATTTTCTACTCAAAATCGCGATTTTCAAAACACGATTTTGTGAACACGATTCTCAAGGTACAAAATCGCGATTTTTTCAAAAGGTCCTGTTGGCCTGTTTTGACCCCAGGAGCCTGATTTGACATAACTTTTTCATCCAAAGTCCATTTTTTGAGCTCTATAGCTCGTTGGAAAGCTCGTTTCGAATCCTACATGACCTCAACTGCTTTTTATAAGAATAATGCGTTGATTTTCAGATAGGATAATTTGAAGTTGGGCATCAAGTGGGACTAGGAAACCAAGGGGGCTCCAAAGAATTTTGAACCATACCAAAGGGAAAATTTGGACTCTTGACTAAAGCTTATGAACCTGAGATCTGGTAGACACTTAGGCAAGGATAAACAAAGCATTAGATCTTCTGAGGCTAGTGTCAACCATACATCCAAGTCTTGGGCACAACAACTAAGTGGTCATCTTTTACTAAGTTCAGACACAAGTGATTCAGAAATGTCTTTTAGTATGGGAAAACCTGCAGGTGGCTCAGGGACTGCCCATCTACAAACACCAGAAGGTCCCTATAAGACACAGTTGGAATATATTCGGACCAACCAATTAGGTGCTCGCATCTATGAGGATGGTCTGAGGCGATCAGTGGTCCAACTCAAAAATCCAGATCAATCCTTTGGACTTGAACACCCGGTGGTCAAGTTCGAAGAGGGTTCATACATTGATAAGGAAGGAACCATGTATGTGGTCACCAACCTACCAGATAGGACTGATGAGTTTGGAAATGTCATTCCTGAGAATGAAATAGGAGACCTAGAACAAGGAAATGTAGGACAAGGACCCCAGACTCCTAGAGGTAAGTCAGTTTTGACCCGAGTGATCACTCCGGACTGGATCCCTCAAGACAACAAAAGCATAGAACTATTTTTGAATAGAGAAACAGAGGAAGCCTTTTGGAGATTCAAGCCAGATCAACCTAGCCAATTGGGCATAGTTATCATCTATGAATTCAAAGATCCTGAGATACCAGGCAAAGTTGTCTACCTGGATAACACATCAGAGAAGATATTCTTGGTAACAGAACATGATAGACATGCATATACTTGGAAGAATGAATTGATTTTCCCCCCACCAAGATCCAATGTTTCCCATGGCCTCCAAGGAGTAGGATCATCCCACGCTCATGAAGCTCAGAGAGAAAGAGCTAGAGAGAGACCTGAGGTAAGTTTTGCACACACCGTAGGCAGGAATAGATCAGGATTTGAAAATGAAAGACCTGAAAGAGAGAGACATCAAGCACATAGCCAACAAAGAGATGAACATGATTTTCCATTGCCTAGACCCCGAGAGCACCCAAGAACCCTTAGACCCACTCAAGTGATCAAGGCAATGAAGAATTATTTTGACGGGTCAGGAGATCCTTATGATCATGTGGCCGAGTTCAAACAAGTGTTAAGAGCTGAACAGGTTGAGGACTTGTTCACCCAGTACGAGGCATTTGGTTTGACTCTTAAGGGCACTGCCTTGGCTTGGTTTCAACCATTGAGTAGTCGCAACTATCGCGATATAGGTCAACTGCTAGACGAATTCATTGTAGAATTTTCCAAGAGTGGTATCAGGCATAACACATCGTCCCTGATCCACAGTTTCATGCAGACACCCCAAGAAACAGTGCGACTAGCAGGTAGAAGGTTCAGACAGTACCTAGAAAGATGCCCTACTCCAGAGTTACCCACACCAGCTAAACAAGTGGCTTTGTTCTTAGATGGCTTACTGAGCACAAAATTAAGATCATATGTGTACTTGAAAGAGCCTAGATCCATAGAAGAGTGCGTGCGGACATGCATCGACATAGAAGATAACTTGGGTGAGGAGTTAGGATTGTCCAAACTCTACAAAGATTCGTATAGTTCTACTAGTCATACTTCAAAGATCTCCACAGAAATAGAAGAGATAGCTGAGCAAGTTGCCAAGAAGCTGGGAGTCCAAAATAAACAAACACAGAGAGTCACTCCAGTGAATCGGTGTTATACTTGTGGGGGCGACCACATAAATGAAGACTCAGTGGTTCCAAGGAACACGGATGTCGTGAAGAACACTAAGGTTCAGTGTCATCTCACTGTAGAAGAGCTGCTCAAAGCAAAACCTGAGCTTTGGAATCATGTGAAGGATCAGGTTCCAGAACTTGATTCCAACATGCCAAAAGCAGGCTCCAAGCAAAGGGTACCAGAGATACCTCTAGACAAAATAGGGGACATGTGTGAGGGTGAAGAAGGTAATACTTATCTTCCAATCACCTACCAAGGTTACACAACCAAAGCAATCATAGATTCAGGTGCTGGTGTTGCTATTGCGACCACCTCCTTGTGGAAGCAATGGGGCAAGCCCACATTAAGACCAACTAGAATGAAGCTTCAAATGGCTGATGGTCATTTTGAAAGACCTCTAGGATTGCTAGAAGGGATCACTCTAACCACTTGTGGTGTAGAGTTTGAGCACACATTTGCTATATGTGACTTTGAGAAAAATAATGTCTTTGAGATGATCCTAGGAAGACCCTTCCTACGACAATTGCAAATAGTACAGGATTGGGGAACTAACTCCTTGTACTTACAGCACTTAGGGGTCACCACCAAGGTCAATTTGAAGGATTACACCTTCAGAGATGTACCACCCCTACAGTGGAATTCTATCCACAAAGCGAAAGAAGATTCCATCTCTGTGCATTCTGAAAGTTCACCTGATCCATCATGGCTGCATGAAGATACTCATTTGTGGATGTGCAAGGTCGCAAAGGAAGAGGAAAGACGTTTAAAGGCAAGAGAAGAAGGAACTTCGCTAGGAGATAGACCAGTTAGAGACCCAGCCTACACACCGATGATCTTTCCAGATGAGGAGTTTGAGCCTCATGGCTGGCCAGAAATCTTAGCCACCATGGACATTGCTGTCAATGAGGAACAGTGGACACCTCATTGTGATGAGGAGGGTTATGATATCTCAGTTTTCATGTGTCAACCCTTGCTAGAAGAATGTGACCCTAGTGATGTCATAGAAGAAGAAGAGAATGACGATGATCTGGAGTCTATTGTGATGGATAGTTGCTTTAACTCAGAGCAGCACTATCTAGAAGATATAGGAGTGTTCACCCAGAAAGAAGAAGAACCTCTCACAAGTATTAAAACAGTAAACTCAAAGGATGGAAGTGAGAGTAGTCAAAAGAAAAAGAAAAGAAAAGCAGTGAAACAAGAAGAGGAGGAATCATTGTTTGAAGTACCAGAAAACTTCAAGAAATATGAAGTTGACGACCACAAAATTTTGGTACGAATGCCTAAGAGAGAGGCCATCATAGGAGAATCATATGATAATAAAGAAAAGACCAAGAAGATTGTAGTGACCATTGAAGAGAACGAAGAGAGATGCACATATATAGGAGATGACCTAAGTGCAAGAGAAGAAATGGAGCTCATAGCTCTATTAAGGGAATATAGGGATGTGTTTGCATGGCACTATAGAGACTTGAAAGGGGTAGATCCAAGAATTTGCTCTCATACTATCCCCATGACTGCTGATGCTAAGCCCACCAAACAGAAGCCCTACACATATAATGATACCTATGCAGCCAAAATAAAAGAAGAAATTGATAGGTTGATTGAAGCTGGATTCATCTATGAGATTGAGCATACCGAATGGGTGTCCCCCATTGTTGTGGTACCCAAGAAGAACGGGAAGTTGCGAGTGTGTATTAACCTTAAAAAAGTTAATGCCGCTACGATTAGAGATAGTTATCCACTTCCAATCACAGAACACCTATTGGAGCGTGTTGCAGGCAAGGAAGTTTATAGCTTCCTTGATGGATTTTCAGGTTACAATCAAGTAGCCATTGCCCCAGAAGATCAACACAAAACAGCTTTTGCTACAGAGTGGGGAATCTTTGCATTTCGTGTGATGCCATTTGGGCTCACCAATGCACCTGCAACATTCCAAAGGCTCATGTGTCATGTCTTCAAAGAGTTCTTGCGAAAGAGCTTAGAAGTGTATGTGGATGATTTATGTGCTCATTCCCAAGAAAGAAGGTTTCACATCCCTGAGCTCAGACAAATCTTCAACAAGTGTAGAGAATATCGAGTGTGTCTGAACCCAGAAAAGTGTGTGTTTATGGTGCGTCAAGGTAAAATCTTAGGTCATATTGTTTCTAAGAATGGAATCTCAACAGATGAAGATAAGGTACGAGCCATAGCGGAGCTACCAAGGCCAAGGAATATTAAAGAGGTACAAGCCTTTATGGGCCATTGTGGATACTACCGTAGGTTTATCCACATGTACGCGATCATAGCTAGACCCCTTTATGCCTTGTTGTCTAATTTTGAGTGGAACGAAGAATGCGAGAATTCTTTCAACGAACTGAAGAAACGTTTGTGCACGGCACCGATACTCACCACTCCTGATTGGAATAAACCATTCCATGTCCATGTGGATGCATCCAATCATGCCATAGGATGTGTGCTAGCACAACCCACAAGTGAAGGAAACTTAGATTTGCCCATAGCATATGCTAGTAGACAGCTCACTGCAGCTGAACGGAACTATACCACAACTGAGCGAGAGGGCTTAGGCATGGTATATGCTGTGAAGAAGTTTAGACACTATTTATTGGCCAACAAGTTCAAGTTTTTCACTGATCATCAAGCTTTGTTATATTTGGTCAATAAACCTTGCAATACTGGACGCTTAGTAAGATGGTTCCTCTTACTAATGGAATATGACTTTGAAGTTGTTGTCAGGAAAGGTAGAACCCACCTTCGGGCATATCACCTTTCTCGCATCACTTCAGGAGAGTCACCACAAGGAGTGTCTGACGAATTACCCGATGCTTATCTGTTCAATTTAGAAGTTGTTCCTAAATGGGCAAATAAGTTGGTACCAGTCCTAACCTTTGGCCCTGCAAATAAGAATGTGAAAACATCACAAGAAGAAATTGTAAAATCACAAAAATATCACATATTAGCAGGAAGCATGTACAAACAAGATACTGAGGGTGTATTAGCTTGTTGTGTGGAGGATGATGAACATAGTAGTTGGTTGCAACAAGCCCATGAAGGAATGCTAGGAAATCACTATTCTAAACAACGAACATTGCAGAATCTAAAGCGTTTAGGAGTGTATTGGCCTAGCATGGACAAAGAAATACATGAGTGGATTAAGAATTGTCCAAGGTGCAGAGAGAGACCCCCAGTGGAGCATGCGACCCTTTATCAAGTGTCATTAATTCCAGATTGGAGTGCTCCATTGGTAGAGTTTATGAGATCGGGAAGATTACCCAAAGAGGCTAGTCTAGCAAGAAGAAGAAGCATGGAGCAAGAGGCTCAAGGCTATGCCCTAGTAGGAGACAACCTATACCGAAGAGGCAAAGATGGTTACTTAAGACTGTGCGTTCACGAATCAGATTATTTGAAAGTCTTAGAAACTGCACACAGCGGTGTTGCAGGTGGACATTTTGGTCCTGACCGAGTGATCAAGACCATTCTATTCTCAGGACTTTGGTGGCCCACTCTTCATATGGATGCACATACCTATGTGAAGAAATGTGACACATGCCAACGTGCACAATATCCAGTTAGAAAAGACGAGATGCCCTTGAGGCCAATGATGGGAGGACGTGCATTTTCGAAGTGGGGCATAGACTTCATAGGTCCTATTAACCCCCCAGCTAGAAACTCCCATGCAGAGTACATCATTGTAGCCACAGATTACCTTACAAAGTGGGTAGAAGTCAAAGCCACAACAAAGAATGATGCTCAGACTACGGCTAAGTTCTTATTCGAGAATGTGTTCACGAGATATGGACTACCAATAGAGTTGGTGAGCGATAGAGGCACACACTTCTTGAATGAAGTCATTGAAAATCTTCTCCAAGAATTCTTGGTGATACATAAGAAATCTGCCCCCTATCACCCACAAGCTAACGGACAAGCCGAGAGTACCAATAAGATCCTCTGTAACGTATTGACAAAACTGGTAAATAATAAACGCTCTGATTGGGACAAACAACTTCATCATGTTGTTTGGGCTTATCGAGTTGCCTACAAAACGGTACTCAACGCCACCCCATTTCAGATGGTCTTCGGACAGAACGCTGTGCTACCATTAGATTTCTTAATCCCTGCCTTAAAAGTAGCACAAGAGTATGAGTGGAATGGGCATGAATTGTCCTCTAGGATCTTTGATCTCGAACGCTTGGGTGAGACGAGGCTACGAGCGGCAGCAGGCATCTACGCTGCAAAGAAGAGGCAAAAGGCATACTTTGATGCACACATCAAGGATAAGGGATTGAAAGAGGGAGATCTAGTGTTGGTATACACACTAAACCAACATGCCTGTAAGTTGGAAAAAAGAGGATACGGACCCATGATCATTAATAGAATTTCCACTAGTGGTGCAGTTCAGTTGGCCACTCTAGAAGGAGATATCTTGCCAAACTATATTAGTGGCTGTAGAGTCAAGCTATATCAAGAACCTCTTACTGAGGATGCGCTAATGAGACTCAACACTGCTAAGAAGCGAAAAGAAGAAGAGTTAAGAGTGAGAGAAGAAGCACAGGTAGAGGCCAGAGAGCGTATTAGGCGAAATAAGTTAAGGCGATTAGGCCTAGATGTCAACTCAAATGCCCCAAAATATCACATGGATATGTGTCAAAAGTCAGGCATAGCGACTTCTCAGGTCATTGACCGAAGACCCTTTGTGACCATAGAGATAGGACAAGGGAAGGGTGCAAGGACGGTGAAAGCATTGATTGACTCAGGTGCAGCAAGTAGTGCAGTTAGACTTTCCTACTGCCAAGACTTGGGGTTGAACATCAATCCCATAGAAGCTTATCTCATAGGATTAGGAGGTGTGGAAACCCCTTGTTTGGGCGAGGTGGAACTTCCCATCTACCTTCAAGATGTTCCAATGAAAGTCAAAGCGCTAGTATGTCAAGATGAGAACCTTACAGAACCACTTGTCTTGGGTCAAGATTGGATCTATGACCATGCAGTTAACTTAAACCTAAGAAGTCACATTCTTCAAGTTTGGGTACATGAACAATGCATTACATTAGAATTAGAGAACTGCATGCTCCTAAATCATGGCACCACACACTCTCTTAGTTCTTCCAAGACTAATCATATGAAAGAAGATGTTGTATGTGTCAAAAGCTCTATGATGCAGAAGGAGTCAATCGTGGAAGACCAGGTTCGAAGGCGGGTGGATCTTTCTTCTTCTCCAAAGAATCAAGTAGCCACAGTAGTGAGTCCACCACACAAGCAAACACAACCGTTCACGACAACTGCTACATCAAATAGAAAGACACCATTCGATAAAAAAGCAGTTCCGAGCATGAAGCAGATATGGGTACGCAAAGGAGAGCAACCACCAACCTTGCCCCCACAAATTCCATCCATGCAAACCAACCAGGCCAGAAGACGAAGGAAGCAGCTCAGACAAGCTCAATCACAAGGTATCCAACAAGTTTGGGTGCCTAAGAAGTTAGCTGCAGCTCAACAAGGGCAATTACAGATGTGGGTACCTAAGAAGCTCCTACATCCACAACAACCTTTGTTCTCCCACATGCAAAAGGTTTCAACAAAGAAGCCAAAAAGAGAAAAGGGTAAGAACCACGTACAGAGACCAAAGGAAGATCAAATCAGCTCTTCAACATTAGTAGGAAGACATGCAAAAAGGATATGGGTTTGGAAGCCAAAAGTGCAAGTAGCCTCCACCGAACCAAAGCGTCAACCACACTGGATACCACAGTTCAGAAAGCATCCAAAGAGAAAGACGCCTGAAGTGACCTCTACAGTGCCAAATGATGTTCTAAAATGGACTCCAATAAGGAGGATTACATCATTTCGAGACTCAATGGATACCTCCACCAAGGTCGGCATCAACCTCCACAAATAACATCGAAAGCCTCGAACGAGCAACAACCATGTGCTCCTTGCACAACCCTGTCTTTTGCACCATTCAGGTCATGCATTTCCAAAGTATGCATTAATATAGGGCCACCTTACACGGCCGTGCATAGACACACTTGAGAATCCCACGCACAAGAGCACAGTGACATATGTCAAATATTTCTATTGATACTAACTTTTGTGTTCTTGTTTTGTGATATCCTTTTCCTTAAATTTAAAAAAAAAAAAAAGGGGAGAAAGAAAAGAGGGAGAGAGCTTGTTCCCAGGTTTGGCTTATGAAACATGAATGAGTCATGCTTAGTTGAAGGTGGAACTGTTGATTACTAGGCATTTATCAATTTGGATAGAAGTGTGTCTCGGCCAGTAGTGAGATTATTGCTGCCTTATCTGGTAGATGACAAGCATTTGGCATGAACATGGCATCTACAACTATGATTTTCTCTTACCATGGTAGGAATGAAGAGCTTGAAGGTCCGCAACTTGAGTGATGCTTAACTACTTCATGTACCAGAGCATCCAAGGAGATATCTGCACAAGGTAGTTTTGGAGGAGAAGACTCCTGCATATGGTGAGCTAAAGAGAATATGTGAAACTCAGCTTGGTGTAGTTACCCGATGTTGCTTGCCAAGGAATATAAAGCAATTCAATTCTCAGTATTTCCTGAACCAGTATGGAACAGTAGCACTGGTGAATGGTCTATGTCAATCAACATGGTAATCTCTTAGAAACCGGCACGTGTCCAATATTCCTCTGAGTGTCAATATAGGGAAGTGAACGTGCATGAGCCCAAGCTCAGAAATGCACATTGTTACTGACAAATGTTGCTTTGAAAAGAGGAGAGGGGATCCACCACTCAAAAGATCTCATCAGTGGACAATCAACATGGACATTCATCAACAAGGTTCCATCCCAAAGGCCGAGTGTACAACACAAAGAAACAAACATCCATCAACCTTCTCCATGGTAAGTATCTTTACTCTGGAAACACCATAACCAGGATAGTTTAGGAAACCTCTTCGTCAGCATACCCTTGAGCACTTAGCTCAAGACCCGCAATTTTTGCACCATACTTCTTCCAATGCATTTTCCAAGTAAGCATGCGTAGGGCCACATTACAAGGCCGTGCACAAGGCACATACTTTTTTCAACCCAGGCACGAACACACTTACCCATCATTCATTATGGGTTATGAGTAGTTGGCATGACTGCTCTCAACATCATCTTTGGAAGAGCTAGCGGACATCTTGGGAACAACATCCATATCTCGGAAGCAAATTGAAGCCAGTAGTTGCCCCAAATCACTCTTGACAACCTCTTTTGAGCAACTTGCAGTTTTGAAAGCTCACAACGACACATTCTTGCTGGAATCCAAGGAACCAGCTCATACAACGGATGGACACCACCTCTCAAAGCACTACATAGAACAGCCCTTCCAACAAGGGTCTGTCAGGGACGACAGACTCGAGAGGGGGGGGAGTGTTGAAGCTCAAAGTCAAGGACAAAGCATGGAAGCACATCAAAAGGTGGACACACAAGGAAAGGGAGCAAGTAGGGAGCTCCAAGAAGTGTATGTCAAATTTTCAGAAGAATCCCCTACAAAAATAGTGATTTTCATCACTAAAAACCATTGTAAATACCATTATCTATTTTTAGTAACTCCATTTTGTTCAAGCCGAGGAGTCCTCGAGCTTGAGGAGTATTAGAAGTACCATCGTACCAATTTTCATAATTTTTAGACTTCGTTTGAGCCCTCAAATAAGCCCTGGAACCTAATTTTTAACTAGGCCGGACACTAGGTCTGGACAGGGCCAAAACTAGTCAAAAAACTATAAAAGAGCTAGAGAGCTCATTTTTGGGGTTGGCTTGTTAGAGAATAGAACTTTTTTAAGAGAACTCTTTTGCAATCTAAGCTTTTCATTGTTCCTCTCTTTGATCTTACTTTGTGCACGTGTGTGTGTATGTATGTGTGTGCATGTTTGTGTGCTTTCACTCACGCACTTGTGCCTTCACTTGCTCGTGGTCTTCATACCGGTCCTCACGTCTCCGCGGATTGACAAGTAAAGGAGGTGGTGCTTACGCTTGAGGTACAGAGGCAAACACAACTTATTGGTGAGCTGACAAGAGTAAAAAAGAAGCCATGACAATCAGTTAATGATTATATTCTTGAGGTAAAATCTCTTCTTGAAGCATTAGGCTCTATTAATGCATCTCCTAGCGAGGATATAAAGTTTAATAGCATGTTAAATGGCTTGAGAGAAGATGAAAGATGGAAGTCTTTCATTACTACCATCCTTTGAATATTTACAAATGCTCATGATGACTGAAGAAATCAACATAGAAGGTGGCAACTCTTATCATTCACAAAGAGGTAGTCAAGGACAAGCTCTTTATACTTCATCAAATAGATCAAGAGGTAGAGGAAATTAGAGAGGAGGAGGAAGATTCAACAACAATGCAAGAGGAAGAGGAAGCTTCAATGCGATTAGAGGAGGAAGAACAACAAAAGAAATCAACAAACTCAACCAAATCAACAAGCTAACTTTACTTGCCATTATTGTGGTAAAGTTGGTCATTATGCGAGGGATTGCTTCTCCAACCCAAATAGAAGAGGTGGTTTTAGAGGTCGACAAAGAAGAAGAGGCCAAGATCACATGCATCAAAACAATAACATATGTTTGTTCCTACTATTACAAGAAATTTGACTTCAGTTGGAGAGATGGAGGAAAATGGAGTGAAGGTCGATTTTGACAATAATCAATGGCAGGCTTATCAGAAGAAGGATGGGAATTTTGTTATAAAAGGACAAAAGGTAAACAGATTATATACTTATGAAGTTAAAGTTCTAGATTATGCAGGTTATACAATGGTTAATGGGACTCAAGTAAGTCAATTGGACTTATGGCATAAAAGATTAGGACACATCAGTGTTGGCAGGTTAAAGGATATTGCAAAGAAATCATTGGTTGAAGGTTTACCACAACTACCTAAGCAAGATTTGGATTTTGTTTGTGAGGCATGTCAGTTTGGAAAACAGGTACGAAATCCTTTTTCAAAAGAAGGATTGCAAAGCAGAGGTGTTTTGGACTTGATTCATACTGACGTATGGGGTCCATCTCAAGAAGAGTCCATGGCAGGTAGCAAGTACTTTGTAACATTTATTGATGACTTCTCAAAAATTACATTAATTTATTTTATGAAATACAAATACGAAGTGTTTGATATGTTCAAGAAGTTTAAATCATTGGTTGAAAAGCAAACAGGTCAGAGCATAAGAAGATTTAGATCAGATGGAGGAGGTGAGTACTTCTCTAATCAGTTTCTTGCATTTTTGGAGGAGGAAGGAATTAAAAAGGAGACTACAAACAGATACACACCTCAACAAAATGGTGTGGCCGAAAGAAGAAACAGGTCTATCTTGGAGATGGGTAGGTGTATGTTAAATGAAAAGGACTTACCACTTATTTTTGGGCTAAAGCATGCAATATGGCAGTTTATGTGATGAACAGGTTACCACCTACTCAAAGTCATGTACAAAAAGCACCTTATGGATTGTTTTATGGATCAAAACCAGATATTTATAATTGTAGAATTTTTGGAAGCATATGTTTTGTTCATGTTCCACAATAGTTAAGGTCAAAGTTGGATCCAAGGTCACAAAAAATGGTTTTTATTGGTATGGCAGAAGGGCAACCAAGATATAGATTTGTGAATCCAGATACGGGAGAGGTAATTATTTCGAGAGATGTTATTTTTCATGAAGATAAGTCGTGGTATAAACATGAAGTGCAGGTAGATGAAGAAGAAAATACATGAAGTCATGAAGAAGAGCCAAGTTCTCCAAGCTCACGAGAAAGTCAGATTACACATGAAGAGATAACTCCCCCCAATAAAAAAGTTGAAGAAAATTCTCGATTTGATTTCAAAGGAAATTGAGTCACAGAAAGAAGAAAGTGAAGGTTCTACATCAAGAAGAACTCAAACTCGAAGGCAAGAAAAGCATGGTAGGACAAGAAGTCAATCAAGGTATCCAGTAAGAGAAAGAAGGCAACCACAAATATTTTCTCATGAAGCTTATATGACAAAACTTCTTGAGTAGCAGGAACCAACAACTTTTAAAGAGGCATCAAAGGTAAAGAAATTAGTTAAAGCAATGGATGAAGAAATGACATCTTTGTATGAGAACAATACATGGAGTTTACTTCCAAGGCAACCTAACATGAAGGTAATCGATAACAAATGGGTGTACATGATAAGGAGAAACAATGATGGTTCAATAAGTAGATATAAAGCAAAGTTTGTTTGTAAAGGTTATGCACATAGTTATGGCATCGATTATGAGGAGAAATTTTCTCATGTTGCCAAGATATCAACAATAAGGACATTAATAGGTGTTGCTGCAAGCAAGGTATGGAATCTTTATCAATTAGATATAAAAAATGCATTTCTCAATGGTGATTTAAAAGACGATGTCTACATGGAGCAACTGGCAGGTTATGAAGATCCCAAGAAGCTTACACATGTATGTAAACTCTTGAAAGCATTGTATGGTCTTAAACAAGCTCCAAGGTCTTGGAATTTTAGATTGGTAAAGTTTCTTAAAAATCAGGGATACAGGTGTTCAAATGCAGATACTTCTTTGTATGTTAAGGTTGAAGGATAATTGGTTGTTTATATCTCAATTTATGTGGATGACTTGATAATAACAGGAAACAATGAAGGTGAGATGTCCAAGATCAAATGAGAGCTTAGATCTAAATTTAAAATTTCAGATTTAGGAGAACGGACATACATTCTTGGAATCAAAGTTATGAAGAAGGACAATGGTGTATATCTTCTACAAAGTAAGTATATTTGAGATTTGTTAAAAAATATTGTATGGAGGATTGCAAGAGTATCAATAATCCAATGGAACCCAATGTGAAGTACAGTGCTGAAGATGGTGAACCTTTAAAAGATCCACTTATCTACATGTCTTTGATTGGTTCTCTTATATATGCAACTTTAACAAGGTTGGATATTACATTTAGCATAAGTACATTGTCTCAATTCATGAACAAACCCACTGATGTACATATGCAAGTAGCTAAAAGGGTCTTAAGATATTTGAATGGTACATTAAATGAAGGTTTGGGCTATAAATATCATGAAGGTATGGATTTGAAAGCATACAATGATGCAGATTGGGCTAGAAATAAGGATGACAGAAGGAATACAGGTGCATATCTGATATTTGTAGGTAATAATTTGGTTTCATGGAGTTCTAAAAAACAGCCTACAGTAGCACTTTCAAGCACAAAAGCTAAATATAGAAGCCTTACAAATGCAACATGTGAGATTATGTGGTATTTGAAGCTTTATGAAGATATGAATCTATCTACAACCCGTCCACTACTCTTTGGAGATAATGTAAGTTCATTACAGCTCGTGTCTAATCCAGTGCACCATGCAAGAACCAAACACATTGAAGTACATTATGACTATATCTGAGAGAAGGGATGAATGAAGATATTGATATTCAACATGTTATAACTAAAGATCAATTAGCAGACATACTCACAAAAACATTGGATGCTCAGAAGCTCAAGCGAATCAAAGTTCTACTTGGAGTCAAAGCTTTGGATTTAGAGCTTGAGGGGGGCAATGTTACATAAGAACAAGCTCTAAAGTATTATTTTTTAGGCTTATGGAGTTTATTATTCATGATAAATAACATGTGGAGGTGCGCACATCTCCAAATTTAGAGTAAAAGTAGATAAAAGTAAGAAGGAAAGGAGAGCTGTCTATTTTTAGACAAGGAAGGTGCTTCTGTTGACAACCTCTCAATAAAAAGAGTGGTTCTCTTAGTGTAGGTGGCCAAATTGAGTGATTCTTGTTGCGTTGCGAAGCTTAAAACTTGTAATATATCAGTTTTTTTACAGTTTATAATGAGAAAACCCGCACAAGTAGGCATTTTTGCAGATCTTCTTTTTTGTGTCTATCCGGTGTCTCATCAGAGACATATCTCTCTTCAAACTTTCATATCTTAGTTCTTATGGGGTGTTTTTGAGTGATTTCACTTGGAGGGGTTTCCTTCCCTCTCGTACTTTCTATCTATATCGAAATTGTCGATAGATCTTTGAGATGTCTTGCTGCTGTACATCCATTTTCAATTCAGATAGTTAGTCATACCTTGCTGTTGCAGGCCTCCACATACCTTGACTTCAAGCTATTTTTTTGGGAGCTACACTCCACCTTTTTTGACGTTTTTTGTTTCTAAAGCATGATACTTAGAGTCTAATTGCAGAATATATGATTAGTTTTGAGAAAATAGGCTTAGAGAGTTTCTGGTGGTTATTTTGCTATGGTTGCCTATTTTTGTTTTCTTGAAAGTTTAGAGGAAAGTTTGATTTCTGAAGTTTGGAAATATTTGTTTGATCTTTTGAAGATCTTGGGAAGTCTCATCACTTTCGTTGTGTACTTTGATGTTTACAAGTTTGTAAACATAACATATTAAAAACTAGAGAGGTTGTCTCAATATTAGATACCCCTATGCAATAGGACTTGGACATGTTATTTGAAAACATATCAAGCTAGAATTAAGGCAGTTCGTGTCATAATGGAACATGAACAATTCTATCAACATGGTAAATGAGAAAAAGAAAGACAAATGACATGTATTAAGATGACTTAGGTAGCACAAAAATTATTGGAAAATGTCAATTACATATTGATAGAGAGAAAATTTGTAGGCAAGGATCAACCAATATTCATGAGAGATATAAGAACCCAAGAATGCACAAATATGAGAGAACATTTATGATAAAGGATTATAATGTCATGAAAATTTTTCAATAATCCCAAATGTGGATTAGAAGTGGCCACAAAACTAGTGAAAAAAAGTGAAAGAACCTAAATGGTCCAAGAATCCACAATGCAATTATAAGAAAATTATATGATTAGGCAAATTCCATATGAGACTAGATTGGAGTCAAAAGAAACACATTCAATAAGGTGGAAAACGAGACAAAAGTAAGAGAGTGTTGACAAACTCTTGATAGTAAGAATCAAATGCACACTCATTGTGGAAGAATTATTGAAATAAAAGCCACATTTATGGCATGAAATGCCCAAGAAGGTGGTGAATCCAAAGGTGGTCTAGTAGGAAACCTAGAGATAGAATCAACAAAAGCATGCCAAGAGAAGTAAAAAGTATCTATAGACAAAGTAGGTGAGTACAATGAAGGACATTAAGAAAATACTTCTCTCCCTATCAATTTTATTAGATTTGACTAAATAAATACTAGAGAATAATGTAAGGGTGGCGATAATTATGAAACATTTATGGTAGGAATGAAAAAACCAGCCCTAAGACCCACTTGATGGATATTAGAAGATCAGCACATTCTGATTCTAACTTCTCAAAGGACTCCAAAAAATTTGCATGCTCCTCTAGTAATATTCTGATATCTTAAGAGGGAACAACACGGTACTTTGTTGGGATACTTTTTGCGCTTGAGTTGTGTTCCATAGCTTCAAGGTTATCATGGTTTTGCTGTTGAAGGTGCTTGTTCTCTTCTAATGCAGTGGTGTTTGCGGAGAAGTCCTAAATTTGGATGTAATTTGGCATTTATGAGCATTTGTGCTTCAAGCATGTTTTCTAAGTCCTTGACTGCTTGATCATCTACGTTTGACAACTTTGACTCCATTGCGTTGTGAGCCTGTTGTAAAGTGGTATGTTCTATTAGGAGTTTCTGGTGATCAACCTCCAAGGTACTGACTCTAGCTTGCAATTGTTGAGACTCTGCCTCGAAGGCAGCATTGCGCTCTTCCAATTGGTGGTATGCTTGTTGTAGTTGGTGTCCACACTGAATTAATGTATTAAACATATTATTTACATTATGAGATGTAGGGGAAATAATGTATAATGCAAAGGGAATGGAGTTGGGAATGGGGGTTGTGTATGTTGTGTCTACCAATGATGTGGTGATTGGTGAGGTTGGTGGTAGGGGAGTGGGGGATGGTGGAAGAGTGGGGGGAGGGGGCAGTGTTGTGGATGGTGAAATGTCCATAGGATCTGACAATGTGGTGCGTGAAGGTGCTACCATGTATATGGGGATGGTGGGTGAAGTGATTGTGGTGTGTGTGTGTGTGTCGGGAAGTGAGTGTGGGTGAGTGTTGTCCGAACAATTGCATATTATGCTGGTGTAGAAAATACTCCATGAATGAGACATAGGGGAATGGGGTGATGGTCACGAATATGGTGTGGGAAAAGATTGAGGATGTGAAACGAAAGGGAAGTAAAGATCATGGGATGGGTTACATGCAAAGGGCGGTAAACTGGAAGACCAAGAATGCTGTCAATGGGTCAGGGATATCCTACAACGCTAGGTATTATGGGATGGCCAATGATGGGGTTGGAGGGCAAAAATGGTGAAGTGTACAAAGGATTGGTGATGGAAGAGAAGAGGGTGGCTTGTGAGGTTGGCTCATGGAAGGAGAAGGATGTGGATGAGGTTGGGGTGTGGGTGATGGTAGTTGGTATGACTGCGGTTTGTTCAATGGTGGGAGGCAGTGGTGGTGGAGGAGGGGGAGATGGAGGGTGTAGGGGTGAGATGGGTAATGCCTGTACAAAAATTTCAGCAGTGAGGTCAATGGTGGGGGTAGTTGTGGGCTCTATGGTACAGCAGGTTCGATTATTGGTATCCATGGGAATGGGTGGAAATATCAGATTTGGTCCTTCAAAGCTTTTTCAGGGTAGTCATAATGTGAATGGCCTGATCCGTCGAGGTGGGGGGTTGACGTCGGGGGTTAGTGTTGCTCCACGGGGTTGAGCACAAGGTACTTGTATAGTGCCTCTCATCCTCTTGGAAGGGGGTCCAGTGGAGGTTTGACCTTTGAACTACTGCACTCTGATCCACATTAGGGCCCTTTGAAGAGGAATGTCATAAGCCAAACACATGTAAATGATTCTTGTCAAAGTGCAACATCCATACAAGACGGATTTACATGGCCATCTCTTGTGAGACAAGTGTATCTGGTCGATGATCCAGTGTGTTAGGTTGATGGTGAGGTTCTATGTCACTGCCAGGTATAAGCTAAACCAAAGTTTCTTAGATGGCATGGTGAACCTATCTTGTGCTGGAAATGCAAAATGCTACATGCACATTCTCAAATGAACTGCGATATTCGGTGTCATGGCCACTATGTCCTTGAGCTTGGTGAGGCTTTGATTCTTCATGTTATCAGGCACTAGGAATTCCTTCTCTATAGGTATATTTATGCCTCTCATGTCCAGGGCCTCTCAAACTAAATTCCTTCTCTATAGGTATATTTATGTCTCTCATGTCCAGGGCCCCTTGAACTTAAACCTCTTGAGCTCATTTCCCTTTGTTAGAGATGGAAGCACAAATGTGCTCGTACCTTTGGGGTGCTTGCTTGGAGTCAAGATGTTGATAAGATAGTAGAATCTCATGAAGTCTGGCTTTGGAAGTTGAGCACTGAAGTATGCATCCATTCCTACTTTCTCCCACACAAGGCATAGTGTTTCTACATTTTGTAGCTTTTCAAATTCCCATGTAAAGAAGTGATATTTTCCTTGCTTAACATTGAATTCCAACTCTGAATCCCAAAGGTATGATCCCTCTCCCAAGGGTCCTACAACTTCACTAAACGAATGGGAAGCTTAGCCGACAGGCATGGTATGTCCACTCCGGGGGTCTTGTATAGGTATAATCTGAATTTCTTGCAATTCCTATGGTCTTTCAGTTGTTTTTGGCATGATTGGTAAGCTCTCTAGATCAACCACCTGTTGACTGGCTCCTGCATGGGAACTAGTTGTTGCTATGCCAGCCATGATATTGCTTATCTGCTGGAAGAAGAAAGCCACATTAGCATTTCATAGGAAACAAGATTATTATGTGTTCCCTCTACAACACCAACATGCCATCAATGTGGTTAGTGTATTAGTGAGTGAGATGTTTCTTGTGACTTATGAGTGGTAATTAGCAAGTTAGAGGTTTATCCCTAGGTGCATACTCAGGATTGTGCGATGTATTCAAATGCATCTATGTATATGCACAATACTTTCCATGGTGGGGCTAGGTGGTCTATCATAGAGTTCAACTCTCCAAACTTTATGTGTGAGACGATTTCTTGTGGCTACCATGGTCTTCTCATGTTTATGAATCATGTCATCTTGGATTTGGGACTTTTTGGGTACCCATTTCCAAGTAGTTCTAGGTGTGGTTGCATGGGTGGAGCATTGGAATGTAGATGTTTGCCCTAAAGTGCATGATGTGAATGATTGTGAGTGGCATTTCAGGCTAGTGAGTTTGTATGAAACTACTTGGGCATATAAGCAGGTCTTACGCACGCAGATTTGTCATGCACGGGGGTCAGCCTTCATTGACTGCTTTGGGACCCAAATGGAAATGGTCTTTTTTGGGGAATTCTTGAAGTATTCCTTCTTGGTAGGCCTGTCTTGTTTGGCACAATTTTGGGGATCTGTCACTAGAGTAGAGGGTTGTTCACCTTTTCGTATCCAAATTTTCTTCATTGTCTGAGTCACCTTGCTTTGTACTCTCGTTTGGCTATGAGCATAGGCCATCTGCTTCCTCTGCTTTCAGTACTCCTTTGGTTGCCTTGTCTTGATCACTTTTGGAAAAGAAGGGAATTCCATCCGATCCTTGGCTTCTTTGTTGAGAACATCATCCTGCTGCATCATAGAGTCTCGAAAAAGTACTCCTGGAAGGACCAAGAGTTGGTGCCTTTCCTAGTTCCTTGAGTGCTTGGCTTTCTATTTCAATAGTGATACAATTTTGATTTACCCAGACCTGAAGAATTCCACTTCTTAGGTTCAGGTGGACTGCATGATCGTAGATCCACTCTTCACCAAAGACAAGAGGCTTGGTGAGATCCTCATCTTGACACACTAGCACTTTAACTATCATAAGAATATCTTGAATGTAGATGGGAAGCTCCACCTTGTCCATGCAAGGGGTTTCCACACCTCCCAAGCCTATGAGATAAGCTTTATAGGATTGACTTTCATTCTTGATAGTAAGAAAGTATAACAGCACTAGTGGCTGCACCTGAGTCAATCAAGTCTCTTACATTCCTTGCATTATTTCCTTGTCGTACTTCTAGGGTTACAAAAGGTTGTCAATCAACTATTCTATGGGAATGGACTCTTGGTGCATCACACATGGCCATGTGATATCTTGGAGCTTCATATGCATCTGATTTAGGCTCATCTCTACCCTGTCTTCTCAATTTCATTCTTCGGATGCGTTCTAAAGTTTTTGCTTGCACTTCTTTGCAAATTCATTTTTCTTCTTCCTTATGTTTCTTGGCAGTGTTGAGTCGATTAAGCATTTCCTCAGTGAGGGGGTTGTTGATATAATTTGACTCGGCATCCACTGATGTAACTTGGTAGGATGTCACCTTCTAGGGTGGCTAATTGGACTACCCGACTTGTTGATATTCTATTAATAATCATGGGTCCATAGCCACTAGCTTTCTTGCATGTTGTTCAGGGTGTACACCAAAACTAAGTCTCTTGCTTTCAAGCCTTTATCCTTCACATGGGCATGAAAGTATGCCTTTTGTCTTTTCTTAGCTCCATTATTCCCTACTGCTACTCTCAATCTTGTTTCACCCAAGCATTCTAAATCAAAGGATTCTAGATGAAAGTTCATGGCCGGTCCATTGATGCTCTTGTGCTACTCCCACTGTGGGTATCAAGAAGTCTAATGGTGGCACTGCATTTTGTCCAAACACCATCTGAAAGGGAGTGGCTTGGAGTACCATTTTATAGGCAACTCGATATGCCCAAGTAGCATGGTGTAGCTGTTTGTCCCAATCAGAGCGTTTATTATTCACCAATTTTGTCAATACATTACATAGAATCTTATTGGTGCTCTCGACTTTTCCATTGGCTTGTGGGTGATATGGAGCCAACTTCTTGTGAACCTCCATGAATTCTTGAAGAATATTTTCAATGATTTCATTCAAAAGTGTGTGCCTCTATCACTTACTAATTCTATGGGCAAACCATATCTTGTAAATACATTCTCAAATAGGAACTTGACTATGGTTTGCACATCATTTTTTGTAGAGGCCTTCACCTCTACCCACTTAGTCAGATAAGCAGTGGCAACAATGATATACTCCGCATGGGAACTCTTCGTTGGGGAATTAATAGGACCTACAAAGTCTATTCCCCACTTAGAGAATGCACGTCCACCCATCATAGGTTTCAATGGCATCTCATCTTTACGTACAAGGTACTAAGTTTGTTGACAAACGTCACACCGCTTCACATAGGTATGTGCATCCATGTGAAGAGTGGGCCACCACAAGCCTATTAATAGGATTGCCTTAATCACATGGTCTGGTCCAAAGTTTCCTCTTGCTACACTTTGGTGAGCAATTTCCAAGATCTTAAGATATTCAATCTCATGGACACACAGTCTTAAGTAACCATCTTTACCACACTTGTATAAATTATCTCCAATGAGTGAGTAGTCTAGTGCCTCCTGTTCGAAGCTCCTTTGTCTAGCCAAAGTCATCTCTTGAGGGAATGTTTTTTTCCTCAGAAAGGTTACTAATGGTTTGCTCCAATCTGACACTAAAGACACTCGATAGAGAGTGGCATGTTCCACTGGAGGTCTAGTGCTGCAGATTGGGCATTCTTTGCATAACTTGTGCACATCTGCCTCCATTGTTGGCCAATATACCCCTAAGCTTTGTAGAGTTTGAAGGGTTCTATGTTTCAAATGTTGTTGCTGTAGTGCACCTACATGTGCTAGTTGCAACCATTTGGCATGCTTATCCTTGTCTACACAGCAAGCAAGTATGCCTTGATTGGTGTGCTTGTACATGCATCCTTCCATGATATGGTACTTTTGAGATCGAACTACTTCCTTCTATCTAGTTTTCAATTTAGGATGTTTGGGTCCAAATGTTAGAATAGGCACTATATTCTTGGCCCACATAGGCACTACTTCTAGATTGAACAAGTAAGCATCAAGAAGCTCGTCTAATACTCCTTGAGGAGACTCTCCATAAGTTATTCTAGAAAGGTGGTCTGCTCTAAGGTGAGTCCGACCTTTCCTTACCACAACTTCAAAGTCGTATTCCATTAGTAAGAGGAACCATCTTACTAATTTGCCAGTATTGCATGGTTTATTCACTAGCTATAGTAATGCTTGATGGTCTATAAAAAATTTAAACTTATTTGCAAGCAAATAGTGTCTAAACTTTTTTACTGCATATACCATGCCTAATCCTTCTCTTTCGGTCGTGGTATAGTTTCACTCAACTGCATTCAATTGTCTACTAGCATAGGCTATTGGGTGATCCATATTACCTTCACCAGTCAATTGTGCAAGTACACATCCAATGGCATAATTGGATCCATCCACATGGGCATGGAATAGCTTGTTCCAATCAGGTTTAGTCAAGATTGGTGCAAAAAACAATCTTCTCTTGAGCTCATCAAAGGAATCCTCACATTCTTCAATCCACTCAAAGTTAGTCAAAAGAGAGTACAAAGGCTTTGCAATGATCACAAACATATGAATGAATCTGTGATAGTAGCCACAATGCCCCATCAAATCTTGTACCTCCTTGACATTCTTTGGCCTAGGTAGCTCTACAATAGCTCTAACTTTCTCCTTGTCTGTGGATATGCCATTCTTTGACACTATTGCCCTAGAATCTTGCCTTGCCTGACCATAAAAATACACTTTTTTGGGTTCAAGCAGACTTGGTATTCTCTACATTTATCAAAGATAGCTCTCAACTCAAGGATATGTGTTGGTCTTATGTTGGAATGAGCACAGAGATCATCAACATAGACTTCCAAATTTTTCCTCAAGAACTCTTTAGACATGTGTCACATCAGTCTCTAAAAGGTAGATGGGGCATTGGTAAGCCCAAATGGCATTACCTGAAAAGCAAATATGCCCCATTCTATGGCAAAAACCGTCTTATGTTGATCTTCTGGAGCAATGGAAACTTGATTGTAGCCCAAGAATCCATCAAGGAAGCTGTAGACTTCCTTGCATGCCACTCTTTCTAAGAGATGCTCAGTGATAGGAAGCGGATAACTATCTCTAATAGTGGCTATGTTAACTTTCTTCAAGTTAATGCATACACACAACTTTCCATTCTTTTTGGGCACCACAACAATGGGGGATAACGATTCAGTGTGCTCGATCTCATAAATGAATCCAGCTACCAACCGATCTATCTCTTCCTTCATCTTGGTAGTATATTTATCATTATATGTGTATGGCTTCTACTTAGAGGGTTTGGCATCCGAGGTCATGGGAATCGTATGTGAGCATATGTCAAGATCTACACCTTTCAAGTCCTTGTAACTCCAAGCAAATACATCTCTATATTCTCTTAGCAAGGCGATCAACTCTTGCTCCTCTTCCTCCATCAGGTCATGTCCTATGTATGTGCATTTTTCTTCTCCTTCTTCTATGGTTACAACAATTTTCTTGGTGTTTCTTTGTTATCATAGGCCTCTCGTGCTTGTGCAACATGTTTAGGCATTCTTATCATGACTCGTCTATCTTCTATCTCATACTTCTCAAAGTTTTCCGGGACCTCAAACAAGGATTCTTCCTCCTTGGTGTGACTTCTCTCTTCTTCCTCTTCTTGCCTTCATTCTTACTGGTTACCTATGTGGCTAATCTCACATCATTTGTAAGTTCTTCTTGTCTTTGTGGGTGAGCTTCTACCTCGTAGAAATATTCCTCATCTGATGCAAAAGGTGTGTCCATAATATTTGACTCTAGATCGGAGTCACTTGCATCCTCGAATGCATCAATGCTAGGGTCACGTTCTTCCATAACTGAATCACACATGATTGGCTCTATTGTGGAGAGTGAAATGTCATAGCCATCATCATCATAGTGGGGTGTCTATTGTTCTCCATTGATGGCTACATCCATTGTTGCTAAAATCTCTGCCCAACCATGAGGTTCGAATTCTTCGTCTAGAAATACTATAGGTGCATAGACTGGGTCTTGAATTGATCTATGAGTTCACCTAACTCTCTGCCTTTTTCTCTCTTCTCTTCTTCTATTGCTACTTTACACATACAAGTGAGTGTCTTCATGCATCCATGAGGATCCTAATCCTATGGAATGCACCGACTTAGTGTCCTCGGTGGTTCTATGGATGGGGTTCCACATAGCGGGCACGTCTCTATGAGAGTAATCCTTGAGATTGACTTTGGTTGTGATGCTTTAGTTTTGCAAATACAAAGAATTTGTTCCCCAATCATGTACTACTTGCAATTGTCTCAGGAGTGGTCTTCCCAGAATCATCTCATAGGCTTGATTTTTGCTAAAGTCACATATAGCAAAAGTATTGTAAGCCGCCGGATTGGCCTTCTGTAATTCATCTATAATTTATATTTTCCTATACCGCACGTACCGAAAGGTCGTAGCGAAGTGTTGTACCTCTTTATCAAATAATGAAAAGACATTACGGTGGTTCTCCAGTAGAGAGAGACGGGATCGCCAGACTGTCTGTCTGGGCGATTGCGATCTGTGGAGACGCAGTAGTGCAGTGTTTCTGAAATCTGAGTACTGTTGTTCGTACCTTTGTTTAATTACATTAATTTGTGATTAACACAGTAATGCATGTTGCCGATATAAGTCTGTGTGGTGGTAATTAGTAATTACTGCGTTACGTACTGTGAAAGGTATAACCAAGTATGAATAGTAAAAACCTGCATAAAGGATTTGATACTGAACATTAACGTACTACTGAATTGATAAGTTAAATGGGAAAATAAGTTATAGGGCCTCTGATTTATCAGACCTCTACCATCCCCAAGAACCCGAAACGAGTTTAAAAGTGCCTGAGACGGACGCGCACTTTTAACATTGGCGCCGTCTGTGGGAAGATGGCAATGGATTGAGAATAATCAGTAAGGTGGAGTAGTACGTCGAGCAAGTGGTGTAGAGGTGATATATGCCAGTTACTCGATCTGACGAGTCTTATCCGAAGTATAGGAGAGACCAGCATCCCTGGGCGGTACCAAATCTATTAGGGACACCCCCAGGTGGCAGAAGTGCAGACCAGTTGAGCCTAGTTGTCGAAGGGATGGAGCCAGTTAGCAGTGATTCCAGTACCAGTTCAGTGACACATGACGAGATTCCGGCAGATTCCAGTGTAATTCCGGTACATTTTGAAGAAGGTACAATAACTTCAGAGTGTACAGGGACGCAGTGCATAGTTGATTCGACACCATCGGGCCAGAATTTGAACCTTCCCGGGGATAAAGTTGTGTTACCCAGAGAGATTATTGCCGGAGGAAGTATACCCTGTTTCGGTGAAAGTTCGACAAGTTCCGGTGAAAGTTCGGTACCAGTTGTGGGGAATTTACAGTTTTTCGGTGACAGTGTGATACCCCCTGGTGGATCTTTATTACATACACCGTTGTTTGGGGCAAACTTGCCTACCTTTGATACCAAAGCTGAGGATAGGCTATTTGATTTGGAGATACATAAGAGACTGAACGCTATTTTCGAGCCGGAAGGTGAGCAGTCTGATAATACAGATTCCGAAGGACAAGAGACACCACCTCAAAACTCAAGAACCAGTAATAGTACCACTAATAGCACCATGAGTGGTCAACAACAACAACAACAACAAAAACAACAGCAGCAACAACAACAGCCGCCTCCAATCATTCCACTTCGACTGGTTCCAACAGGGGTGACTTACAAAAAGTTTGGTGGATTTCCAGGTGATGACCCTGATGCGCATGTGTGCACCTTTGAGATAAGCTATGCAGTGCTGAGCCATCCACCTGATCCGGCGTACAAGGCCATCGTATTTCAGGCAACATTAGTCAATGAAGCAGCGAGGTGGTTAACAGAGTATGATATCAACCATTTTGCTAACTATGATGATGTGAGAGATGCGTTTTTACAGAGGTTCCGGTTGAAGAAGAATCCCGCCAAAATCTTCGATTATTTGCAGAACAATAGGCAGAAGCCGCACCAGACTGTTCAGGAATACGCAACATTGTTTAGAACTCATTTAAGACAATTGCCTCCGGCACATGCTAATCTACCGGATGATGTGATAACTCAGTGGTTCATTAACGGTCTAACCCCATAGTTAAGACAAATTATGATCATCCACTGTGTGGGGGCTATGACACTAGATGCTATTATTGCGATGGCCCTACAACTCGAGCATAAAGTTGGAGGATTCATCGAAGACTTGGAGTGGCTCAAAGCCAATAAGAACGCTATAGATGATCCGGCTAAACAGATGTATTGCACCAAGTGCAAAAATCGAGGGCACACCAGTGCTACATGTGCCCTTAACCAGATGTATTGTGCTATCTGCAACACCACCGGACACTCAACGGAAAATTGTGCATATAATGCCAAGGTGCAGGACGAGCAGCTGTAAATGCCATTATCCAGGAACCAGGGCAGCCCGCAACCCATTACGTGCCACCACAGATGCGAAACAATCAGTCACAAGGATACAAAAATTACCGGAGTCAGTGGGATACCAATTTTAATTCAAACCGATGGCAGGCAGGTACATCAGCGGAAGGTACTTCTCTACCACCACCTTGATGTCATTTTTGCAGCAAGATTGACCACATCCGAAGGTTTTGCAAGGATGTAGCAGAATATGACAAAAGGAAGAAGGAACGTCAAAACCCGATGACCAACATGGTCTATATCTCACCAATGGAATCACAAGCAGCAGTGGTCCAAACAAGATCGGGTAAGCAGCTGCAACCAGCAGCTGAGGTGTTTGAACTTGGTATCCGTGAGCAGCAGCATATGTATACAAAGGCTAGTCAATGGACCGCTAAAGAGCCTACGGTGTTCCCTGATCCAATTTCGGTGACCCAGGTTCCCTTGCCAAAGAGGCGGCCGAATGAACAAAACACTGAACCAGTAACAGTACCATCATCATCAGACTCGGTGAAGAGTACGATGCAAACCAATGAGGTATGGGAGATTCTCACTAAGGCTTCAATTACACTCCCCTTGGGACAATTGCTTGCATTAGTGCCAGGAGTTCGGCAGCAATTCCAGCAACAGCTCAGTCTTGGATCTTCCTGTACTCCAGCGACGGCAACAATACAACTGGAAGCTGATTCTACGGTGGATCATTCAGTCCCCTTAATCACGGTATGGCATAAAAATCACAAGATCACTCAAGTGCTAATTGATGGCGGTTCGGGTGTGAATATAGCAACTGCAGCTCTCTGCAAGAAACTGGGTTGGACCCAGATCGAGCCCGTCCAATTTTTTGTAAGAATAGCATACCAATCTCGAGTTCATCCGATGGGACTCGTACGGAATATCCCGATTACTTTGCAGGGTACCACGTTCAAAATGACTTTTGTAGTCTTAGAACTACCAGAATCCAGCCTCGATTACAATCTCCTTTTCGGTCGGCCATGGTTGAAACAAGTTAAAGTTATACAGGATTGGTCAACGCAGGAGTTGACTTTCAAAGATAATCACCGTAAATATGTTGTTAAGCTGGATGCCATCCAACCCTGTGAGCTTCACGCCAGACCATATGTTGCAGAGCCGGTCCACATGTTGGATGGCTTATCTGACGATGAGGAAGAGGCGTTTCTAAAGAACAATAAAGATCTGATCTCCTTAGGTACTGTAGATCTTCAATCTGTAGCAGACACGTGGAGTCCGGCAGCATGTACTGTTGTTCCCGTAACCAAAGAGGCGGATGCGGATGATAGTATTGCTATGGATGGAGCCACCCTACATCAACTTTTTCAGTCAACTGACGATCTGGTGAAACCTCGACAATTTTATGTTCCGAAAGATCAGTTAGTAACATACAATTTGGGTGATGAGGATAACCCGCGACCTATTAAGATTAAGGCCGGATTGCCCAAGGCATTTCAAGAAGATTTGATCCGACTCCTGCGCGAGTTCTTCGATGTTTTTTCCTGGGACTATCGCGACATGGAAGGTCTTGATCCGCGGATCTATCAACATCGGGTAGTGCTCAAACCTGAGGCAAAGCCAATTAAACAATCCAATTACCGAACGAACCCCAACTATGCAGCACATGTCAAAGCAGAACTCGATCGGCTATTGCAGGTGGGATTCATTGTACCAATTGAGCACATTGAATGGATATCTCCGATCGTGATTGTTCCAAAGAAAAATAAACAGCTGCGTATCTGTGTGGATTACCGGAAATTGAATGCGGCCACAGTACCTGATCCATTTCCTCTCCCTTTCCTCGACACAATGCTTGATAGAGTGGCCGGACACGAGATGTACTCCTTTCTGGACGGCTACAGTGGTTATAACCAGGTGCGAATGGCAGAGCAAGACATACCGAAAATAGCTTTTATCACAAATTGGGGTGTTTATGCTTGTACGGTAATGTGGTTTGGGTTAAGGAATGCTCCGAGCACATTCCAACGGTGTATGCAAGAAGTCTTTTCACCCTATCTGACTACTTTTATGCAAGTATATTTGGATGACTTCTCCTTATTCGACAAGATTGCGGCACACCTGTATCATTTATGGTGTTGCTTTGAAAAATGCCGTGAATACCGATTATGCTTGAATCCGACCAAATCTATGTTTGCGGTCTCTTGTGGCAAACTCCTCGGACATATTATTTCTGCACAAGGAATTCAAGTTGATCCGGATAAAGTTGCAGTCTTGTTGGAGGCTCCAGTCCCCATAACACCGAAAGAAGTTATGCGCTTCCAGGGTCAGATCCGGTGGCATGGTAGACATTTACGGTGGTTAGCTCATTTAGCAACACCACTTAATCGGCTAATGACTAGTACTCCACGATAGTACGAATGGACCCCAGAATGCCAGACTGCATTTGATTGCTTAAAGAGACTGTTGACGCAGGCTCCAATTTTGCAACCCCCTGATTGGGAACGTCCGTTCCATGTCTTTGTAGATGCCTCACACATAGCCATTGGAAGCGTTTTAATGCAGCAAACTGACAAGTGGTTTCGGCCGGTCTATTATGCCAGTCGCCACCTAGCTCCTACTGAAAGGAACTATTCAGTGACCGAAAGAGAATGTCTCGGGTTGATGTACTCTGTGAAGAAATTCCGGCATTATTTGTTGGGCCGAAAATTCACCTTCCACGTGGATCATGCTGCCCTTATGTATTTGGTCCGGCAGCAACATTTAAGTGGTCGCTTGGCTCGATGGGTTTTATTACTACAGGAGTTTGACTATGAAGTTATTCATCGATACGACACCGCACATGCTTTGGCAGATTTTCTATCTTGGTTGGATTCTGGTGAAGCTCCGGTAGGAGTTGATGACACTACCCCAACAATTTATGCTAATGCGCCAGTTCGTGCCGAATCTACAGAACCTCTTGTGCTGCCTACATACTACTATACGTTGTGAAGAGATGGATAGGTATGTGCTTGAAGATGAAGAGGTGTTGCAAAATCCTTGATCTACACCAGCCAAATGAACTCCAAGAGTATATGGTGGGCCCTTTTTAGCTTGCCAATGGATGTATTAGACACCCTATGTACCTTGGAAGATCACTCTCAAAAAGATAGATCAAAACAAATAAGTTGGAGTTAGCTCAGAGGTGAAAACTTGCTATTCTTGGTTCATACACCTGTCCAGTGTTTTACATAATTCTCTAAGCACAACAGCAATTAGCTTAATTCCTCTTGGGGAAGTCTAGGTAGCTTAAAGAGCTAACTTTCAAGAGTAATCTCATAAAAAATAATGAACCACACACTGAGAATGAGTTTTAACAACTGATGACATCATCCCGATTTTCATGGGCTGCTACAGTTTGAGACCAGTGAGCAGAAAAATCAACATAACTCAAAATGCAGGAATTCAATGATTATGAAAATTTGTATGGTTATACCAGACCGTAAGCTGAATCCAACAAGCTTTAAATCACTGAATTTGGATAAGTAACCACTGAGAAATGTCTCTGACAAGATGAGTGAAAAAGTCGGGTACCTGACAGAGAAGTGAAGATGAACAGATCCTGTTGACTTCAAATGAACATAATTGAAGATTGCAACATCCAAATGACATGAAAATTTGTGAGCATATAGTAGACTTATAGAGCTAACTTTATCAAGTTAAATCACTAAAAATGATGCACCAAGCTCAGAGAAAACATCTCTGCAAGCTGACTAAGAAAACTGAGAGTAATGGCAGTGAGTAGTACACTTCACAAGAACATGGAAAGATGAAACCAAATAATCATGAAAATGAAAGTATATTGCTTGTAAAATACAATGACTTACTGATACATATGTGTGCCTTGTAATCACACCTTGATATGGCATAAAGCTCAGCTCTTGGAGGTCTTCACATAGGTCTCTCTAACCACGACTAAAACTGCCATCTATTTATAGTTGAGTTTGGGAGGCTAACTTCCCTCAATCACTCTCCAATCAATCAATGATTGATTTGATTCTCTACCTACCACAAATCACGAATTCGTGGCTCCTCTTTCCATTCTTGATCAAGTGGACTCAACCACTTAAGATTCTCTTACTTTTACATTAAGTAAACTCTTCAAAAGTTACAAGAGGTAGTTCACAAGTGAACTTTACATAATCTTCATTTTAAGGCTTTTTCTATGACTTTGTGGGACTCAAGTCAATACTTAGTCTTGTCATAGACTTGCTCCAACAGCTCCCCCTCAAGCCAAGTATGCTTGAGGTCTTCAATCTTCCAAGATTACCTGCAAACCAATCATAGCCTTGAATTTGCAAAGCTTTGTACCATCCAATGCTTTGGTTAGAATATCTGCACATTGTTGATGAGTGGACACATATGATATTTGAATCTCTTTGCTTAGAACCTTTTCTCGTACATAGTGATAATGAACTTCAATATGTTTAGTCCTTGCATGAAAAATAGGATTAGCAGCCAAGTGAATAGAACTCATATTGTCACCAAAAATAGTTGGAGTTCCAAACTCCAATCCAACATCTTTGAATAATGTCTTCATCCACATAACTTCCTGAGTAGCTATGGCAAGACCTCTATATTCAGCTTCAGTAGAAGAGAGAGCAACTGTGGGTTGCTTCTTGGATGACCATGAAATTAGCTTTGAACCTGCAAAGATAAGATAACCTGAAGTGCTCCTTCTATCTTCCTTGGAGCCAGCCCAATCTGCATCAGAAAATAGCTTCAAACCTAAATCAGATACATAAGGATAATAAAGTCCTTCATTTATGGTTCCTTTGAGATACTTGAGAATCCTTTTGGCAGCATCCATATGTGGTTTCCTTGGTGTGTGCATAAATTGACTTAGCACACTCACACTGTAACATATATCTACTCTTGTCAATGTGGCATAGTTGAGACTACCCACTAGACTTTGATATGATGTGATGTCCTCTATGAGTTCACCTTCATGTGAGCTCAATTTGTGATTGACCTCCATTGGAGTACCTGCAATCTTACAATCTTGCATCTTGAATTTTGCCAACATGTCCTTAATGTACTTTCTTTGAGTGAGAAACAAACCATGATCGTTGTAGACAACTTCCAAACCTAGGAAGTAGGTAAGTGAACCCAAATCACTTATCTTGAACTCTTCTCTCATCTGATCTTTGATCTTCTTCATACCATCTGCATCATTTCTTGTCAATATAATATCATCTACATATACACATAGGTAGATGACCTCAGAGTTACTCTTTTTAATAAAGAGTGAAGGATCTGCCTTGCTTGTTTGAAAGCCTTTGTCCTGCAAGAATGAAACAAGCCTGAAATTCCAAGATCTTGGAGCTTGCTTGAGACCATACAATGCTTTGTTAAGTTTACACACATAATCAGGATAAACTTGGTTCTCAAAACCAGGTGGTTGTGCCATATATACCTCTTCTGTTATCCAACCATTCAAGAATGCATTCTTTACATCTAGTTGAAGTATCTTCCAATTCTTGGAAGAGGCAATACTAAGCAAAACCCTAATAGTAGGCATCTTTGCCACAGGAGAGAAAGTCTCCTCATAATCAATTCCCTGAGTTTGTGCAAAGCCTTTTGCCACAAGCCTTGCCTTATACCTGTTAATTGAACCATCAGAATTCTTCTTGAGTTTATAGACCCATCTTGAGCCTATTACCTTCATGGATGAAGTCTTGGGCACCAAATCCCAAGTGTTGTTTTCCTCAAGTGCTTCGATCTCTTCCTTCATTGCATGCTTCCATTCTATTTTTGCTTTGGCCTCTTCAAATGATGATGGCTCCTCTTGGTTTATGTCCTGTGCTATGTAGATAGAATGTTTAGTTACTAATGAGATGTCAAACCCATACCTTTTTGGTTTTTTCTTTTCCCTCATAGATCTTCTTAGGCCATGATGTGATGATTCTGCCTCATGTCCAAGATCCTGCAATTTTGCTTTACTTTTAGACTTCCATGCTTTGATATTTTCCATATGAGATTCTTCATCATCCTCCGAGGTGTCTTGTTCTTCAATCTTTGGTTGTTCTCTACCAAGCTTTGGAAAATCTTCTTCAAGATCATATGGTAAATTGACCTTCCTGCATGAATCTTCATACCATGAATTGTTCTCATCAAAAACTACATCTCTGCTTACCAAGAATCCTTTGTTGGTAGGGTTGTATAACTTGTAGCCCTTTTGATTGTTGTCATATCCAATAAATACACACCTTTCTGCTTTTGGATCCATCTTGCCTCTAACCTGTGAAGGAACATGAGCAAAAGCAATACATCCAAAAATTTTACAATGATCTAAGCTTGGTCTTCTTCCATTCCAAGCCTCATATGGAGTCATCCCATCAAGGGATTTTGAAGGCAACCTGTTAATCAAGTAAGTGGCTGTAGATACAGCCTCAGCCCATAAGTAATTAGGTAAATGCTTTTCATTTAACATAGATCTTGCAGCTTCAACAATTGTCCTATTCCTCCTTTCTGCCACTCCATTTTGCTCAGGAGTGTACCTTGTAGTTACCTCTCTTTTGATTCCTCTTTCTTGAAGAAAGGAATCAAACTCATGGGAGAAGTATTCTCCCCCTCCATCTAACCTTAGCCTTTTTAGTGATTTACCTGTTTGGTTCTCCACAAGAGCCAAATATGTTTTGAAACATGAAAAAACTTCATCTTTGTGTTTCATAAAGAATAGGATAGTCCATCTGCTGCAATCATCAATAAAGGAAACATAATACCTTGATCCAAATATTGAAGCTTCCTTGCTAGGTCCCCATACATCGGTATGAACCAACTCCAAGAGATCTCCATGCATATAACCTTTCTTCATGAATGGTAACCTGTGAGACTTTCCAAATTGGCATGCACTACACTTATAAATCATATGTTGTTTTGACAAATTAGGAAGTCCAAGTACACTTTGGTCCCTGCAGATTTGCTTTAATGACCTTTCACCAATATGTGCTAACCTTTTGTGCCATACTTCCAATTCTATGAGTGTCTGACTACCATAATTAAAGAGAGCAATGTTTCTAGTGTCCTGTAATTCAAATGTGAACAATCTACCTGTCTTTTCACCTTTTGCAATTCTTCTGAATCCTTGACTTGGATCTTCAACAAATGCTCCTGCTTTTGTGAACCTGACTTGCAACCCTTTCTCTACTATCTGCCCAACACTTATCAAATTCTTTGTAATGGTAGGGACATAGAGTACCTTACTGAGTAGGTTGATGTTTCCATCAGGCGCTTTGACATTGCCTATTTTCTCCACAGGATATTTTGTATCATCTCCTGTTTGTACCTCATGCTTATTCCTTGGATCTTCTAAATCTGATAGGAGTGCCACATTTCCTGCCACATGATTTGAACAACCTGAATCTATGTAGGAAACATGCTCATCAGATTTACCTTGTGGCATAGCCATGTTCATGATCAATAATGAATCCTCTTTGTTTGAGTCTTCTGTGTAGTTATTGTAGTCTCTCCTTCCTTTGTAGCCTCCTTGATAGTTTGAATGATTGTAGTTGTTGTAGTTGCCATGGTAGTTGTTGAACCTTCCTCTTGAGTATCCATAACTTCCTCCATTGTATCCTCTGCCTCTTTGATTCCTGGAATTCCTAAAGCAATATTCAGTTGTATGATTAGTTAATCCACAAATAGAACATGATTTGGAGTCTTGGGATCTCCCCCTGCCTTGTCTACCTCCTCTTCCTCTACCTCTGCCATGTCTTCCTCTACCTGCATAGTTAGCTTGATATGTACCTGCTTCATCATCCACTTTCTTTGCCTTTCCTTTGTTATCTTTAGACTTGCTTTTATCCGTGTATAAAGCTGAAGATTGATTACCTTTAGAGCTTTCTCCATTTTTTATAAGCTTTGCCACTTGAGTAAGTAGTTGTCCAATCAGTGTATTGAAATCAGGTACATGTATGTCCATGTACAAATCCATAGCTGTGGTGAATGCTTCCCACTTGTCATCTGCCTTCAAACCATTGATGACCTGCCTTACAATTTGCTCTTCATCTATTACCTCTCCAATGCTTCCCAACTGATCCGCTATGTCCTTGAGCTTTGTGACAAAATCAGTCACATTTTGTTTGGGAGCCTTCTTGAGAGTTGTGAAATCCAGCCATAGTTGATGCTTCCTAGCTTTGGTACTTGAAGAAAAGAAAGCTTCAAGTGCATCCCACACTTCCTGAGATGTCTTACAACTCCTAATGTGAGGCAACAAAAAATCTGAGATAGAGTTGAGGAGATAAGACCTTGCAAGTGCATCCTTGGAGCACCATGTGCTCAATCTTTCTTGCTCTTCTTGTGTTGGTTGACTTTTGTTCCTGAAACTTGGCATAACTTCATCTCCAACCACATAACCATATAAACTTCTACCTTGGAGATAAGCTTCCATTCTTAATGACCAAGCTGAGTAGTTACCTCTATCCAATTTGTCAATTGATGAAGGAAATCCATCTGCCATGTTGTCCAACCTTGCTCTGATACCACTGTGAAGAGATGGATAGGTATGTGCTTGAAGATGAAGAGGTGTTGCAAAATCCTTGATCTACACCAGCCAAATGAACTCCAGGAGTATATGGTGGGCCCTTTTAGCTTGCCAATGGATGTATTAGACACCCTATGTACCTTGGAAGATCACTCTCAAAAAGATAGATCAAAACAGATAAGTTGGAGTTAGCTCAGAGGTGAAAACTTGCTATTCTTGGTTCATACACCTGTCCAGTGTTTTACATAATTCTCTAAGCACAGCAGCAATTAGCTTAATTCCTCTTGGGGAAGTCTAGGTAGCTTAAAGAGCTAACTTTCAAGAGTAATTTCATCAAAAATAATGAACCACACACTGAGAATGAGTTTTAACAACTGATGACATCATCCCGATTTTCACGGGCTGCTACAGTTTGAGACCAATGAGTAGAAAAATCAACATAACTCAAAATTTAGGAATCCAATGATTATTAAAAATTTGTGTGGTTATACTAGACAGTAAGCTGAATCCAACAAGCTTTAAATCACTGAATTTGGATAAGTAACCACTGAGAAATGGCTCTGACAAGATGAGTGAAAAAGTCGGGTACCTGACAGAGAAGTGAAGATGAACAGATCCTGTTGACTTATAGAGCTAACTTTACCAAGTTAAATCACTGAAAATGATGCACCAAGCTCAGAGAAAACATCTCTGCAAGCTGACTGAGAAAACTGAGAGTAATGGCAGTGAGTAGTACACTTCACAAGAACATGGAAAGATGAAACCAAATAATCATGAAAATGAAAGTATATTGCTTGTACAATACAATGACTTACTGATACATATGTGTGCCTTGTAATCACACCTTGATATGGCATAAAGCTCAGCTCTTGGAGGTCTTCACATAGGTCTCTCTAACCACGACTTAAACTGCCATCTATTTATAGTTGAGTTTGGGAGGCTAACTTCCCTCAATCACTCTCCAATCAATCAATGATTGATTTGATTCTCTACCTACCACAAATCACGAATTCGTGGCTCCTCTTTCCATTCTTGATCAAGTGGACTCAACCACTTAAGATTCTCTTACTTTTACATTAAGTAAACTCTTCAAAAGTTACAAGAGGTAGTTCACAAGTGAACTTTACATAGTCTTCATTTTAAGGCTTTTTCTATGACTTTGTGGGACTCAAGTCAATACTTAGGCTTGTCATAGACTTGCTCCAACATACGTTACTAACTTTTCTAACGGACGGGTGTCTTCCTCCTCATACTCCTCCTGCTCTGCGGCGGAAAATTGCAGTTTACAGTCGCAGATTCCGGTTGATCGTCGGTCAGCTGTACTATATGGATCATACTGGTGTCTTACTTCGTTGTATCCCACCACATGAAGCAGACTCGGTTATTGCTATGGCACATTCAATACCCTCCGGTGGACATTTTGTAGCAGATCTTACTCATCGAAAAATTCTGCAAAGTGGGCTTTGGTGGCCTACCATGTACAAAGATGTAACTCAGTTTGTGCAGCAATGTAACACTTGTCAACGGTCCGGACAGCCATTATAGCGCCACTTCTTTCCTCTGCAACCTGTATTACCTTTGGAACCCTTTTAGAAGTGGAGTCTCGATTTTATTGGACCAATAACACCACCAACGACCCTTAGCAACAATCGATATATACTGACCTATACGGATTATGCCACCAGGTGGGCAGAAGCTTGGGCTTTACGGTCCGCCACAGCTGTTTCGGTGGCAAAATGCCTGATGAAGGACGTATTCCCGCATTATGGATTACCTCTGGAACTTGTGACAGACCAAGGAACACATTTTGCCAACAATTTAATGCGAGTACTAACGCACACTTTCCAAATTCTGCATAAATTCAGTTCACCATACTATCCTCGTGCCAATGGATTGGCTGAAAGTACCAATAAGACTCTGTTGAGTATACTTCGCAAATTGATTGTGGAATCGCCAGAACGTTGGGATTAGTTACTTCCCACAGTTTTATGGGCATATCGGACTACCTACAAAGTGGCAACCGGAATGACTCCCTTCAAGCTTGCTTATGGGTTGGAAGCAATCGCGTCGATGGAGGTAGTAGTGCCAAGCCTACGTGTGGCCCTAACTCAGAAATTGCTGCCCGAAGATTCTTTACCATCTCAGTTGGATGCCCTTAGAGACTTGGATGAACAACGTTGGGAGAGTTTCCTGACTCTTCAAGAAGTTCAGTGGCGGCAAGCTCGTACCCATGATCGTTTCCTCAAGACTCCAGTTTTTTCGGTGGGCCAACTTGTGCTATTTTATAATGCTAAATCAAATCATTCTGCTGGAAAATTTAAATTATGGTGGTTCGGTCCTTACCGGATTAGTGAGCAAGTGGGACCAGCTACTTTTTGGTTGACTACCTTGATCGGAGTTCCTCTTCCCAAAGTGATTAATGGTTATAAGCTACACCCATATCACCAACCGCTTGTTCACCGCTGACGTGTTCCTCGCTTTTCCGTGTGTCACTTATTTTCTTTTTATTTTCGTATTTTGGCTGAATATAAATCGTAAACCTCCTTGTTTTGATATCTAAATATGATTAATCGCCGCCCTGTGTTACTGATTCTGTTCATGCATGCACGCCGTAATCATGGAAGGTTATCATTTCAATACCGTGTGATGATTAGGGTTTTCGATCGTCTTACGTTGCCATGTGTCTACTTAATCTTGTTCCTCTCACTGTTAATCGCTATTGTGTCTATGTGTTTTTGTGATATGTGTTTTTTGTTTCCTCTGTGTTCTTGAGCTTTTGCGTGCATATCATGGAAGCACTAGCCAATATTGCTACCTTCCGTGAAGGACTCACTTCAGAAGTGAGTGAGTGTCTGCGTATCCGTGGCCTTTTTGACTTCGCTGAATTGCCCTGGCATTCAGTGAAGTGTCACCCTTTCTATGCGCAGATTATTTCTGCCATTGCAGCCACACCTGCTACGGAGCAGAGTTGGCCTATTCTTTGTTTGCCATCACGTGTCGTTATCCCTACGGAAGGATTGGAAAATGGTCCTCTCCTTCCGGTAGCCACCATGATCAAATTATTTCCACGGCACTCATCTAATGAGTACACCATTCTATGTCGCCCTGATCCTGAACGGATCGCATTGCAATTTCTAGTTGCCATATTGAATTTGTAGAAACATACCTACGGGATTTCACGTCCCTTTTATTCAATGATCAACATGGCTTCTCGTAAGCCTGTCAATTTGCATCTTTTTATTTTCGGCGCATTCACCGTGAATGTGTTACGGTTATTAAACACGTTAATAAGGGTGATCTTCCGCGCTCTTGTCTACCCCATATCCTTACCTTTCTTTTTCCAGCCATTCAAGCCATGCAACCTCCGCCAAAAGCTCCCATCTTGTTCCATGAAGACTTTGTTCAAGTGCTAGAGGACAAAGAAGATGATGATGAAGATCTCTTCCAACTTCTTCACCGGAAACGCAGACGTATAAGCCCCTATGAGAGTCAAGTACAAGGCTCCATCGTCGGACATGAAGAAGAGGTTTTCCACGACACCGCAACTTCTATCCATGTTGATTCTTCTGCCCGTTCTTCTCCGAATCAGCAGCAGGAACAAAGTGCGTCCACCACCGATTCTGAAGAAGTTTCTTCTCACGAGGATTCTCAGCAGCAGCATCAAGAAGCTGTGAATGAAACTGTTGCTGAAATTCTTAATGAGGTAATAACCATGATTGAAGTTGTAATCGACAAGACTGAAGCAAGCAGGCAGACAATTCTGATACCTACTCCTCCACCCATAAACCCGGTTGAGTCCCTTGTCGCTGTTCAACCTATTGTTCCTGAAGAACCCGCTACCTCATCTTCTTCACCCAATTATTCTCCACCACCTTCCCCTCACATATTATCAGCCTCTTCATCTCAGCCACTTCCTCCTCTTCTACCTCTGATTCCAATGTTTACTGAATTAGAATCAATGGGTCGCATGTTGATCCAGTTCTCGCAGCAGTTATCAATGCAAATGAAGATGGTTACTGACAATATCAGACAAGAATTGCAACATAAAGTCAATGTTTTAGAAGCTGACATTGCCCCTTTATAGGAGGAAGCAAATGTTGTAAAAGCCGAAAACCAGGCTTTGCAGATGCCGGTTCAACAGCTTCAAGCTAAGCTTGCCGAACAGGACTCTTTGATTGCCCAAAGAGATGCAGCGTTGGCTGAGTTAAGAGCGAAAAATGATTTGTTAAATGCTCGTATGCAGAGATTATATAGTTAAAACAATTAGTATAGGATAAAGAAGATGCTCGCGTGGCACTTGGGAATTTATTGGAAGAAACTAGAATACAACTTGATGAAGTTGTGCAAAAAGGACATGAAATGGAGAATCTAGCAAAGCTGACTAATGCAGAACTCCAGGCCACAAATGTCGATCTGTTTCAGGCGAATTCTGCTCTTAAAGCCAAGACGACTCTGACCCTTCAACTTCAGAAGGATATAGCAGGGACTAAGAAGGAACGAGATGCTTACTACTAGACAATCCAATATCAAGCTCAAGAGCTGGAGAGAAGAGAAAAGTAGTTAGGTGTTTAAGCTGACAGACTTTCAAGAATCGATAAACAAATTGAAGAAATGAGATTGCGTCGCGACGCAGCCATGGCCAATGATTTTTATTTGCAAGAGGCATTTTTGCAGACGCAGACGGAAATTTTGATGAGTCAAGTCATTGCGGCCAGTTCAGTTCGCACTGACGCACAATTAGTAGAGCCGCAAACCTTAAAAAAGATGTTGGACTCGCTAAAACAGAAAATTACCCGAACATTCAAATTGGCTAGGAACATGTATATACAAGGCATCATAGATGAGCCTTGATTTTGTTTCCATTGCGGGTTCAAGTCCACCATGCGTGCCAGTGTAAGCCACCAGATTGGACTTCTGTAATTCATCTGTAATTTATATTTTCCTATACCGCACGTACCAAAAGGTCGTAGCGAAGTGTTGTACCTCTTTATCAAATAATGAAAAGACATTATGGTGGTTCTCCAGTAGAGAGAGACGGGATCGCCAGACTGTCTGTCTGGGCGATTGCGATCTGTGGAGACGCAGTAGTGCAGTGTTTCTGAAATCTGGGTACTGTTGTTCGTACCTTTGTTTAATTACATTAATTTATGATTAACACAGTAATGTATGTTGCCGATATAAGTCTGTGCGGTGGTAATTAGTAATTACTGTGTTACGTACTGTGAAAGGTATAACCGAGTATGAATAGTAAAAACCTGCATAAAGGATTTGATACTGAACATTAATGTATTGCTGAATTGATAAGTTAAATGGGAAAATAAGTTATAGGGCCTCTGATTTATCAGACCTCTACCATCCCGAAGAACCCGAAACCAGTTTAAAAGTGCCTGAGACGGAAGCACACTTTTAACAGTATGCTCAAACTCTACACCACAAGTGGTGAGAGTTATCCCTTCTAGTAGCCCCAAGGGTTTTGATGTGACCATCTACCATTTGTAATTTCATTCTCGTGAGTTTGAGTGCTGGTTTGCCCCATCGCTTCCATAGGGAAGTGGTAGCAATTGCTACTTCTTCACTTGAGTCCAAAACTGCCTTGGTGGTGTAACCTTGATGGGTAATGGGAAGATAGTTGTTTCCTTCTTCTCCTTCGCTCATGTCCCCTATCTTGTCCAGAGGTGTTTCTAGCACTGTTCTATGTGATCCTACCTAGGAACGAGGTTTTTCTACTTCTGGCACTTGATTGGCTACATGTTTCCGCAATTCTGGCTTAACCTTAAGAAGCTCCTCTAAAGTGAGATTGCACTACACTTTAGTGTTTTTCACTACCTCCGTATTCCTAGGTATGATTGAATTTTCCTTCCTTACCAGGATTGTGGGTGCCCTCATACATGTGGACTTTGCTACCCATGGGCCGATGAAATGAGGCAATTCCTGCAAGGAATTAGACTCAAAGTCTAACCGTTCACTTGATGGGGCATCCTCCTGTTCTCCATAAATGGAGGGAATGTCTTGTGGGAGTTGGTCATGTAAGTCATCCACAAGTTCAATAGGAGGAAGATTTTCACTTTCTTTTGCCCATTTCTCTTCTTGAATATCTCTTAGAAATTCCAAGGAATATCGATTCAAAGAAGGTGTGTTTGGTTCTATGGAATTAGGCACATAAGCTTCTTGGGGAGGAAAGCTCATTCTCCCACTTGCCTTGTTCTTACCTTGAGAGGCGGGGTCCTTTTTATATTTTGCAATTAGTCTCTCCAATCTTTCTAGCAGTCCATCAAACTGCAATTGTGTCCTAGCTGAACTAGAGAAGTTAAAGAGGCGACTGGCTTCAAACATGGTTTGAGCCACTTCCACCATCTTAGCACAAATTTTAGTTCATTCAAGCTCTAGTTCAGCTATAGGGTAACATTTTTCATGATGCGTTATGTTTGCCCCTTCTTGTATTCTAGCCTGATATGCTTTAAGCATCATGTCTATGTCCTCGAGAGTGGGATCTGCCAAGACTGATCCTACTCTAGGTGGTGGTGGGATTGTGTGAGGTGGGTTAGAGGGTGGTGGGTTGGAGGGTGATGGGAATGGTGGTGTTGGAAGTGTGAGAGTGAGTTTGAGATGTGAGTTCAATTATCTTGGCTTTTGTTTCTCTCAGGCTCTCCTCAATCCCGCTCACCTTCTTTGCCCATTGCCTTTTTCATTCTCTCTCGACTATCCCTCCAGGCCCTTGAGCTTTTCTTAGCTAGGCTCTTAGTCTCACTAACCCTGGAACTCTTTTCTTGGCCTAGGCCTTGGTTCTGTTGTAATGCCTGACCTCTAGTGACCACTTGCACTGGGGCAATGGAACTCACACCTCTTGTGGAGTCTACCACTAACCCAATGCATTGATAGGACTGATTTTTGGCATATTTGTGGGGTTTTTAGGACAATATCATAGCAAGTGCTCCTTTCCACTGTGGGGGCAAAAACCCTGAATTGTCACAGATTGGGTTTGTGTAGGTGGAAGCATAGGGCAATCACGAATGAGGTGATCTCCCTGAAATCGATAGCATGGTCCTCTAGGAAATGGGGGTCCTCTAGAGTTGGGGTTTACGCACATGACATTTGCATACTCTAGCTCCCAACTAGGCTTGCTCAAGTCTTCATAATAATATGACTCATTATGCTCAGGTGACTGCATGTAGTAAGCATATGGGCTTTCAATATGAGTAGAGTCAAAACTATGATCACTTGGGTTTCTTTCTGAAAGTAAGGGTGTTACTAGTACTAAGGCTCTATTCAGATTTTCTTCCACAGTTGCATACTTCACTGGAATCACATTGGCTGGAGGAGGGGGTTGTTGCGCTAAAACTAGTTGAGGTCTTTGCTTCCCTTGATAGGGTGGTTGATAGGGTTGTTGGGGCCTACCATATTGTTGTCGTGGGTACTAATTTTGGTATTTTCCTTGTTGTGGATACGACTGAGGATAATTTTGTCTCACAGCTTGTTTGTTATATGGGCAATCTTGTGCAGTGTGGTTGGTATATCTCCTTTGTATGGTTTAGTATTGGCTATTAGGGTTCACTTGGGGTTGAGCGCAGTAGCCATATGGTCTCCTCCATAGGTATAGCATCACTTTCTTGGAGCAAATCTAGGAATCTACTTGATAGAGCCTCCTAATTTTTGAGCTGCCTTCTCTTCCAGATCCTCAATAGATGTGGATTGATTTGATTTGAGGCTAGTAGAGCTATCTGAATCTTTATAGATTTTTGAAAGCTCTAATTCCTCCCCTAGATTATCCTCAATGTCTATGCACATGCGTACACACTCTTCTATGGATATAGGGTCCTTCAAGTCCACATAAGATCTCAATTTGGTACTTAGCAGTCGATCTAAGAATAAAGCCACTTGTTTGGCTGGAGTGGGTAACTCTGGAACAGGGCATCTCTCCAGGTATTTTGTAAACCTCCTTCCTGTGAGCCTTACCATCTCTTGAGGTGTTTGTTTGAAGTTATATATCAGGGAGGATGTGTTATGCCTAATACCGCTCTTAGAAAACTCAATGATGAATGCTTCGAGAAGTTGATCTATATTCCTGAATTGAACTTGGTGAAGCAGTTGAAACCAACTCAATGCAGTGTTCTTGAGAGTTAGGCCAAAAGCATTGTATTGAGTGAACAGATTTTCAACTTGTTCGGCTCTCAAAACTTGCCTAAACTCCGCTACATGGTCATACGGGTCTCCTGTGCCATCGAAGAAATTTTTCATGGACTTAACCAATTGTGTAGGCCCCAAGGTCCTAGTGTGTTCTCTATGCCTTGACAGAGGGAATTGGTCTGCATTTCTTTGATTTCTTGGGTCTCTATGTTTCTCATTTTCCATTCTATCTGTCTCTGTTCTCGTTCTTTCTCTTCCCAGTGGGTTAGCAAAGCTCACTTCTAGCCTATCTCTACTCATGTCCCTTTGAGCTCCATGGGCTTGGGATGTTCGAGCTCCTTGGTGTCCATAAGGGACATTAGATCTTGGTTGGGGGAAAACAAATTCACCCTTCCAAGTGTAGGCATGCCTACCATTTTTTATGACTACAAAGATCCTTTCTGAAGTACTATCTAAATAGGTCACTTTGCCTAGGCTGTGAGGATCTTTAAACTCATAGATTGTGAGCCTTCCTACTTCATTAGGCTGCTCATGCTTATACCTCCAAAAAGCTTCATCGGTCTCTTAGTTTAAGAGCAGATCTATGCTCTTACTATAATGGGGAACCCACTCTGGAGTGATGATTCTAGTCAGGACTGATTTGCCTCAGGGAGTTCTGGGCTCTCTTACTAAGTTCCCTTGCTCTATCACCTATGTCTGTCTCTGGAATCACATTACCAAATTCATTTGTTCTATCTGGTTGGTTCGTGACTATGTACATTGTCCCTTATTTATCTATGTATGCACCATTCTCAAATTTGACAACTGGATGTTCTACTCCAATGGGTTGATCTAAGTTTATAATCTAGACAACAGATCTTCTTACACCATCCTCATAGATGCGAGAACCTAATCGGTTATTCCTAATGTATTCAAGTTGAGTTTTGTGAGGGTCTTCGGGTTTCTCTAAGTAAGCTAGAACTAAACTTCTTGTGGGTCTCTCCATACCATAAGACATTTGTTATTCGCTAGTTTAAGAGCTAGGGTAGTGTGGATAATCGCTCAACTACGGGGCTTAAGACCTAGTAGCGTGATTGACACTAGCCTCTGAAGACCTAAGACTTTGTATATCTCTCCCTAGATGTCATCCTGATCTAAGGTTCATATGCCTGATTGAACAACCCCAATTTTTCCCAAAGTACAACCTCATTGCAGATCAATTTGTATCAATCACTTCGTTCTTTTATAGTTGGTTATCGTGTTTATGCTCTTGTCTGAGAACACATCGTCAGGAATACTTGAGTGAACTTTTTGCACTTTAAGTTGATCGTACTTTGTTAAATTCTTTCCTTTAAAGTTATCGATCACAAAGAGATTATATTTTTGCTTGAACTTGAGTGTTTAAGTAGTCTTCAACTTGATAGATGCCTATCGTCACCCTGACTTACTTCTAGCACGACTCGCACTTAGCCTAAGCTGGGAATTGACTGAGGGGGTTAAGAGAATTCCCAACCTCGAGCCTCTTGCTTTTTAGGCTGCTAAATGAGCCCAAGACAAACTCACCCAAGCCTGATGTTCACCTCGCCAAGTCTGCTTGAAGCCCCTTGCTTGCACACCAAAGACCTGTGAAGGTTTACGAATTAGTATTGAGCTAGATCAAAGATGAGCATACAGACAAAACAACCTTTAAACTTCCCTCTTTTTTCACACTTGCCCTAGTCTTCTGATAACCTAATCCCAAGTGATGACCAATTTAAAAATATTTGTACTAAAACTCCACATATGAGCTTTCCAATGAGACCAAAATTGTAGGAAATGGAGTTCGCATGAAGAAGTCATGGTCAGTTAGGCACTTAGGGGTCAAAACAGGGAATTCAGGCACTCACGACTAGCTCACAATGTTTTATAAGGTTTCCTTATGCTCAATTACCCCTTAATTTTACCAAAATTTACCAAAAATATGCTAAAAATTCAAACCCTAAACGTGCCAAAAATTCTGTCAATCACAATCGAGAGTATCAATTGCGATCGACAGTGTCAATTGTGAGGGTTGTCAATCATGATTGACATGTCAGTCGTGATCGATGTGTCAGTCGCGATCAACGTGTCAGTTGTGATCGATGTGTTAGTTGTGATCGATGTGTCCATTGTGATCGACATGTCAGTCGCAATCCATGTGTTAGTTACGATCGATGTGTTAGTCACGATCGATGCTTGTTCTACAAATTTTGGTGTGATTTCAGTCAATCGATGGTGTGTCCATCATGATGGGCATGTAGGCACGTGATTTATGGTGTGAATTGAGAAATTTCAGTTAATCACGATTAACGATGTCAATCATGACTGATAGAGGCTGGTGTGGTAGTTGGTCATGGTTGTAGGTCAGCTCAGTCGATCATTTCTGTCGATCGTGATCAATGTTGTCGATCGCGATCAATGTTGTCGATCGTGATTGACAGAGGTGTCGGTCGTGGCTGTCGATCACGATCAATAGTGTCGATCATGTCTGACAGAGAATTACGGATTTTTTTTATTATAATTAGTGATCTAGAGTGTGCTAATCATGTACTTTGTGGTTGTGCACTTTGTTTTACCAAAAGCCGAATTTGTCTGTTGATCTCGATTGATAGAGGTCAACACCTCGGAGCATACAAGCTCTCTCTCGCTCTCGCTCTCAAGTGAAAATGAGGAAATGAATGGAGATGGAAGTATATGGTCGCTGTGTTGAAGATGATGATCAATGGATATGGTGTGTAGAAGTGAAGAGGAAGGTAAAAACAAGTAAAAGAAAATACTTACCTACTCTTCCAACATCTCTACTCTACATCTTACCATCACACGCTCGTCGTCAAAGCTCGATCCCCGGCAACGGTGCCAAATTTGGTGTCACTCTAGCACAATGGCAAGTACCAATGTGAGGAGATCCATCTCGTAACTGTCAATCCGCGGAGACATGAGGACTAATATGAAGACTATGAGCAAGTGACGACACAAGTGCATGAGTGAGAAGCACTTCTCACACAAGCACGCACACACATACACACACACGCACACATAAGACAAGAACAAGGAGAGTAACAATGGAGTTCTTTGTATTACTCAAAAAGACTCATACAATAGTTCAAAACTCTAACAAGCTAACCTCCAAAATGAGCTCTTTAGCTCTTTTTATAGTTTTTGACTAGCTTTGTCCCTGTCCATACCTAGTGTCCGGCCTAGTTAAAAATTAGGTTCCGGGGCTTATTTGAGGGCTCAAATGAAGTCTAAAAATTATGAAAATTGGTATTTTGCTACTTCCAATACTCTTCTAGCTCAAGGAGGACTCCTAAGCTTGAACAAAATGGAGTCTAATCTACCCAAAATGGTATTTACAATGTTCATGTAGTGATGAAAATCACTCTTAAAAGGGAGATATCTTGGAAAATTTGTATGGCCTAATTGTCAGATCTTCTTTGACTTAATTGTCAGATCTTCTTTGACTGCTTTGCCTATTTGGCCCTTCTCTTTGCTCTGATTCTTTACGTCAGCTCCCTTGTCTTGTGATGCCCTGACTGCGGCCAACATAGTCAAAACTAGTCTAGAATCTATAAAAAGAGCTAGAGAGCTCATTTTTTAGGTTGGCTTGTAGCTAGTTAGAGATAATTTTTGTAAGAGAAGTGACTTTGATGAGTAATAAAGTGTGTTCTTGACCTTCCATCATGTCTCTCTTATCTCTACCATGTGTGTGTGTGCATTCACATGCTTCTCACCATATCCATTCACGATCTTCATATGACTCCTATCTCTTCCACAGATTGAAATTAAGGAGGTGATGCTTCTTGACGAGGTGCTTTGTTGGAGTTAGATGTCTGTGGAAGCACGTGAACAACACAAGGAAGAAGAAGAAGCTTGGAGCACAACACACAATACTAAATGTATTACTAGAGAATGTACAAAGATAAGTAGCCCATTAGGGCAATAGCTGTATATACAAGCCAGGGAAAAAAACCTCCTAAAGAGGGAAAAAAGTGCCATGGCGGTCCTAGTGTGTTCACACACATCACTACCTAAATATATCAACGAATCCCCCCTAGGAGTGATGTGGTGAACAAGGAGCTGGCACTCATGTATAAGGAAATGCCAAGCTATGTGGAATCAGTCCACAAAAGGAAGTAATCCCAAAGCTTTGCAGAAAGCTTCAAACTTCTCCCTAGGCAGAGCCTTCGTGAAAAGGTCTGCAATGTTCTCCTGCGTGGGCACATATGCCAATTTGATCTCCCCAGCAGAGAACCTCTCCCTGACATAATGATAATGCATCTCAATGTGCTTAGTGCGAGCATGGAACACAGGGTTCCTCGCAACTGCCAATGCGCTCTGATTGTCAGTGAAGATGGTGGTGGCAGAAGACTGGCCAACACCCAAATCAGCCATAAGGCATCTCAGCCACATACACTCAACAATAGTTATGAAAGCCTCACAACAAGAAGTGGCCACAATAGGATGCTTCTTGCTCAACCAAGATATACATGAGCTACCAAGCATGAAGCAAAAGCCACTAGTGGACACACGAGTGTCATAGCAACCAGCCTAGTCTGAGTAAAAAAAAGCATGAAAATCTAGCGGTAGTGATCACCCCTGGGGATAAAACAACCTAAGTAGCCAAGTACCACTCAAGTAGTGAAAGATGCGTTTAACTGCGTGCCAATGCTTGACACCTATGCAATGCATAAACCTGCTCATCTGTGAGATAGCAAACTGAATATCTGGCCAAGTAATGCATAAGTAAATCAGGCATCCAACAACCTGCTGATAGAGGATAGCATCAAATGCATCTCCAGCATCATGAAGACTCAATCATAAACATGTCTCCATAGGAGTGGCAATAGGATTACAATCTTCAAGGCCAAAACCTTGTAATAATGTGTCAATATATTTCATTTGACACAAAGCCATTCCACCATCAACTTGCATAAACTGAATGCCCAAATAGTGATGCAAATGCCCCAAATCAGACATCTCAAATGAGGCATGCAAATCAACCTTAAAATCAGCAATATGCTTCTCAATAGGCCCAGTGAGCAGCATGTCATCAACATAGACAACAATGATCCGAAGCACATCATTAGCACGCTTAACATATAAGGTGCTTTCAGTTGGACTGTTCTCAAAACCATGTGCAATCAAATAGGCATGTATCTTCTCATACCAAGCATGTGGTGCTTTCTTTAAACCATATAATGCCTTCTTTAACCTGCACACTTGGTTTTCATGCCCTTTCTGCACAAAGCCATGGGGCTGAAAAACATACACTTCTTCATGCAAGTCACCATTCTGAAATGCAATTTTAGTGTCCAACTGATGTACATTCCAACCATGATGGGGTTGCAAGTGCACAGATGCTCCGAACAGTAGTCATACAACATGTAGGTGCAAAGGTCTCATCAAAATCAATGCCTCTCTCCTGTGCATAACCCTTTGCAACAAACCTAGCCTTATACCTATCAATTGTACCATCAGGCTTATGCTGTAGCTTGTATACCCACTTAGTCCCAATGGCCTTCTTGCCAGGAGGCAAGTCACATAAAGACCAAGTACCATTCTTCATTATAGCATCATATTCTGATTGCATAGCAGCCATCCAATTTATTAACTTTTGTGCTTCATCAAATGAAAAAGGATCATTCTCAATGTAGAGACTAGATGTAGCCACAACATAGCAATCTGATGCAAAAGAGGCACTATGAGAGCCTCAACGAGAACAATATGACAAGGGTGCATCTAGTTTTCTATCACGCAAAGTCTACACCAACCATTTTGGCATAGTTTCTACCTGCTCAATATCAGCTCTCTCATCAACAAGTGCATTATGTAAATCTACATCAAAAATGGAATTTTCTGCATCATCACATGAAATCTGCAAAGGTTGAGAAGTAGCCTCATTAAGACCAGCACTAGACTGTCCACCTATAAAAAGAGGTAGCAAAGTATCATACATGTCTTTGGAGCTAACAAATGTCTCCTTAGTACATGAAAGCAATGGATGAATAACATATTCCACAAAAACAACATCACGACTAACGAGAATGCATTTAGTCTATGGATGATACAGACGATAGCCTTTACTTTCAGAACTGTACCCAACAAAAAATGCATTTTATTGCTTTATCATCCAATTTTCTATGATGTTGTTTAGGAACTAATGCATCAGCCAAACAACAAAAAACACGCAGATGAGCAATAGATGGCTTGCGATCATGCCAAGCCTCATATGGAGTAATGGACTACAATGCTTTAGTGGGACATCTGTTAAGTACATATGTTGCACACATGACAACCTCAAGCCAGAAACTATGTGGTAAAGCCTAACTCTTGACCATACAGCTTGCCATGTCCATGAATGACCCGTTCTTTTGTTTAGAAATTGCATTCTGTTGAGGTGTATATGGCACTGTACACTGGTGTTTTATCCCACATTCAGCTAGAAATGCAATAAAATCAGAAGACATATATCCCCCCCCCCCCCCCCCCCCCCCCGATCAGAATGGAGGGTGCCTATTTTACATGCTGATAGATTTTCAGCCAAAACCAAAACTTGTTTGAAGCACATGAACACTTCGGACTTTGCCTTCAGTGGATATATCCATGCATGCCTGGAAAAATCATCGTTGAAAGTCACGAAGTAAAGATAATTTCCAAAAGAAGGCGTCTCCATAGGACCACATACATCACTATGTACAAGCTGCAATTTTTTAGTAGCCTGAACTGAACCATCTTTTGGAAAGGAGGAACACTTCATTTTGCCCAAAATGCAGCCTTCACAAACATGTTTTCCACGTGCCTCAAGTTTGGGCAAAGAGGACACCATTTCAGATTTGCGCAGGCATAGCAAACTAGCAAAATTCAGATGACCAAAGCGTCGCATGCCAAAGCTTTGCATCTGACATAGCCTGAGAATCATGTACTGCACATGCCGAATCATTTATAGATCTTTCATAGTCTATGAGCTTATATAGCCCACGACATAAAATGCTAGAAGCAATAATCACATTGCCACTTCACATATCATGAATTGTACATCTATCATCAACAAATTTCACAACCAAGCAAATCTTGGCTAATGCACAAACGGATAACAGATTTTTCTTGATCCCTAGCACAAACAAAGCATCTGACAAAGTGAAAGAACTACCATCAGCAGTAGTCAAAATGATCTTACCAACTCCCATAACAGGATAAGAGGAGTTGTTGCCGCATGTAATAGTATTCCTTGGAGGGGCAGGCTCGAGTGAAGAGAAGAAACTGCACTACGAGGTAATATGTTTGGTCACTCCACTATCAAAGTACCAAACATCTGAGTCTACTACAAACATGCACTACTCATGAGAAGATGGGTCAAAACTGCAAACAGTTGTAAACCCCCATTCTTCTTCCTGCACAAGATTAGCAGACTCTGTTTTTTGTGTAGAGGCCTCTGCAACAACCATTCCAGTCTCTTTTTTCTTTGCCTCTTTAGTAGCCAATTTTGGACAGTTCTTTATGATATGATCATTCCCTTTACAATACTTGCAAAACAAATTCTGCTTTTCTGATTTTTTCTCATCTTTATCTTGGTTCTTTGAATGTGCTGAATTTGCAGATTTCTGCTTACTAGTAGAAGAGCTCCATTTTCCTTTGCCCTTATGACTAGCCAAGAAAGCTTGATCTGCAACATGCATAATGGACCTATTCTGCCTAGACCGATCCTCTTGCAACAGAACAGAGACTAACTCCTCAAATGACAAGGCATTTGGATTGCCTTTCATCATCAACCAAAGAGTAGAAGCAAAACTCTGATTTGAATCAGGAAGACCATTCAAAACGGTCTGCACAAGTGAGCTATCTGGTATAACCTCATTAGCAGAAATCAACCGTTCCTTCAAGTCTTTGATCTTTGTTAGAAAACTGTCCATGGAATCACCTTCATTCATGTGCTCACTCTCCAACTGTTTTCGGAGGTAAGCAACATGAGCCTCATTCCTAGCTTGGTACAATGTGGTAAGAGTATCCGAAGCATCCTTAGTTGTTATGCAAGAGTGTATGTGAGGGATGATGGCACGTTTCACAGACAAAGCTATCAATGCATGTGCCTGGGCATCTGTGCCATCCCAACGAATCTGCTCTATAGTAGGTGCAATAGAAATCGCAGCACGAATAGGAATATGCGAAATATCATAATCTTCGACACCTTCTACATCAGCTTCAGTACTTGCAGTTGTAACAGTTGTAGGTGTGATAGAACATTTTTCAACACCTTGCACAATGTTCCACAGTCATTTTGCAACCAATACATGTCACATCATATAAGCCCACAAGGGGTAGTTGGTACCATCCAACTTATCCTCAACAACCAACATACGGAATACATCACTGATTTCAGCCATGGTCGATGACTAAAATACCTTGATGCAAAAAAATGAATGTATCTCAAAAAGTTGAAGGGAACTGCCTAGATGAGTTTTGCTAAATCAATAGTAGACTTTGAGATGCTTATTTTGGTGAACCAAAACCAAAACAAGTGCTACAATAGTGTGTTCGGAGGCCGAAACGAGCTGAGTATGCTCACAAAAATTCGTGCGATTCTGAGACTGCAACCAGAGGAGTGTTGACAACACCCTAGATGAAGCGACGATCTGCTCTGATACCAATTGTTGGAGTTAGACGTTTGCAGAAGCACGCGAGCAACACAAGGAAGAAGAAGAAGAAGCTTGGAGCACAACACACAATACTGAATGTATTACTAGAGAATGTACAAAGATAAGTAGCCCATTATGGCAATAGGCGTATATACAAGTTGGGGAAAAAAAACCTCCTAAAGAGGAAAAAAAGTGCCCGAGTGGTCCTAGTGTGTTCACACACATCACTACCTAAATATATCAACATGCTTGTCCTAGTCTAGAATAGCACCAAATTTGGCATCATTGCTGGGGATCAAGTTCTAGGATGAATGCTTGATGATGAGAGTATAGCAAGAAGTGGTATTGGAAGGTAATTAATCTCAGTTTTGTCTTTGTTTTTGCATCATTTTTAGTGTTTTTCACCTCCTCTAAATTCCCTTTTCATGCTTACATCATCTTCTCACATCACAAAAAAGTCAAAAAATCACCATATTCACCTACTTACTCCATTTTGTTCATTTATGCATCCGTGAAAGAGAGAGAGAGAGAGAGCTCTTGAGCGAAAGTATTTGTTTGTGTTTTTGAGTTTTCATGTAGGAAAAGCACTCAAGTACAGTAGGGAAGCTCTGAAAAGGTAAAATCTATAACTTTGTGCCATCTCTGTTGTGTGTTTCATACCATCATGATGGTTTGAGAAATTCATCTTTTTTGGATTGCATCACTGGCATGGTGTAGAGTATGCTTGCCCACAAAGGATTTTATAGACACATTTCAAAAATCTGCACTTTGGTGAACCATCACGATTGGCTCAAGCCATCATGATGACATGTCACCATCGTGATTGGCTCACACCAACGTGATGGTCTGATTGGCTCATGCCATCATGATGGTCTGATTGGCTCACACCATCGTGATGATCATAGACCATCACAACAGTCTAACGCCATCGCGATAATATAGGTGCACCATCGCGATGATCATGCCTACTCTACACCATCGTGATTAGCTCATTCCATCACGATGCCTTAAGATCATCGTGTCTTTGGACGTGTTTTGGACCATCGTGCTTTTGTGGCCATCGTGATGGACTCACACCATTGCAACGATTGACCATGCCATTGCGGTTGGCTCACACCATCATGATGGCTTGATTGACTTAGACCATCACGACGCCTCGAACGTTAGTGACCATCATGAGGATTTACACATAAAGACCATCATGACGACTCATTTCCTGTGGACCATCATGATAGTGCCACAACATCACAACGGTTTGAGACCATTGCGATGGTTCATCACCATCGCGATCCTAACAAACCATCATGATGATTCGACTAAAATGAAAAATTAGGCTTTTGTATTTTGGGGCAAATTTGAGGCCAATTTTGAGTATTTTTTCAGTAATTGGTGCTTATGTGTAAAGAGATCCTATTTGTGTGTTTCAATCCCCAAGAGCCTGAACAGTCATAACTTTCTCATACAAAACCTATTTTTTGAGTTCTAGAACCCAAAAACCAGGTTTTGGGGCTCCTTAGCTTATGTGTAAAGAGATCCTATTTGCTTGTTTCAATCCCCAAGAGCCTGAATAGTCATAACTTTCTCATATAAAATCTGTTTTTTGAGTTCTAGAACTCGTACAGAACCTGTTTTTTGAGTTCTAGAACTCGTATGAAGCTCATTTCGAATTCTACAGAGCCTCACCTATTTTCATTAAGAATAATTTGTTGATATTTAGATAGGATAAATTGAAGTTGACACTTCTGTGGGATTAGGAAACCAAGGGGACACCTGAGAATTTCACAAAGAGAAAAAGGACCCTTGAAGGTGTAAAGATCAAAGTGCCTATCCATAAAAGTTAAAGATTGGTCTAAACTTTGGATTTTTATAGGTTTATTAAGAGTCACCCAAGGGCATCCAAAGCAAGGCAAAGAGCATAGCTAAGCAAGGGTTGGGAAGCACATCTTCTTGGGCCCTAGAGCAATCAACGAATCAGAATTAAGGTTGGAAGAACTCTCAAGCCCCTCAGTCAATTACTAGCTTAGGCTAAGTGCGAGTAGTATTGTTGATTGAATTAGGACTCTGATAGGAATGAATCAAGTACAAGAGCACTAATTTTTCAAGTCTAAGTGTAAGCTAAGAGATTGTGATATGGAAAACCTAAAGGAAAGAACTTAAGTTCAATGTTGCAAGAACTTAAACAAACAATGAAAAGATGGTTCCCAATGTATACATTGAGACAAGACAAGAGTTTAAAAGAAATAAAAACGAAACTGAGAACAAAGAAGTATTGGTGACTAGAACGCATATTGAGTGATTGAGGGAGATAAATTCATGAACCTTAGATTAGGAAAGCACATAGGTAAGGAAAATCAATGAAGCCTTAGGTCATCAGAAGCAAGTGTGAGGACCACAACACACTCTTGGGCACAACAACTAAATAGTTATCCATACGAGTTGAGCTCAGAGACAAGTGATTCTAAAATGGCTTATAGCATGGAGACACCAGAAGGAGGGTTAAGCATAGCTTATTTGGAAAGACCTGAAGGACCTTATAGGACCTAGTTAGAATACGTCCAAACCAACCACTTAGGTGTTTGCATCTATGAGGATGGTTTGAGAAAGTCGATTGTTCAATTGCTCAGCCTTGACCAACCCATTGGATTGGAACGGTGGTTAAGTTCGAGAGAGATGCCTATTTAGACAAGGAAGGAACAATGGACATCATAGCTAATCAGCCTAACCACACTTATGAGTTTGGTGTAGTCATTCTCAAGATGGAAGCGGGAGCACAAGGACAAGAACCATTAGGAGATGCACCTAGGACACCTAGAGGGAAATCGGTATTGACAAGAATGTTAAACCTAGAATGGATTCCTCAGGATAACAGATGCATTGAGTTATTTTTGAATAAGGATAATGATGAAGCATTTTGGAGATATAGGATGGAACAACCAAGTGAAATAGGTTCAATCACAATCTACAAATTCATGGACAGTAATATGCCTGGAAAGGTAGTATACCTAAAGAACACATTAGAACAAGTGTTTGTAGTGTCGGACCATGAAGGACATGCCTACACATGAAGAGGCAAGTTGGTATTTCCCCCATCACGAGCAAATGTGAACACTAGCCATCAAGGAGCTGGTAGATCCTTAGCCCATGGACCCCAAAGAGAGAAGAACAAGGAAAAGCCAGAAGTGAGCTTTAACCACCCCATAGGGAGAGAGAGAGAATGGCCATAGAAACTGATTGACTGGAGAGACTGAGAGAACCAAGACTACAAGGTGGTAGGGAAGTATTTCCTCTACCTAGACCCCGTGAGCATCCAAGAATGTTGAGACCTACCCAATTAGTGAAGTCAATGAAAAATCACTTTGACGGGATAGGAGACCCCTATGACTATGTTGCCGAGTTTAAGCGAGCATTGCAAGCAGAGCAAGTGGAAGATATGTTCACCCAATACAAAACCTTTGGACTTACATTAAAGAACATGGCTTTAACCTGGTTCCAACCTTTACAACAAAGGCAATTTAGGGACATTCATCACTTGTTAGAGTCATTTATCACTGAATTCTCAAAAAGTGGAATCAAACACAACACCTCCTCATTAATCCATAGCTTCAAACAAACCCCCCATGAAACAGTCAGACTTGCAGGATGTAGGTTTAGATAGTATATTGAGAGATGTCCAATGCCAGAACTTCCCTCACAGACCAAGCAAGTGTCTTGTTTTTGGATGGCCTCTTGAGCTCTAAACTACGATCTTATGTTTATCTAAAGGAACCCAGAACTCTAGAACAATGTCTATGGATTTGTATAGGCATTGAGGACAATTTAGGAGATGAATTGGATCTTTTAAAGTTCTGCTCTACAAAGATTCAGATAGCTTTGCTCAATCATCTTCGAAACATTCTAGCTTGATTGAAGACCTAGTAGAAAAGATGGCCCAAAAACTAGGTGTCTGTAGCTCAGTGATGAGTAGCACCTCCTTTAATGTCAATCCGGGAAGACATGAGGATGGTATGAAGTCCTCGAGCAAGTGAAGGCATAAATGTGTGAGTGAGAAGCACACCAACATGCACACACATACACACACACGCGCACACAAGACACGAACAAAGAGAGCAAGACAATGGATTCACTTCTATTACAACCAAGTTCTCATACAAGTTCAAAACTACAACAAGCTAGCCCCAAAAATGAGCTCTCTAGCTCTATTTATAGTTTTTGACTAGCTTTGGTCCTGTTCAGACCTAGTGTCCGACCTAGTTAAAAATTAGGTCCCTAAGCTAGTTTGGAGGCTCAAACGAGCTCTGAAAAATATGAAACTTGGTAGGCAATTACTTCTAAAGCTCCTCAAGCTTGAGGACTCCTCGACTTGTACAAAATGGAGCTAGAAAAAGGTGAAACGGTATTTACAATGGTTTTTAGTGATGAGAATCACTTTTAAAATGATGTAAGGATTGGAAAAAATTGATGGGTTGCCTCAGTGCTAGATCTGCATGTATGCTCGTACTTGCTTCTTCCCGTATGATGCCAACACTCTGATGCCAACATTCTCCCCCCTTAGCGTCTGTCGTCTCTGATAGACCTTTGCTCCACAGTTTGATCAATGTAGTGTTGTAGTATGTCGGTTGCCAATTCTTGTTCTCTGATCCGTAGTCCCCTGACCAGATCTCTTTGAAGGGAATCCCAATTAACTGCACCATGCATGTCAGGTTGTGGCGTGGTGTAGAGCTCTAAGTGCATTGTTTGTTCGCACGTGAATAGTTGTAACAGATGGGTTGGGCGTGGCAAGAGCACTTCTGAGTGTGATTGCCAAAACCTCGTGGTGAACATGTCATCAAAGGTTTGCTTGTAGCAAGTAGGAAGATATCTGATTCTTGTGTGCCACACATAAGCAACTCGAATACTCGGAGTTGTGCTCATATCATAAAGTAAGTCATAATTAGCATTTATGAAGCCCAGAATTGGAGGCTGGATGTTATGTACATTGCGGAAAGTCTTTAACACTACTTGCATCATGTCCAGGATTTTGAGCATCATCTGCACGGCGACGTCAGGCATGGGATGTAGGCATGGCATCCAGTGTCTGATAGTAGCCATCATGTAGGCTACAGTTGGTGTGCCTGTTGGGGGTGCAATGGAGGGGTAATTTAGCCATTGTTTGCAATTAGTATTGTTCTAAACTTTGATGGCAAATGCCTTCCATGATCTTCTTCGTTGCACTGGTCCAAAGCAAAAGGGTTATACTTCAAATGCATGGGAGCATGATCCCATGTTTGTAGCATCTCCGTTAGATCTCAAGTAATTTTTGCCTCCAGATAGGTTGGAATATGGCACCTTTTCTAGCTTCTTCCAGGATGTCCTCTGGTTGGAACTGTGTTGCAAAGGAAGGATACCTATTGGTGACTCTTTTGATTTCAGCATTGTAGTCTGCCAAGAGCACAAAGTAGGGCTTATACTTTAACTCTAAACTGGTTATTAAGCGCCTAGTAGCCAAGTGCTTGAAATATTCAGATTGGAGTATGGTCTCCTCAATGGTTTTCATGGTCAGCATCTGAGTTGCTATGCGCTCTTCGTGAGTGTGGCCCATCTCTTCGACCTGCTTCATCCATGCCGGAGGGGGTTCCTCGTATGTGTCCTGTCCCTCCACTGGAATGACAATGGCCTCCTCTTCTGTTGGTTGATCAGGTGGAAAGGGGGGTCATTCATATTGTAACAACTTAATCTTTAATTCTGCAACTTGTTGGCATAGCTCAAGTACCTCATTGGCCGTTGAAGACTCGGGCTCTGGTGAAGTAGCAGCATTGACCTCTTTAGGTTCTGATGGGTGTGGTGGGGGCACTTGGGATCTTTGTAGCTCCTTTACCTGGTCTGCCAACTGGTCGTGTGCTTCCAAGAGGGTTGCATAATCTTCCAATACCTGCTGAATGTGTTCTGAGGGAATAACTTGGAATTTGGAAGGGTCTATAGGTGCCCCTGGGGTGTTTTCGATAGATGCTTCTAAATTCTCTTGATTCTGTTGCTGTAGTCTTCTATTCTCTTCTTGAGCAGCTGCTAAATGGCGGCAAAGTAAGGCCATGTTTCTTTGTAGTCTAGCATTGCGGGCCAGCTAATCTCTGAGGTTCTTTAGCTGCCTTACCTGTCTCTGTATATTTGGCTTCGAGCTCCGTGTGAGATTGTTGGAGGGCGGTAACCTCATGTTGTAATGCTGTATTACTCAATTCCAAGGCATTGACACGTGCCTCGAGGTGGGAAGACAAAGTACAAATCTCTTTATTGTTTTCTTCCAACAACCTATATTCCTGTTTAAGCTGGGTGGCAGCTTCAAGCATGGTGTCTAGTGCATGCCTAAATGAGGTGGATGCAGAGGTGGAGGTGAGAGATGCAAGGGGTTGGGAAATGGGGAAGGGAAAGGTGGATGTGGTGCTGACAGTGGGTGTATGTGGTGACGTGCGTGAAGTTACAAGTGGTGATGTGGAGACAAAAGTGGTGGTGAGTGGTCTTGTGGAGGGTGAAATGTCCATGGGATCGGACGTGATTGTGTGTGAAGTGTGAATCGTGAATACTGGGATGGTGGGTGGTGTGTTAGTGGTGGTCGTGAATGTGAGGGAGGTGGGGTGGGAAAGGGACTTTCTATTATGATTCTCAATTTGTTGAACTATATTTACAAGGTTTGCCAAAAATGGAGGTAGGGTGGTTTGTGTAGGTTTTGGGAAGGTTAAGAAGGGCCCATTGGGTTGGAGTTGGGAAAGAGGAAATGTAGTGGTGAGGGAAAATGGGTGTGTTAATGTTTGGGTAGGGAGATGTGGATGTCCAAGAGCTGGTTGATAAGATGGGTGGCCTAATATGGTTTGATGGGTGGCAGGATGACCTATATGAGGTTCAAAAAATGGGCAAGCAATGATAGAGGTAGGGATATGTAAGGATGGCAAAATGGTGGTGTGCAGTATAGGTTTAGTAAGGATGGCTGTGGGTTGTTCAATGATGCTAGTGGCGAGGGGTTCGGTGGGTTGGGTGGGAGGTTGTTAGCCGGCCGCCGCAGTGAGACTCGCATAACGGAAATCTTTGTAAAACACGCGCGAAAGGTTGTTATGCGCATTCTTGTAAAAGCTTATATAAAGCAATGAAAAAGAGACGCTCGGAGAGGGAATGTGTTTTCGAAATTCACCAGACTGTTCGTCTGTGTGTGGTTTGAACGTTAGTTAATCTTGTTATTTCTGAGTTGTCTAAGTGATCTGTGTATCTGTGGGTCTGATCTTTGTCTGCATTGGTTCTTGTTGATAGTCGTGCGGTTGCAAACTTGTCCCGTTTCAGCAACTCATCTGTCGTAGGTCCGACGTTTTGTCTGTGAATCTTTACTGGAAGTGTAGTTTTATGTATTGGCTAACTGATTGTCTCGAGATGATCCACCAGATGGTTAACAAGTGCTGTACGTAGAAGATAGTAGTTCTGGTACTACGGGGAGTACGTTGTTTTAACGTTACTCTGTCGTGGTATGGTAAGTTAATGTCGTCGTAAGAAGCTTAAGTGGTACAGATGGTTTTCAGAATTTCGGTCCTTCATGACTGTATTCGCTGTGATGCCGATTGTAGAATGGCTGTGATATCTATCTGAACAAGTGACTTTGATTCTTGTGCTAAGGTCTCCAGCTAATTAAGTATTGAAGTAGTGGAGCATAAGCGAATCTTGTTAAGTTCCAGTAGACCCTGTATCTGATGTAGTTGTATTGGGAAAACTAGTATAGGGCCTCTGTTCTTACAGACCCCTTCCACTCCCAAGAACCCAAGGACCAGGTAAACGCACTTCCGATAGTTGGAAAAGGCGCTTTACCTACCACCGATTAACACTTGCGATCCCGCTGGGGATGTGGCATCAAGATTTCCGTTCACTGATGCAAGAAGTATCAAGATCACCATTTGTGTGACGAACGTAATATTTAGAACGCACGCAGATCGATTGCAAGGATAGTCATTGTTTTTTGGACGACTGTAAAGAAGTATAGTACGAGTAGTATATGCCGGTTACTCGATCCGATGAGACGTATCCGAAGCACAAACAGTCAAGAATACCTAATCTACTAAGAACGCCTCCAGGAGGTAGAAGCGCAGGAAGATCCAAACCTGTTGACAAGGAGGAAAGAAACGTTACTGACAATTCCGGTCATATTCCGGTTGATTTTTCTGCATCTCTGATAAATTCCAATACTGTTTCGGCACAATCTGTCGAAAATACAGTAATTCTAGAATCTACCAGGATGCAATATGAAGTTAGCTTACCCGCTTTGATTGGAGATTCAAAATTGTTAACGAATAGCAACGATTTTGCCGAAGAAGGCAGTAAAGAAAAGGAAACAGTCTGCACTGGTGGAAAATCAACACCTTTCGGTGACATTTCGGTGCAGTTTTCCGGTACCAGATTACCACTTTTTGGTAAATCTTTAACCCACACACCGCTATTCGGGGTAAGCCTTCCTACGGTCAACTTCAAAAAGGAGGGAATTGTGTTCGAAGCCGAGGTTCGTAACATACTGAGCAAGATTATCAGACCAGAAAGAACACAGGCTGAGGAGACAGATTCTGAAGATTCAGATATTCAACCGCGGAACACAGGAGATAGTCACCATACAGTCAGCAGCACGATGAACGGCCAACAACAGCAACAAGTATGTCCACCCAGGCCACCGCCGACAGGTGTAACGTACACTAAATTTGGTGGATTTCCAGGGGATGACCCAGACGCGCATGTACGCACTTTTGAGATTAGTTATGCAGTACTCAATCACCCGATTGACCCGGCGTATAAGGCTATCGTTTTCCAGTCCACCTTGGTCAATGAAGCCGCTAGATGGCTTACAGAGTATGATATAAATCACTTCGGCACCTATGAAGCAGTGAGGGATGCATTTCTGCAAAGATTTAGACTAAAGAAGAATCCCGCAGAAATTTTCGACTACTTACAAAACAATAGACAGAAAGTAAACCAAACAGTGCAAGAATATGCCACTTTATTCAGAACACACTTGCGGCAATTGCCACCAACACATGCCAACCTGCCGGATGACGTCATTACTCAATGGTTTATTAATGGACTGAATCCATAACTCAAACAGATCATGATTATTCGGTGTGTCAGAGCAATGACCCTAGATGCAGTAATTGCGATGGCTCTACAACTAGAAAACAAAGTCAGGGGATTTACAGAAGATCTGGAGTGGTTAAAGACAAACAAAAACGGTGCAGAAGATCTAACAAGGCAAATGTATTGCACCACCTGCAAGAATTCGGGCCATACGAGGGCCACTTGTGCACTGAATCAGCTATTTTGTGCCATCTGCAACACCACCGGACACACCACCGAAAACTGCGCCTATAACGCTAAAGTACAAGGGACAGCGACGGTCAATGCAATTATACAGGAACCAGGGCAACCAGCCAATCACTATGTGCCTCCGCAGATGAGAAACAACCAGCGACAAGGCTATCGAAATTACAGAGGAACTATAACGCAAACTGCTGGCAGACCGTACAGACACCGGAAAACCCCAATTTGCCACCTCCGCGCTGTCATTTTTGTGGTGAATTCGGACACATTAGAAGGTTCTGCAAAGACGCAGCTGAGTATGACCAAAGGAAGAAGGAACGGCAAAATCCGATGACAAATATGGTTCAGATCACGCCGGTAGAAACACAAGCTGTCGTTGTTTAGACCAGATCTGGTAGACCATTACAACCAGCGGCTGAGATATTTGAAGGCGGCATTCAAGAACAGAAACGAACATATGAAAAGGCTAATCAATGGATCACATCAGAACCACCAGTGTTTCCCGACCCAATTCTGGTAACCCAAGCTCCGTTAACTCAGGGAGCAACACAAGATCGTGCTGCTAACACAGAAGCAGAAACATCATCTGTAGTAGGTACATCAGCACCAGCCGGTGCATCATCTTCAAAATCTGCAGAATTTACAAATCAATCACAACAAGCCTGGGAGATTCTATCCAAAGCATCCATTACACTTCCTCTTGGCCAATTACTGGCATTAGTACCAGGAGTCCGCCAGCAATTCCAACAACAATTTGCTGCCGAATCTGCTTGCATTCCGGCCACCGCAACTGTACAACCGGAACCAGATTCTACGGTCGATCATTCAGTTCCTTTGATTACGGTATGGTATAATAGTCATAAAATCACACAGGTATTAATTGATGGAGGGTCTGGTGTGAATATTGCCACTGCTGCACTATGTAAGAAACTAGGATGGACTAAAATAGAGCCGGTTCAATTTTTTGTTAGAATGGCTGACCAGTCCAGAGTCCACCCAGTGGGGCTTGTTCGGAACATACCAATAACTTTGCAAGGCACCACATTTAAGATGACCTTTGTCGTCTTAGAATTGCCGGAATCCACCCTGGATTACAATCTCCTTTTCGGTCGCCCTTGGCTGAAGCAAGCTAAGGTGATACAAGACTGGTCCGCACAGGAGCTCACGTTCAAGGATAAAAATCGAAGATGTGTTGTAAAATTAGACGCTATACAGCCCTGTGAATTACATGCTAGACCATATTTCGCAGAGCCCGTTCATATGCTAGACGGACTATCAGATGATGAAGAAGAAGAGTTTTTAAAGAACAACATTGATTTGATTTCCTTAGGAACCGTTGACCTACAAGCTGCTGTAGATAATTGGAGCCCATCAGTCTGCTCAATGACACCTGTAACAGAAGAAGATAAGAAAGAAGATATTGCTGCTACAGACGACGCCAAACTACAACAACTTTTCAAACCAGCAGACGACACCGAGAAGCCGCGATAATTTTATGTGCCAGAAGATCAGTTAGTAACTTATAATTTGGGAGATGCAAACCACCCACGCCCAGTCAAGATAAAAGAAAACTTACCAGAAAAATTTCAAGCAGAATTACTTCAGCTTCTCAGGGAATTTTCTGACATTTTTGCTTGGGATTATAAGGATATGAAGGGTCTGGATCCACGCATCTATCAACACAGGGTTATGCTCAAGTCAAAGACAAGGCCAATCAAACAATCCAGCTATCGAATGAACTCGAACTACGCAGCACAGGTAAAGGCAGAATTGGATAGGCTATTGAAGGTTGGATTCATTGTACCTATAGAGCACGTGGAGTGGATATCACCAATTGTTATTGTACCGAAAAAGAACAAGCAGCTCCGCATTTGTGTAGACTACCGGAAGCTGAATGCAGCTACGGTTCCGGATCCATTACCGTTACCTTTCCTGGACACCATGCTTGATAGGGTAGCAGGGCACGAAATGTATTCATTTTTATATGGATACAGTGGATATAATCAAGTTAGGATGGCTGAACAGGACATTCCGAAGACCACCTTCATCACCAACTGGGGTGTGTTCGCATGCACTGTTATGTGGTTTGGTTTATGAAATGCCCCCAGTACTTTTCAAAGATGCATGCAAGAGATATTCTCACCTTACCTTACTTCATTTATGCAAGTTTATCTCGACGATTTTTCAGTATTTGGCAAAATGATAGTACATCTGTTCCATTTACGGTGCTGTTTTGAAAAATGCAGAAAATACAAGCTCTGTTTAAATCCAAACAAGTCTGCATTCGCGGTCTCCTGTGGAAAATTACTTGGTCATATTGTGTCTGCACAAGGCATTCAGGTAGATCCTGATAAGATTTCAGCAGTATTAGAAGCGCCTGCACCAACAACACCTAAAGAAGTAATGCGCTTTATGGGCCAAGTTAGATGGCATGGACGACACTTACGGTGGCTTGCCCATTTGGCAGTACCACTGAATAGAGTAATCACCAAGACCCCATGACAATTTGAATGGACTGAGGAGTGCCAGATAGCGTTTGATCGATTAAAGTGTTTATTAACACAGGCTCCCATATTACAACCCCCCGACTGGGATCACCCCTTCCATGTATTTGTTGATGCTTCAGATATAGCTATTGGCAGCGTCCTAATGCAACAGACCAATAAATGGTTCAGACTTGTGTATTACGCCAGTCGAAGATTAGCCCCTACTGAACGGAATTACTCGGTAACAGAACGAGAATGTTTAGGTCTAGTATATTCGGTCAAAAAGTTCAGACATTATCTACTGGGCCGAAAGTTTACTTTCCACACAGATCATGCTGCACTTATTTATCTAGTTCGGCAATAGCATTTGGGAGCACGATGGGTGCTACTATTGCAAGAATTTGACTATGAAGTTATACATAGACCAGGCACCTCACACGCCTTAGCAGATTTTCTGTCTCGCCTAGATTCCGGTGAGGCTCCGGTAGGTGTAGATGACACAACTCCAGCGATCTATACTTCTGAACCAACTCACGATGAAAGCACCGACCTGCCTATGCCAACTAATTATTATGATCAGATATTGACCTTTCTCAATAATGGATACCTGCCATCCCAGACTTCTACAGCAATACGCAGAAAAGTTGCAGCATTCAGCCGCCGATTCCGGATGATTGCTGGTGAACTATATTATGTGGATCATACCGGAATTCTACTTCGTTGTATTCCTCCACACGAAGTAAACTCAGTCATCACTTTGGCTCACTCGATCCCGACAGGAGGTCATTTTGCTCTAGATTTAACCCACCGAAAAATTCTGTAGAGTGGACTCTGGTGGCCGACTATGTACAGGGATGTGTTGCAGTTTGTCAAATCCTGCGATAATTGCCAAAGAACCGGACAGCCATTACAACGTCATCATTTTCCTCTTCAACCTGTACTGCCATTAGAACCCTTCCAGAAATGGGGTTTGGATTTCATTGGTCCTATTACACCACCCTCAGTTCTCAACAATAATCACTATATCTTAACATGCACTGATTATGCAACAAGATGGGCAGAAGCATGGGTATTACGATCAGCTACAGCTGTTGTGGTAGCAAAGTGCCTACTGACAGATGTTTTTCCAAGATTTGGTTTACCCCTCGAACTGGTAACAGATCAAGGCACTCATTTTGCTAATAACTTGATAAAGGTACTTACACATTCGTTCTAGATTACTCATAAATTTAGTTCTCCATATTATCCACGTGCTAATGGTCTGGCCGAAAGTACCAACAAGTCTTTGCTAAATATACTTTGAAAATTGATTATGGACGCACCGGAAAGATGGGATCAACTGTTACCTGCCGTACTGTGGGCATACCAAGCAACTTATAAGGTAACCACAGGACTGACTCCTTTCAAATTAGCCTTTGGAATCGAAGCTATAGCACCAATGGAGATAGTGGTGCCAAGTTTAAGAGTAGCCATCAATTAGAAATTACTACTGGAAGATTCTCTGTCATTTCGGTTAGAATTAGACGAACATCGATGGCACAGTTTTATGACTATGAGGGAAGTACAGCTAAGACAAGCCAAAACACATGATAGACATCTACGAACTCCAGTTTTTACGGTAGGACAGCTTGTCCTCTTTTACAATGCGAAATCGAATCGCTCTGCCGGCAATTTTAAGCTATGATGGTTTGGCCCTTATCGAATAACGGAACACGTGGGCCCTGCAACATTTTGGTTGACCACATTAACCGGAATTCCCTTGCCAAAAGTAATAAATGGTTCGAAGCTGCGACCATATCGACAAGCGTCACATCTGCGATAAGACGTTACGCGGAGTGCCGCGACTTTTGACGTTCTTTTTTTCAGTCCTTCTCTTTTTTTCTTTTAATTTTGCATAATCAATAAAATAAGTGTAAATATCCGCGTCTTGAACTCTATTTATAACTAAAGCCGCCCGGTCTTTTTCAAGCCGTTCATGCATGCACTCCATAGTTAAGAAATTATCATATCCACGTCGCGGGATAATTTATTATGATTGATTTCTCTTAGTTGCAGTGCATCTACATAATCTTCGCCAGTCCGCCGAAAAACGCTATCGTATTTGTGTAATTGTGATATGTGTTACCCTGTGTTTGCGTGATTGTGCTTGCTGACTGTATCGCGCCATGGAAGCTTTGGCAAACTATGCCGCTTTCCATGACGGACTCCCTACCGATGTAGGAGAGTACCTACGCATCCGGGGATTATCCAACTTCGCTGAGCTGCCATGGCACTCAGTGGAGAATCACCCTTTCTTTGCCCAAATAATCTCCGCCATCGCCAACACACCTGCGACAGAGAAAATGTGGGCTATCACCTCTTTACCCTCCCGAGTAGTAATCACATTTCAAACATTCACTCAGTCGTTTCGACTTCCTGCACAAGGCAAACAGAATGGCACAAACATTCCCATAGCCACCATGAAACAGTTATTTCCTAGGTATTCGTCGAACGAATACGCCATTCTTTGTAGACCTGAACCTGAGAGAACCGCACACCAATTCCTAGTAGCCATACTCAACCTCCAAAAACGAACTTATGGGATATCACGCGTGTAGCTCAGTGATGAGTAGCACCTCCTTTAATGTCAATCCAGGAAGACATGAGGATGGTATGAAGACCTCGAGCAAGTGAAGGCACAAATGTGTGAGTGAGAAGCACACTAACATGCACACACATACACACACACGCGCACACACGGCAAGAACAAAGAGAGTAAGACAATGGAATCACTTCTATTGCAACAAAGTTCTCATACAAGCTCAAAACTACACGAAGCTACCTCAAAAATGAGCTCTCTAGCTCTATTTATAGTTTTTGCCTAGCTTTGGCCCTGTCCAGACCTAGTGTCCGGCCTAGTTAAAAATTAGGTTCCAGGGTTTATTTGAGGGCTCAAACGAGATCTAAAAAATATGAAAATTGGCAGGCAACTACTTCTAAGGCTCCTCAAGCTCGAGGACTCCTCGGCTTGTACAAAATGGAGCTACAAAAAGGTGAAAATGGTATTTACAGGGGTTTTTAGTGATGAGAATCACTTTAAAATGATGTAAGGGTTTTGAAAAAAATGAAGGGTTGCCTTAGTGCTAGATCTGCATGTGTGTCCGTACTTGCTTCTTCCCGTATACTGTCAACACTCTCCCCCCCCTAGGGTCTGTCGCCTCTGACAGACCTCTGCTCCACTGTTTGATCGATGTACTTCTGCAGGAGGTCGGTTGCCAATTCTTGTTCTTTTATACGTAGTCCCCGGACCAAATCGCTCTGGAGGGCATCCCAATTCACTGCTCTAGGCATGTTAGGTTGTGGCGTAGTGTAGAGCTCTGAATGCATTGTTTGCTCGCACGCAAATAGTTGCAGTAGGTGGGTTGGTCGTGGTGCAAATACCTCTGAATGTGCTTCCCAAAATCCCGTGGTGAACATGTCGTCGAAAGTTTGCTTATAGCAGGCAGGGAGATATCTGATGCGTGCGTGCCATGCATAAGCAACTCGTATGCTTGGGGTTGTGCTCATATCATACAGCAAATCATAATTACCATTGATGAAGCCCGGAATTGGAGGCTGGATGTTACGTACATTTCGAAAGGTCTTTAGCACCACTTGCATCATGTCCAAAATTTTGAGCATCATTTGAGCGGCGACATCCGGCATGGGGTGGAGGCGTGGCATCCAATGTCTGATGGTGGCGATCATGTATGATACTGTAGGTGTGCCGGTTGGGGGTGCGATTGCAGGGTAATTGAGCCATTCTTTACAATTTGCATTGTTCTGAACCTTGATGGCGAATGCTTTCCATGATCTTCTTCTTTGTACTGGACCAAAGCAAGGGTTATACTTCAAATGCATGGGAGCGTGATCCCATGTTCGTAACATCTCCGGATAGGTCTCCAATAACTTTTGCCTCCATATGGGTTGGAATATGGCCCCCTTTCTGGCTGCCTCTGGAATGTCCTCGGGTTCGAACTGTGTTGCGAACGTAGGGTACTGGTTGGTTATGCGTTTGATCTCAGCATTATAGTCAGCCAGCAGTACAAAATAGGGCTTATATTGTAACTCTGAACTGGTGATCAGCCGCCTAGGAGCCAAGTTCGAGAAATATTCAGACTTGAGTATAGACTCCTCAATGGTTTTCATGGCCAGCATCTGTGTTGCTACGCGCTCTTCGTGAGTGTGGCCCATCTCCTCTATCTGCTTCATCCATGTCGATGGGGGCTCCTCATACGTGTCTTGGCCTTCCTCCGTAATTTTGCCTCCTGGAAGGGGTTGAGGCTCATAATTGTCTTCAAATGTCTCCTCCACTGGAATGACTACTGTTTCTTCTTCTATGGTTTGATCAGGTGGAGAGGGAGGTCGTTCATACTATAACAACTTAATTTTTAGTTCTGCGACCTGTTGTCGTAGCTCAAGTACCTCACTGTTGGTTGAAGGTTCAGGTTCTGGCGAAGTAGCGGCCTCGACCGTCTCTTTAGGTGTGGGTGGGTGTGTTGTCGGTACTTTGGATTCTTGTAGTTCCTTTATCTGGTCTCCCAACTGATCATGGGCCTCCAAGAGTGTCGCATAACCTTCTAAAACCTGTTGAATATGCTCTGAGGGGAAAGCCTGGAATTTTGCAGGGTCTATAGGTGCTCCCGGGGTGTTTTCCATGGCCGCTTCTAGGTTCTCCTGGTTTTGTTGTTGTAGCCTTCTGTTCTCTTCTTGAGCCGCTGCTAGATGGCGACGTAGTAGAGCCATGTTGCGTTGAAGTCTCGCATTGCGGCCCATTTGTTCTCTGAGTTGTTCCTCCATAGCTTTGCCTGTCTCTGCATACTTAGCTTCGAGTTCTGTCTTCGATTGTTGGAGATCAGTCACCTGGTGTCGTAGTGCTGTATTACCTAGTTCCAAGGCATCGACTCGTGCCTGGAGTTGAGGCGAGAGATTGCACAGCTTTGTGTTATTTTCTTCTAATAGCTTATACTCTTGCTTAAGCTGAGTGGCCGCTTCAACCATGGTGTCTAGTGCACTACTAAATGATGTGGATGCATGGGTAGAGGTGGAACATGCAAAGGGTCGAGAAATGGGGAAGGGAAAAGTGGATGATGTGCCTATGAGTGAAGTGAGATGTGATGATGGTGGAACAGACGTGGCGGTGGGTGCTCCTGTGGATGGTGAAATATCCATGGGATCGGATGTGATAGTGTGTGAAGTGTTAATTGTGAATACGGGAACGATAGGTGGTGTGTTAGTGGTGGCAGTGAATGTGGGGGAGTGGGGTTGGGGAAGGGACTTTTTATTATAATTCTCAACTTGTTGGAGTATATTTACAAGGTTTGTCCAGAATGATGGTTGGGTGATTTGGGTTGATTCTGAGGGGGTTAACAAGGGTACAGTGGGTAGGGGTTGGGAGGAAGGAACTGTGTGGGTGAATGGAAAAGGTTGGGATAAGGTTTGGCTAGTGGCAAGTGGTTGTCCCAGGGCGGGGAGATAAGAGGGGTGACCTATTATGGTTTGATTGGTGGCAGGATGACCTGTGTGGGGTTCAAAAATTTGGGCAGAAGTGATGGCTGTGGGTAAAGGAAAGGCTGTAGAAAAGGAGGTGTGTACATTGGTTTCACCATGGGTGGATATCGGTTGTTCGGAAAGACTCGTGGAAAAGGGTTCTGAAGGCTGGCTGGGAGGTGATGGCAGAGGTGGTGAATGTGTATTTACATCTAGTTCGTCACTGGGACTAGGGCTAACCATCTGAACATCTTCTGTCATTGAAGTAGGCAATACGGTAGATACCTCCATTTGAATCATCTTTCCCCGCCGTGGCCTTGTATCTATCCTTTTTTGATCATAAGTAGGGTTCGCCTGATAGACCAATGTTCTCATGGCTTCCCCGATGCCACAGGTGTCCGCCAAAAGGTTCAACGATTCTACAAAATGTGGGTCGATGTTCTCCGATTGCAACATGTGGTTTACTAGGGCTCGATTCGCTTCTTCTGACATCTTGTGTCTCCTCTGCACCTGCTTGATTGTCCGGTATAGTCTTTTGAGTTGTGCGGTATAGGCAGGGGCTTCCTCTTCACTGTCTTTTGGTTCATTTCTTTGTGCACCTTCCTGAACTTGTGTGTTTGGGTCATGAGGATGTTGTGCCACCTCTTCCCCATGTACTCTGCTTGTCTCGCCCCGTGGCTGTTCTCTTTGGACTGATGCTCCCGGATCAACATTGTCAGGGGAACCTTCACTGTCTGATAGGTGGACCGTCTGCAGGAATCTTTCAAAATCAAAGTTTGGATCCTCTGTGAAGGTGGCCATAGATGCAAACTCTGCATCGGTAGGTAGTGGAGGGGCGGATGGAGCGGGTTGTACCACATCCCCAGCTTGAACTCCTTGAAGATGGATCGTGAAAGGTGCGACCTGAGCTTCTGGTCTGGGGGGAGCTTCGGTCGTGGCTTCGTGAGGGATCATTACCTGGGAGAGCGATCCACGCATTCATTTTGCAGGCTGGCTCCCTGACTTCCGCCCTTTGAACAACTCCAGTTGTGCATATTTTAGGGCTCTGGCAACCGGCACATCATATGCAAGACATCGATAGATAATTCTTGTAAGCGCACAACAGCCATGTAAAGTAGGCTTCCTCACTCCCCGCTTGCCTGCCTCATACACTTGGTCCAAGATCCATACAGGCATCTTAATGGGCAAGCTTCCAGTCTCTGCTAGATATAACCCATACCATATTTTCTTGTGAGGTTGGGTGAAACGGTTCTGAGCTGGGAATGCGAAGTGTTGGAGGCACATCCGCAATGGTATGGCGATGTTGGGGGTGAGGGCGCACATTTCTTTTAGGTTCTTGATTCTGTTGCTTTTCATCGACTCAGGTATCAAGGGGTCACGGTCAGAAGGTACATGCGTGCCATACATCTGAAGTGCTTCCCTGATTAAAGTAACATTCAATTCGAACTTCCTCATTTCCTCCAGATTTGACAAGGAGGGCACCCAGAATGTGCTTGAATCATCTTTATCACCTGTCGGCTTCAGTGTGGCAATTAGGTAGTAGCACCTGAGGAAATCGGGTTTAGGCAGAGCTGCACTAAAATAAGTTTGTAATCCTGCTTTTTGCCAGATATCTTGAAGTGGAGCTGCATTCTGTAAGGTTTCGAATTCTCTTGAAAAGAACTGGAAGGTCCACCACACTCCTCCACACTCCATCTTGGACTCCCATATATGATCTGTGTCTCCCAAGTCTCCTGGCATTTCATTGAACCAATGAGAGTGCCCTTTTACTCTTTCGGTTAGGCCATTTGGTGGATCTGGAATAGGAATTCTCCGCACATTCACGAACTCTTCAGGCCGAGCTGTTGGTGGGGCCTCCACCGGATGGCATCCCAATTGATTTGAGCACCAGAGCCTGCCTAAGAGCTTGTGCCTGCTACTGCTGCCATGGGAATCGGGTGCTTATCTGCTAGAAGAAGAAAGGCACATTAGTGTTGCATAGGAAACAGGATGTAATGGTGTTCCCTTCACAATACTAACATGACAATCCCGAAGGTTAGTGGTCAGAGATGAAGTGCTTGTGATAGGTGTGAGTGGTGATTAGAGGTCAGTATCATACTAGATGCCTACTTTGGTTATGCAGTGGACTCGGAATGCACCTATGTCAGAGTGGATGGATTTACAAAAATTGGGTCAGGGGGTTTGATACATGGTTTAGGTCTCCAGACTTTGATAGGGGATTCGTAGCTCTTAGAGCTAAAGATAGGCAACGGTTTATGATGGATTTGGGACCTTTTGGGTACCCATTTCCAGACGTTCCTCGATGTGACTGCGTGTGGGTCAGAGTGGTATTTAGGTAGAGTTCCTGTGTTGTTAGTCGAGAGGACTTGAGAGTGTGGAATTATGCCAGTAACTAGAGCTGGAACTATTTGGGCTCGTAAATAGGCCTTGGGCACCCATATGTGTCTAGCATTGGGGCTAGCCTTCCTTGACCGCTTAGGGACCGAAATAGATGTGGTGTGCCTAGGAGGTTTCCTAGGGTACTCCTTCACTTGTGTCCGTGATGGTGTGGCTGGTTTGTTGTCTCCTCGAGACTCTGCTATTAGAGTTGTGGGTTTTCCATCCTTGCGTATCCAGATCTGCTTCGCGCCACGAGGTGCTCCGTGTTGCACGGGTTGGCGCTCCTGCTTCTTGATCAATGGCCTCCTTCGTGTTGTATAGTGTTTGGTCTTCATGTTTAGAATCTCCTTTGACCCCGCTGCGAACTCCTCATTGACTCCTATACCTTTGGTAAGATTGACAAACCTCTGCACCATAGAAGTTTGGACAAGAAGAGCAACATTATCTTTATGTTGATTCCTGGAGGGACCAGGAGTTGGTGCCTGTTCTATTGGTTTGAGTGCTTGATTTTCTAATTTAATCGTCAGACGGCTTTGGCCTACCCAAGCCTGAAGAAGTCCACTTCTTAGGTTGAGGTTGACTGCGTGATCATAGATCCAGTCTTGGCCTAAGACAAGAGGTTCGGTCAGATCCTCGTCTTCACACACTAGCACTTTTGCTGGCATGAGGACCTCTTGTATGTAGAGGGGAAGATCCACCTCTCCCATGCAAGGGGTTTCAACACCTCCTAATCCTATCAGATATGCTTCTAGGGGTTTTACCTCCAATTGCAGTTGCTGGCAATAAGAAAGCCGAACTGCACTTGTGGCTGCTCCTGAATCAATTAAAGCTCTCACGCTTGTTGTGCTGTCTCTTTGTCCTATTTCTAGGGTCACAAAAGGTCGTCGATCCACTATCTTATGGGTACGTTCACCTGAAGCCTCACACATGGCCATGTGATAGCCTAGGGACTCTTGAGTGTCAGTCATAGGCTGATCCCTCCCTTGTCTCCTCAACTTCATTCGTCTGATGCGCTCTAAGGCCTCTGCCTGTGCCTCTTCTCGAATTCGTTTTTCCTCCTCTTTACGTTGCTTAGCAGTATTGAGTCGACTTAGCATGTCCTCCGTGAGGGGTTCCTGATACAACTTGACTCTGCATCCGCTAATATAGTTTGGGAGAACATCACCCTCTAAAGTGGCTAGTTGTACTGCTCCACTCGTGGAGATCCTATTGATGATCATAGGTCCGTAGCCTCTCTTTTCTAGCTTCCTTGCGTGTTGTTTCAATGTGTAGACTAAAACTAGATCTCCTGCTTTCAAGCCCTTATCCTTCACATGGGCATCAAAGTATGCCTTCTGTCTCTTCTTAGCTGCATATATCCCTGTAACTGCTCTCAGTCTTGTTTCTCCTAATCCATCCTTCACATGGGCATCAAAGTATGCCTTCTGTCTCTTCTTAGCTGCATATATCCCTGTAGCTGCTCTCAGTCTTGTTTCTCTCAGTCTTGTTTCAAGGTCAAAAAGTCTAGAGGAGAGTTCATGACCCATCCATTCGTGCTCTTGTGCTACTTTCAATGTAGGTATTAAGAAGTCCAACGGTAGCACTGCGTTTTGGCCAAATACCATATGAAAAGGGGTGGCTTGGAGTACCGTTTTGTAGGTGACTCGGTATGCCCAAACAACATGGTGTAGCTGTTTGTCCCAATCAGAGCGTTTATTGTTCACTAATTTTGTCAATACATTGCATAGGATCTTATTGGTGCTTTCGGCTTGCCCATTGGCTTGAGGGTGATAGGGGGCAGATTTCTTATGCACTACCAAGAATTCTTGGAGCAGATTTTCAATAACTTCATTCAAGAAGTGAGTGCCTCTATCACTAACTAGCTCTATGGGTAGCCCGTATCTTGTGAATACATTCTCAAACAAGAATTTAGCAGTTGTCTGAGCGTCGTTCTTCGTTGTGGCTTTTACCTCTACCCACTTGGTTAGATAATCCGTGGCAACGATGATATACTCAGCATGGGAACCCTTAGCTGGGGGATTGATAGGACCTACAAAGTCTATTCCCCACTTAGAGAATGCACGTCCGCCCATCATGGGCTTTAGGGGCATCTCATCTTTGCGTATAGGATACTGGGTTCGCTGACAAATCTCACACCTCTTCACATAGGTATGTGCATCCATGTGAAGGGTGGGCCACCAAAATCCTGCAAATAATATTGCCTTGATCACCCGATCTGGTCCAAAGTGTCCTCCTGCTACACCTTGGTGAGCAGTTTCCAAAATCTTTAGATATTCACTCTCATGAACACAAAGTCTCAGGTAACCATCCTTACCACGCTTGTAGAGATTATCACCAATGAGTGAGTACTCTAGGGTTTCTTGTTCTAGACTTCTTTTCCTAACCGGAGTCATGTCTGGAGGGAATGTTTTCGTCCTCAGGAAGGATACTAGTGGTTCACTCCAATCTGGCACTAAGGACACTTGATAAAGAGTGGCATGTTCCACAGGTGGTTTAGTGCAGCAGATTGGGCATTCCTTGCACAACTTTTGGACATCAGCTTCCATAGTTGGCCAATGCACTCCTAGTCTCCTCAGGGTCTGTAGGGTTCGTTGTTTTGAGTAGTGTTGCTCTAATGCACCTACATGTGCCAATTGCAGCCACTTAGCGTACTCATCCTCTTCCACACAACAGGCCAAGATCCCTTGATCTGTGTGCTTGTACATACTTCCTGCCATGATGTGGTACTTTTGGGCTTTTACTACCTCACTATCCTGCGTGTTTATTACTGGGTGGTTAGGCTCGTATGTCAATACTGGTACCAATGGCTTAGCCCACTGCGGTACCACTTCCAAATTAAACAAGTAAGCATCAGGAAGGTCATCTGACACTCCTTGTGGGGCTTCTCCTGATGTGAGCCTTGAGAGATGATCTGCTCTTAGGTGAGTTCTGCCTTTTCTCACTACTACCTCAAAGTCATACTCCATTAGTAAGAGAAACCATCTTACTAATCTGCCTGTATTACATGGCTTGTTTACCAGGTACAGTAGAGCTTGGTGATCAGTAAAAAATTTGAACTTATTTGCAAGCAAATAATGTCTAAACTTTTTAACTGCATATACCATGCCTAATCCTTCTCTCTCAGTAGTGGTGTAATTTCGTTCAGCTGCATTCAATTGTCTACTGGCATAGGCAATTGGGAGATCCATATTACCTTCACCAGTAGGTTGTGCGAGTACACATCCAATAGCGTAATTGGATGCATCCACATGAACATGGAATGGCTTGTTCCAATCTGGTGTGGTCAAGATTGGTGTTGAACATAATCTTTGTTTAAGCTCCTGGAAGGAATTCTCACATTCATCAGTCCACTCAAAGTTAGTCAGAAGTCCGTACATTGGCTTTGCAATGACAGCATACATGTGAATGAACCGGCGGTAGTAACCACAATGCCCCATGAAAGCTTGTACTTCCTTGACATTCCTTGGCCTAGGTAGCTCTGCTATGGCTCTCACTTTCTCTTCGTCAGTGGATATGCCGTTCTTAGACACTATGTGCCCTAGAATTTTGCCTTGCCTGACCATGAAAACACACTTTTCTGGGTTCAGGTAGACTTGATATTCTCTACATTTATCAAAGATCTGTCTGAGTTCGGGTATATGGGTCTGTCTAATGTTGGAATGAGCGCAAAGATCATCAACATAGACTTCCAAATTCTTCCTCAAGAACTCTTTAAACACGTGACACATTAATCTTTGAAAGGTAGCCGGTGCATTGGTAAGCCCGAATGGCATTACCCGAAAGGCAAATATGCCCCACTCCGTGGCAAAAGCCATCTTATGTTGATCCTCTGGAGCAATGGCTACTTGATTGTAGCCCGAAAACCCATCTAGGAAGCTGTACACTTCCTTGCCTGCTACCCTTTCTAATAGATGCTCAGTGATAGGAAGCGGATAAATGTCTCTAATCGTGGCGGCATTAACTTTTTTAAGGTTAATACACACACGCAGCTTTCCATTTTTCTTGGGCACCACTACAATGGGGGATACCCACTCAGTGTGCTCAATTTCATAGATGAATCCGGCTTCAACCAGTCGATCTATCTCCTCTTTGATCTTAGCAGCATAGTTATCATTGTATGTGTAGGGCTTCTGTTTCGAGGGTCTGGCGTCTGAGGTCATGGGGATTGTATGTGAACATATATCAGGGTCTACCCCTTTCAAGTCCTTATAACTCCACGCAAATACATCTCGGTATTCTCTTAGCAAGGCTATCAGCTCTTGTTCTTCCTCTTCTGTCAGGTCATGACCTATGTATGTGCATCTTTCTTCTCCTTCCTCGATGGCGACAACTATTTTCTTGGTAGTTTCCTTGCTATCATAGGCTTCTCCTGCTTGAGCCTCTCGTTTTGGCATTCTGATCATGACTCTCCTGTCATCTATCTCATACTTCTTAAAATTTTCTGGGACCTCAAACAAAGATTCTTCCTCTTCTGGTGAGACTTCTCTCTTCTTTCGTTTCTTTCCTTCTTCCTTCGGGGTCACATGTGTGGCTAATCTTACATCATTTGTAAGCTCTCCATGCCTCTGGGGTTGAAACTCTACTTCATGGAAGTATTCTTCATCTGATGCAAAGGGTGGGTCCATAATGATTGACTCTAGATCTGAGTCACTTGCATCTTCAAATGCATCAGGGCTAGGTTCGCATTCCTCTAAAACTGCATCTCCCATGATTGGCTCTATGGAGAATACAGCGATGTCATAGCCATCCTCGTCACAGTGAGGTGTCCACTGTTCTTCATTGATGGCTACGTCCATTGTTGCTAGGATTTCTGCCCAGCCATGGGGTTCAAATTCCTCATCAGGAAAGACTACAGGTGCATAGGCTGGGTCTTGAATTGATCTATGGTTTTCTTTTGCACCTACCTCTCTGGCTTTCTCTCTCTTCTCTTCTTCTACTGCTACCTTACACATCCATAAGTGGGTGTCTTCATGCATCCACGAGGATCCAGATTCTATGGAATGCACAGACTCAGTCTCATCTTTGGCTCTATGGATGGGATTCCATTGAATAGGCGGTACGTCTCTATGAGAGTAATCCTTAAGATTGACTTTGGTTGTAACACCTAGATGTTGCAAATACAAGGAATTGGTTCCCCAATCCTGGACTACTTGCAATTGCCGCATAAATGGCCTTCCCAAAATCATCTCGTAGGCTTGGTTTTTGCTAAAGTCGCATATAGCAAAAGTATGCTCAAACTCAACCCCACATGTAGTGAGAGTTATTCCTTCTAGCAATCCTAAGGGCCTTTCAATATGACCATCAGCCATCTGCAATTTCATTCTCGTTGGTCGGAGTGCTGGCTTGCCCCATCGCTTCCATAGGGAAGTTGTAGCAATTGCAACTCCTGCACCTGAGTCCAAAATTGCCTTGGTGGTGTACTCCTCGTAGGTAATGGGAAGATAGGTGTTCCCTTCTTCACCTTCACACATATCTCCTATCTTATCCAAGGGTATCTCTGGCACTGTCCTACGTGATCCTACCTGGGAATGAGGTTTCACTATCGCTGGTACTTGTTTGGCGACATGTTTCCATAATTCAGGTCTAACCTTGAGTAGCTCTTCTAACTTGAGATTGCACTGCACTTTAGTGTTTTTCACTACCTCTGTGTTCATAGGTAAGACTGAGTCCTCATTTCGTACCATGACCGTGGGTGCTCTCATACAAGTAGACTTAGCTTCCCATGGGCCTGTGAAGTGCGGTAATTCTTGTAGAGAGTTAGACTCAAAGTCTAGTCTTTCCTGAGAGTGGGTGCTCTCCTGCTCCTCATAAATGGATGGGGTGTCTTGTGGGAATTGGTCGCGTGCATCATCCACAAGTTCAAAAGGAGGAGGGACTTCACTCTCTTTAGCCCATTTGTCTTCTTGAATCTTGCGTAGGAATTCTGGTGTGAACCGATTCATAGAAGATGATGTGTCTGGCTCTGTAGAGCTAGGCACGTAGGCTTCCTGGGGAGGTAGGCTCACGTTCTCACTTGCCTTGCCCTTATTTTGAGAGGCGGGTTCCTTTTTTGATTGTGCAGTTAGCCTCTCTATTCTTTCTAGGGAGGGGGGGTTGTCTGGTTCCGTGGAATTGGGCACATAAGCTTTCGGTGGGGGATGGGTCATGTTTTTGCTTGCTTTATCTCTTTCTTGATTTTTTTCTTCCTTGGCAGATCTTGCAATTATGCCCTCTAACTTCTCTAGAAGTCCATCCAAGTGTAATTGTGTCTTGGCTGAGCTCGAGTAATTGAAAAGGCGACTGGCTTCAAACATAGTCTGAGCCAATGCGACCATTTTCGCGCAAAGCTTGGTTCTTTCTATCTCTAGGTCAGCTCTAGGGTAGCACTTGTCATGATCCGTTACATTTGGCCCTTCTTGGATTCTGGCCTGATATGCTTTAAGCATCATGTCTATGTCTTCAGGAGTGGGATCAGCTAATACTGATCCTACTCGGGGTGGTGGGTGGGTTACGTGGGGTGTATTAGAGGGTGGAGGGATGGAGGGTGATGGAGATGGTAGCGGTGGGAATGTGTGAGAGTGCGGTTGAGATGTGATCTCTATGATTTTTGCTTTGGTTTCTCTCAAGCTTTCTTCAAGTTCGCTCATCTTTTTTGCCCATTGCCTTTTCATTCTTTCACGACTATCCTTCCAGGCTCTAGTCCTCTTTTTGGTTATGCTCTCTATTTCACTCACCTCGGGGCTCTTTTCCTGACCAACACCTTGGTTTTGTTGTAGTGCTTGGGCTCTTGTGATCACTTGCACAGGTGCAGTGGAAGTCACACTCCCTGTGGAGTCTACAACTAACCCAACAACATTGATAGGAGTGATTTTAGGCATGTTATTAGGGTTCTTTGGGCAATCTCGTAGGAGATGCTCTTTCTCGCAGTTTTGACAGAAACCCTGAATGGTTACTGGTTGAGGTTGTGTAGGGGCAGGCAGTGGACAATCACGTATAAGGTGATCTCCCTGACATCTGAAGCATGGTCCTCTAGGAAATGGGGGTCGTACCTGCCTAGGTTGAGGTCTAGAGTTGGGGTTTGTGTACATGACATTGGCATACTCAGGTTCCCCACTACTTTCACTTGGGTCCTCATAATAGTATGACTCGTTATGCTTGGGTGACTGCATGTAGTAAGCCTGTGGGCTATCAGTATGTGTGGAGTCAAAACTATGGTCACTTGGATCACTGTCTGATAGCAATGGGGTGACTGGGACTATGGCTCTATTCGGATTTTCTTCAGCAGATGCATATTTCACTGGGATCACATTGGTTGGAGCAGGGAGTTGCTGCACTAGGACTGGTTGAGGTCTCTGCTGCCCTTGATAAGGTGGCTGATAAGTTTGCTGTGGTCTGTTGTATTGTTGTGGTGGGTACTGATTCTGGTATCTATCCTGTTGTGGATATGGCTGAGGGTAATTTTGCCTAACAGTTTGTTTGTTATATGGGCAGTCTTGTGCAGTGTGGTTGGTGTACTTGCGCTCTATGGTGCAGTACTGGCTACTAGGATTCGCCTGGGGTTGGGCCATAATGGGACATACATTTGCCATATGGTCACCGCCACAAGTGTAACACCGCTTAACTGGGGCAAATCTCGGAATTTGTTTGCTAGAGACACCTAGTTTTTGAGCTACCTTCTCTGCAAGTTCCTCAATGGATGTGGATTGACCACATGTGAGGCTACTAGAGCTATCAAAATCCTTATAGATTTTTGATAGTTCTAATTCCTCACCTAGATTGTCCTCAATGTCTATGCACATGCGCACGCACTCTTCTATCGTTCTGGGGTCCTTCAGATACACATATGACCTGAGCTTGGTGCTCAACAATCCATCTAAGAACAAGGCCACTTGTTTGGCTAGTGTGGGTAACTCCGGCATCGGGCATCTCTCCAGGTACTGCCTAAATCTTCTTCCAGCTAGTCTGACCGTCTCTTGAGGTGTTTGTTTGAAGCTATGAATTAGTGAGGAAGTGTTGTGCCTGATTCCACTCTTAGAAAACTCACTGATAAATGCCTCTAAGAGCTTGTCAATGTTTCTGAAATGCCTCTCGTTTAGTGGTTGAAACCACGTAAGGGCAGTGTTCCTAAGGGTTAGACCAAAAGCATTATATTGTGTGAATAGGTCCTCTACCTGTTCAGCTTTCAATACTTGCCGAAATTCTGCCACATTGTTGCAGAGCTAAAGAAAGTACAAAGCAGAGAAAAAGACGGGCCCCAAAATTTTTCCGATTTGGACATCATATTTTTGTATCATACTCATTCTTGTAATATATTTCCATTGTAAATGCACTAGAGGAGTCCTCTAGATGCATCCCCACAGAAGATTAGAGATTTACCCATGTAAAATAGTAGGAAATTAGTCTTTTAGTGAATAAAGTGCCGGTCTCTTGTGTGAAAGGACCATTTTTAGGGCACTAGTATATAAGTCAAATGTGACTCTTTGTAAAAAACTTTTTGCCATTGTGAGAATAGAGAGCACAGAAATTCGAATTTGTGTCTTCTTCACTCTGTATCTTCTTCTTCGTGAGCTTGTATGCATGTGTATTGCTTGGAAAGAGTGCTTGTGAGTGTTGTCTATCCATGAAAGTGTTTATTTGCTGTAGGTAAGGTGTGTGCGAAGTGTAGGAAGTGCTGAAGTGTAGGAAAGTATTTCCCGAGACTCAGTATTTTGCTCATAACTTGAAGTAGGAGCGTCAGAACTGAGTGAAACCACTGCCATTGGATGCGTCTTCTCGAGAGCTTCGAAACGCATATGCTATTCTCTATATTTGGAGTTCGGAGCTGGGAGAAAAGTCCAAAATACTGACGGCTGCTGCACCAAGTATCGGCTCACCATGACCAACAGTTGAAGCTTGTTTGGATAAGTCTTTGCCTCATTTACACTCTTTGAGTAGTTCATTTGCATTGACCATCACATGATTGCATGTCCTCATACACTCGGCTAGGTTTGTATACTCTTTGGATTGATAATTAAAAGCGTGTATCCCCACTATATGCACTTGTGAGGGGATTGAGGTATAGTCTCTTTCTCCGCAAGTCCCTAAGTTGATACTTAGGTCAACACACTTTTTGGCGCCGTTGCCGGGGAGTGACGAATCAAACCGAGGCATTCGTGTGATGGTAAGTAGCTTTTGGCATTGAAGTAAGTGGAGGAGTGGAAATCTTCTCTTCTTTGGTAAGTCATTTTCTGCCGCACTTGCTACTTCTCATTCTTGGAGTGTGTGTAGTGAGTTGTTAGTTTAGGGAAGTGAGTAGTAGGAGGAGAGTAGGAAGAGTAAGGGAGTAGATTAGAGTAGCTTTCACTTTTTTTCTTGTTGTTTCATTTTCAGTAGATAGGAAAAAAACCAAGTATAAAAGCCAAAAAGAGTCATTTTGAAAATCACTTGTTTTTGAGCAAGTATCGTGAGAGAGACCGTCGAGTATCGTGAGCTTCGCCAGAGATCGTGAGAGAGCAAACGGGCAAGCTGGGGTTGCACAGAGCAAGGGGAAGTGACAAAGAGATCATAGGATCTACCAAGGTGAGCTAACCCACCATTTTAATCAAAATTTCTCAGCAAATCAAGTTAGGAAAGAAAAACGATCTTCGTCAGGTATCGTCTGAGATCTACAGGGGGTAAAAGAGGTGATTTGATTGATACAGAGAGTGAGGAGAGGAGAGAGGAACTAGGAGAACAAGGGCATCAAAGCAAAACTTAAAAAATCTTTCCCAAAATTTGTCCAAGGGTCAAGTATCGTTTTACTCCCGCGGTCGAGTATCGCGATACTTCACAAGTATCGTGACCTCCTGTGGTCGAGTATCGCGATATTTCCTGTCGATCGTGTATCGTTTCATACCGATCGCGATACTTGGTCAGAGATCATTTTGCCAACGATCGTCGATCGTGTATCGTTAATCGTGTATTATTTCGTGCCGGTCGCGATACTTGAGAAGTATCGTTTCGATCAAAGATCGCGATACCTAACAAGTATCATGTATCGTTTAGCCAGCGATCGTTTGCGAGAGATCGTGTATCGTAGGGCTTAAGTATTGTGTATCGTTTCTCAGAGATCGCGATACTTACCAAATATCGTGTATCGTCGATCGTTCCAATTCAGAGATCGTGTATCGTCTGCTGCAAATATCGTGTATCGTTGGGAGCCAAGTATCGTTTGGCCCAGAGATCGTTTTGATCAAACATCGCGATAGTCACCAGCCATCGTGTATCGCCTGTGCCCAAATATCGTGTATCGTTCTGACCCAAGTATCGGGTATCGTCTAAACCCAGAGATCGTGTATCGTGGACTTTTGGAGACAAGTATCGGGATCTGGAAAAAATTCTTTTTCAGTCATTTTTTTCAGCCAAAGTCTTCTGGAAATTTTTGACCTGTAGTGAAGAGTGCCAAAGGCCCAAGGGTAGCAAAGACTGATCAGAGTTTAGAAGTGGATGAACCTGAGATCCGGAAGAACCCTAGGAAGCCGAAGAAGTGTAATTTCTTCTGTAGGTAGTGTAGTAGAGCCAAGTAACCGTTCACATTATTCAGAGACCTCCAGTGAGTCAGAGGAAGAAATTCCCATGGCTTCAGAGGATATGCAGAACAGAGTACCCATGATTGGCATGATGTCAATTATTGAGGGAGAGTACAGAACCTCCTTGGAGTATGTGAACACCAACCACAATGAGGTCCCTATTTATCTGGATGGTCTAAACAGATCAGTGGCCAGGTTAAAGAAAGCGCCAGAGGCTTACATAGTGCCTAGACCAGCAGTCAAGTACGTAGGAGGACTTTACATGGACAAAAGAGATATCCAATATGTTGTCACAGAACACCCAGAGAACATTAACGAAATTGGTGAAGAAAATAATGCTTCAAACTTAAATGGAGGAGGGAATGAAGAGCAAGTAACTACACCTAGAGGGAGATCTACAGTTGCGAGGATATGGAGAGGAGATCTGATTCCCCAAGATGACACATTAATGGATGTATATTTGATCAATGGGATGGAGCATCTCCTTAGAGCGCATTCCTCAATTTGGGAAGCTGCTCCCAATCCAGTCACCATCTATGAGTTGCAGGATCCTGATTTTTCCACCATTATCACTTATCTGGATAAAAATCAGAGAAGATATTGGCCCATAACAGAAGCGGAAAGAGCTGAGTTGAAATACCAGAATATCCCAGTGTTTCCCCCTAGGGACCAAGCCACTACATCAAGAAACCCACTGGGAACGTCCCATAATGATTCATATCAACAGTCGGGCCAAACACAACAAACACAACAGACACAATAACCTCAAACCCCCTTCAGACCTCCTGTACAGTTCGCAATGCCTGCAAATAACCTAACTACCGACCTCAGCCAACTATTGACCCAAGACATGGAATTCATGCTCCAATCAGACCGCCGGTAGTAAGAGGACCAGGCATACCAATAGGAAGACCTATTTTCCCAGTGATGCCTAGACCACCCGAAGCAGGAAGACGACTAAGGCCAATCCAAGTTGCCAAATGCATGAGAAATCACTATGATGGCTCTAGTGAACCTTACAATCATATAGCGGAATTTAAACAAGTAATCAGAGCCGAACAGGTAGAAGACTTTTTGATTCAATATGAGTCCTTTGGTCTTACACTGTCAGACACTGCGTTAGCATGGTTTCAGCCATTGGACCCTAATACCTTTCAGAACATGGAGCAAGTATACCAAGAAATGATTGAGGAATTTACTAAATCAGGAATTAAAAACAATTCTTCATCATTGATCCATAGCTTCAAGCAAGTCCCTACCGAGTCAGTGAGATTGGCTGCCAGAAGATTCAAGCAATATGTAGACAGATGCCCAGTAGAAGAGAGCTCTACACAAAATAAAATGGTGTGATTATTTTTGGAAGGATTGTTAAACGGATCTCTTAGATCATTGGTATATGTAAAAAGGGTTCAGACTTTGCAAGAATGCATGAAGGAATGCATAGATTTAGAAGACAACCTAGCAGAGGACCTGAAAATACCTCAAGGAAGCTTGAAAAGTGAAGATTCGGCCAGTAACTCATCAATTCCTAAAAATAATGTAGAGGAAATAGCCGAATTGTTAGCGAAAAAGTTGAACGTTCAAGGACAGAGGAACTACCCCAATAACCCAATGAGAGTACCCATGCTCAGAAGGTGTATGCATTGCGGAGGTGATCATCCTTCTCACTTGTGTACTAGGGGAGTAGTTCCACCACCGGCTTATGGTTATAATAGACCCCCTGTCCCAGGACCTCTACAATATTGCAGTGTGGAACAAAAATATACAAATCACAATACGGAAAATTGCCCCTACAATAGGCAAGCTAGACCAGCACAGCCATACATGAGACCCTACGGATACCCTCAGAGAGATCAGGGAGGTGAAGCTTTTAGGTATCCCTCTTATCAGCCGCAGGCACCAGTGCCACGACCATATGCTTATCAGGGATACACCCAACCACAGCCAGTACTAGGACAACAACCGCCCCATCCTCAGAACGTTGTCCCAATCAAGATAGCTCAACCTGAAGAAAACCTAGAGAGAGCTATAGTCCCAGCCACACCTTTGACTAGTAATGAACCATATGACTCGTTTTATGACCCTAGTCAAGGAACATACCCTAATTATGAAAGCTCAATGACGGAATATGGACAACTGTATGAACCATATGCCTATGGCATGGAAGCACCAGATAGTTCATACGGTTATGAGCAGGATTATGTGTCATTAATGTATACAGCTCCTAGAGCAACCATACCACCTCGACCCATGAACAGACCGCCTGTACCCAGAGGACCATGTTATAGATGTGGAGGTGATCACTATATCAGAGAATGCACATTGCCAAACCCACCACCACCACAACGAGTCTGGGAAGGCTACTGTAGTGATTGTGGTAAGGAACACCTTTTCAGAGACTGCCCCAAGAATCCCAACAAGGTTACATCTAATGTACAAATCAACGTAATAGAAGTAATTGAATCATCAGGGAGTGATAAAGAGTACACAGTACCATTGAAAGCAATAACGAGAGCCAAAGCCAGAGAGACCCCTGATAAAACGGAGGAGAACAACCAAAGTGACAAGGAGAGGGACACACCCATCCCTCAAAGAGTTGAAGACTCAGAAGAGCCGGAGAAAAGTATTGCAAGTAAAAGGTCCCAGAGATGGAAAAACCGGAGAGATAGGATAAAAGAAAAGAAATTACGGCAGAAAAAGGAAAATAAAAGGAACGAACAAAATTCAAAAGAGGAGCAGAGAAAGAAAGAAGAAATTAAAAATGAACAGTATAAAAAAGAGGAGGTAGGATCAGTGTTAGCAAATCCTATGCCTGAAGAATTAGCCATGTGGATTCAGGCATACAAGGCAAGAATAAGAGCAGGATCTACCATAGAGCAACACGAGAGAGAATATCCAAGAGGCGACTTAGAAAAAGAAAGACTAGAAATCTGCAAGAAATTGATAGAAGTTGCACAACAAACCTTAGAAAAACCTGCATCGCCTTTACCTAACACCCGAATTTCTGAAGGAGAGTTCCAAGAGTGCGTAAACACTCATGAAAAGCCTGAAGTAAATAGAACACAGAATGACGAACGTGGTATTGAGAGAAAGGAAGGATCCATAGTTCCCGAAGTAGAAGGAGAATGGACTAAGGATCTATGGGCACGAGTTCAAGAGGACAAATGGAAGAAAGTGGAAGGAATTGAACTACCCTTTGAAGAATTAGAAGCAGAAAACGAAATAGAGGGTTCAATACCTGAACTAAATTCAAAAGAAATTTTTCCAATGGATGCAAGTGACAAAGGAGAGGAAGATGTAAAGGAACTGCCCAATTACACAGGGGAGTACGAGCACAATTCAGAATTGTATCGCATTCCCTCAATAAGGAAACGAGAAACGAACCCATCAGTCCAAACATCTGAGATCATACAACGCCTTAGAGAGGTAAAAATCCCTTGTACCCTAACATTCGAAGAACTGTTGAAGGTAAAACCACATTTGAAAGAGAAATTAATCAATCAATGGGAAGTAAAGGAGGAAAAGAAAGGGATAGCAGACGAAGTAAACACAGTGAGAATTCCAATGGATAAAGTAGGAGACTTTAGTGAGGGAGATGAAGGAAATACCTGTCTTCCAATTACTTACAGGGGTTACACTACCAAAGCCATCTTAGATTCAGGAGCTGGTGTTGGTATTGCTACCAAAGAAATTTGGGAGAAATGGGGAAAACCAGCATTAAGACCAACACGCATGAAAATACAAATGGCAGATGGTCATACAGAGAGACCCTTAGGATTGTTGGAATGAGTAGTCTTCACTACGTGTGGAGTGGAATTCGAACATACTTTAGCAATATGTCACTTCGAAAGGCCAAGCAATTATGAAATGATCCTGGGAAGGCCTTTCATGAGACAGTTAAAGGTCGTACAAGATTGGGGAAAAGACGTGGTATACCTACAACACGCAGGAACCACCACTAGAATAAACCTACATACGTACACTTATCAAGATGTTCCACCTCTATAATGGAATCAAATTCATAAGGAGGAAGACGATCAATCGGTTCATAGTGTAGGTTCTAGTGATCAATCCTGGATGAACGAGGACACTCATCTATGGATATGCCAAGCTGCAAAGAAGGAAGAGGAGAGAAGAAAAGGATGGCAACAAAAACAAGGAATAGCGAGGTCTGTACAAGATCCAGCTTACATGCCACAAGTATTTCCGGATGAAGAATTTGAACCTCACGGTTGGATGGAAATTTTAGCGACCCTCGATGTCTGTGTAAACGAAGAAGTAGTGACCATGAACGAATGTATCGATGAGGAGGGTTATGATGTTAACCTGTATATGGTAGTCCTTCAGGAGGCTGAAGAAGGAGAAGTGATCGAGAAAGACTGGAAGGAGGACTACGAGAGCATTGAAATGGAGCCCGAACCAATGGATCTAGGGGATAGTAACACCAACATAAATATCACCGCCAATGAAAAACACCAGGAACTCACACAGAAGGGGGAATTAGAATTTGAAAGAGAATCAGAAGATGAAGAAAACAAACCCCAAGACCAATTTGAGGTACTAGCTCACTTTAAAAAATATGAAGTGGAGGAGAGAAAAATTGCTATTCAAATGCCGAAAAGAGAAGCACAGCCTGGAATAGCATATGATAATAAGGAACAAACCAAGAAGATAGTTGTAACTGTAGAAGAAGGAGAGGAACGATGCACCTTCATAGGACAGGATGTCTCATTTGAGGAAGAACAGGAGTTAATTCGTCTCATAAGAGAATATCGGGATGTTTTTGCTTGGACCTCTAAGGACTTGAAAGGAGTTGTTGCCAGTATACGGGAAGAAGCAAGTACGGACACACATGCAGATCTAGCACTAAGGCAACACTTCATTTTTTTCAAAACCCTCACATCATTTTAAAGTGATTCTCATCACTAAAAACCCCTGTAAATACCATTTTCACCTTTTTGTAGCTCCATTTTGTACAAGCCGAGGAGTCCTCGAGCTTGAGGAGCCTTAGAAGTAGTTGCCTGCCAATTTTCATAATTTTTAGATCTCGTTTGAGCCCTCAAATAAGCCCTGGAACCTAATTTTTAACTAGGCCGGACACTAGGTCTAGACAGGGCCAAAGCTAGTCAAAAACTATAAATAGAGCTAGAGAGCTCATTTTAAAAAAAAAGCTTCTTGTAGTTTGAGCTTGTATGAGAACTTTGTTGCAATAGAAGTGATTCCATTGTCTTACTCTCTTGGTTCTTGCCGTGTGTGCGCGTGTGTGTGTATGTGTGTGCATGTTAGTGTGCTTCTCACTCACGCATTTGTGCTTCCACTTGCTCGTGGTCTTCATACCATCCTCACGTCTCCCCGGATTGACATTAAAGGAGGTGCTACTCATCGCTGAGCTACACCAAATTTTGGCGCCGTTGCCGGGGATCGAGCTTTGAGGACGAGCGTGTGATGGTAAGACGTAGAGAGACGCGTTGGAATGGTAAGTAGTTGGTAAATTTTTGATTTTTCTCCATCTCCATCTCCATCTTCACCTCCTTCTCCATCTCCACCTCCACCTCCCTCTCCACTACATATTCCCTCTTCCTTATCATTCCCTCATTTGTTGTGTGCGAGTTTGAGAGAGAGCGAGCATGTGTGTTCTTGTTTGTGTGTTTTTTGCATGTTTCTTGCAGGTGGCAGCTCCATCATCATCTCCAGCAAGCTCAGCATGTACAGAATCTGTCTGCACAGTCCCCGAGGCGTTGAGCTCGAGCTATCGCGACACTCCGAAAATTTCACCCAATCACGATTCTGAGTGCACCACGACACTGCGCAGGCCTAGAGCTCCCAGGATCACTAGACAGAACAGAAAAATTCACCATATCCCGAGCTATCACGACACCTCGAGGTATCGCGACACTCACGAGCTATCGCGACACCTCACCACCTATCGCGACACTCACGAGCTATCGCGACACCTCACCACCTATCGCGACACTCACGAGCTATCGCGACACCTCACCACCTATCGCGACACTCACGAGCTATCGCGACACCTCACGACCTATCGCGACACTTCGACCTATCGCGACACTCACGAGCTATCGTGACACTTCGACCTATCGCGACACCTCACCACCTATCGCGACACTCCGACCTATCGCGACACTCACGAGCTATCGCGACACTTCGACCTATCGCGACACCTCACCACCTATCGCGACACTCACGAGCTATCGCGACACTCACCACCTATCGCGACACTTCGACCTATCGCGACACTCACGAGCTATCGCGACACTTCGACCTATCGCGACACCTCACCACCTATCGCGACACTCCGACCTATCGCGACACCTCACCACCTATCGCGACACCTCGACCCGACCTATCGCGATACACGGCCTTTAACGCATGAAAATTTAGGGTTATTTTTGAGTGATTGGAAGGGTAGTTGAGCTTAATTTTAGGCACCTTGGTATAACTTTAGAACCTTGGAAGTGGGCAAAAGGCCTAGAAACCAGAGAGGGATCTCCTGAACCCTAAGAGCCTGTTTTGACCCTTTAGTGCCTGAATGGTCATAACTTGACCATACGAACTCCGATTGATGAGATTTTGGTCTCGTTGGAAAGCTCATTGAGAATCCTACGTGGACCTCGACTGGTTTTTGTAAGAATCATACGTGGAGTTTTAGAACATGCATTTTTAAGTTGACCTTTAGGTGGAACTAAGTGGTCCTCAGATTCAGGGGGTACAGTGAGTTACTCCAGGGGGACTGAAAATATTGATGTGTGTCTTCCAATTACTTGTGGTAATAGAGCTATACTAACTGGTGAGCTTTTGCAGGAACTTTGTGTGCACTCAAGGCAATCCAAAGCAAGCTAGCAAGGGTGAGTACCAAGCTTGGGAGAAGGCTTCCTAGGCTTGTGCAGCAGTTTGGTCAACCAGCTAATTGAGGTTGGAAGATCTCTCAACCCTCCTTTGTCAATTCCTAGCCTAGGCTAAGTACGACTTAGGTGTGGTAATTAATTAGGGCAACGTTAGGCACGAATCAAGTCCAAGAGTATTAATCAACCAAGTACAAGAAGTAAGTAGGTCTTAAGTGCGAAAACTCTAAGGGACAAAAGGTAAATTGGAGTCGATCACTTATCAAGTGCGGAAATTCACTTAAGTACTCTTGACGACGCGATTTCAGACAAGACCATAACCATAATATTCAACTCAAAAGAACAAAGTGATTGGTGCAAAATTAACCTGCAACGAGAGTGTGCTTGGGTCCCAGGGGGTAGATAAATCAGGCATATGAACCTTAGATCAGGCAGACACTTAGGCCGAGACAGACAAAGCCTCAGATCTTCTGAAGCTAGTGTCAATCACACTGCCAGGTCTTGGGCCCAACAGTTGAGTGATTACCCATACACTCCCAGATCAGAAACAAGTGATTCTGAGATGTCCTATCACATGGAGAGACCAGTAGGTAGTTCAAGATTGGCCTATCTAGAAAAACCAGAAGGACCATACAAGACTCAATTGGAATATATCAGGACGAATCGTCTAGGTGCTCGCATCTACGAAGACGGGCTGAGAAGATCGGTGGTCCAGATTAAGAACCCCGATCAACCCAATGGATTAGACCACCCAGTAGTCAAGTTTGAGAATGGAGCATACCTAGATAAAGAGGGGACTATTTATGTAGTCACCACTCTTCCTGATAGAACAGACGAGTTTGGAAATGTGATTGCAGAGACCGACATGGGTGATATAGAGCAAGGGAACTTAGAGAAAGAACCGAGAACCCCCCGTGGTAAATCTGTCTTGACCAGAATCATGACTCCAGAGTGGATTCCACAGGATAATAAAAGCATAGATATGCTTTTAAACCGAGAAACCGATGAGGCTTTTTGGAGATACAAATCTACTCAACCCCAGGAAGTGAGTGCCCTCACAATCTATGAGTTTAAAGACCCTGATAGCCCAGGCCAAGTAACCTACCTAGACAATGCATCAGAAAGAATCTTCGTGGTCACTGAGCATGGCAGGCATGCCTACACATGGAAGGGTGAATTTGTTTTTCCCCAACCAAGGTCTAATGTGTCCTTTGGTCACCAAGGAGCTGGGACCTCCCAAGCTCATGGAGCTCAAAGAGATAGAAGTAGAGACAAACCTGAGGTAAGTTTTGCCAACTCCCTGCGAAGAGAAAGAACGAGATCAGAAAGGAATAGAGTGGAACCTGAGAGACATAGAACCCCATGGAATCAAAGGAATACTGACGATTTTCCTTTGCCGAGGCTGAGAGAACACACTAGGACCCTGCGACCAACTCAACTGGTGAAGTCCATGAAGAATTACTTCGATGGCACGGGAGACCCTTATGACCATGTGGCAGAATTTCGGCAAGTATTGAAAGCTGAACAGGTAGAGGACCTATTCACACAATATAATGCTTTCGGTCTAACCCTTAGGAACACTGCCCTTACGTGGTTTCAACCACTAAACGAGAGGCAATTCAGAAACATAGACCAGCTCTTAGAGGCATTTATCGTTGAGTTTTCTAAGAGTGGAATCAGGCATAACACCTCCTCACTAATTCATAGCTTCAAACAAACACCTCAAGAGACGGTCAGACTAGCTGGAAGAAGATTTAGGCAGTACCTGGAGAGATGCCCGATGCCGGAGTTACCCACCCCAGCCAAACAAGTGGCCTTGTTCTTAGATGGATTGTTGAGCACTAAGCTCAGGTCATATGTGTATCTGAAGGACCCCAGAACGATAGAAGAGTGCGTGCGCATGTGCATAGACATTGAGGACAATCTAGGTGAGGAATTAGAACTATCAAAAATCTATAAGGATTCTGATAGCTCAAGTAACCTCACATCTGGTCAATCCACATCCATTGAGGAACTTGCAGAGAAGGTAGCCCAAAAACTAGGTGTCTCTAGCAAACAAATTCCGAGATTTGCCCCAGTTAAGCGGTGTTACAATTGTGGCGGCGACCATATGGCAAGTGTATGTCCCATTATGGCCCAACCCCAGGCGAATCCTAGTAGCCAGTACTGCACCATAGAGCGCAGGTACACCAACCACACAGCACAAGACTGCCCATATAACAAACAAACTGTTAGGCAAAATTACCCTCAGCCATATCCACAACAGGGTAGATACCAGAATCAGTACCCACCACAACAATACAACAGACCACAACAAACTTATTAGCCACCCTATCAAGGGCAGCAGAGACCTCAACCAGTCCTAGTACAGCAACCCCCTGCTCCAACCAATGTGATCCCAGTGAAATATGCATCTGCTGATGAAAATCCGAATAGAGCCATAGTCCCCGTCACCCCATTGCTATCAGACAGTGATCCAAGTGACCATAGTTTTGACTCCACACATATTGATAGCCCACAGGCTTACTACGTGCAGTCACCCGAGCATAACGAGTCATACTATTATGAGGACCCAAGTGAAAATAGTGGGGAACCTGAGTATGCTAATGTCATGTACACAAACCCCAACTCTAGACCTCAACCTAGGCAGGTACGAACCCCATTTCCTAGAGGACCATGCTTCAGATGTCAGGGAGATCACCTTATACGTGATTGTCCACTGCCTGTCCCTACACAACCTCAACCAGTAACCATTCAGGGTTTCTGTCAAGACTGCGGGAAAGAACATCTCCTACGGGATTGCCCAAAGAACCCTAATAACATGCCTAAAATGACTCCTATCAATGTTGTTGGGTTAGTTGTAGACTCCACAGGGAGTGTGACTTCCACTGCACCTGTGCAGGTGATCACAAGAGCCCAGGCACTACAACAACACCAAGGTGTTGGTCAGGAAAAGAGCCCCGAGGTGAGTGAAACAGAGAGCATAACCCAAAAAAGGACTAGAGCCTGGAAGGATAGTCGTGAAAGAATGAAAAGGCAATGGGCAAAAAAGATAAACGAACTTGAAGAAAGCTTGAGAGAAACCAAGGCAAAAATCATAGAGATCACATCTCAACCGCACTCTCACACATTCCCACCGCTACCATCCCCATCACCCTCCATTCCTCCACCCTCTAAGACACCCCACGTAACCCACCCACCACCCCAAGTAGGATCAGTATTAGCGGATCCCACTCCTGAAGGCTTGGACATGATGTTCAAGGCCTACCAGGCTCGACTTCAAGAAGGGCCAACAGCTGCAAACCTAGACAAGAGTTACCCTAGAGCAGATTTAGAGATTGAACGGATGAAAATGTGCATGAAAATGGTGGAACAAGCTCAAGTTATACTTGAAACTAGTCAAAAGTTCAATCAGACAAACTCTGTCAAGCTGGATTTGCACTTCCAAGGCTTACTAGAAAGATTAGAGCAGATGGTAAACAAATCACAAGTTTCTTTACCTACACAGGCTCAACCAGTTGTTGAAAGAGGAAGCTCACCACCAATGGGAGCTTATGTTCCTAATTCCACGGATGCTGGAATACCTCCTTCAATTCAACAGTACTCTCAAGAGTTCTTGCGGGAAATACAAGAAGAGAAATGGGCCAAGGAGAAGGGTAATTCCCCTCCTATTCCTGAGATTGATGATCTTCATGATCAATTTCCCCAAGCCATTCCGTCTATCTATGGAGATCAAACAGAGCAACAAGAGGATGAGAGATTAGATTTTGAATCTAATTCTTTACAAGAGTTGCCTCATTTCACAGGCCCATGGGAATCTGAATCTCTCCAGATCAGAGCCCCCACAATATTGGTAAGAAATGAAGACTCAGTGATTCCAAGAAACACTGATGTTGTGAAGAACACTAAGGTTCAATGTCATCTCACTGTAGAGGAGCTCCTCAAGGCAAAACCGGAGCTCTGGAATCATGTGAAGGATCAGGTTCCAGAACTTGAATCCAATATACCAAAAGTAGGCTCTAAGCAAAAAGTTCCAGAGATACCTCTCGACAAGATAGGGGACATGAGCGAAGGTGAAGAAGGTAACACTTATCTTCCGATCACCTATCAAGGTTACACAACCAAAGCAATTGTGGATTCGGGTGCTGGTGTTGCTATTGCGACCACCTCCTTGTGGAAGCGATGGGGCAAACCCACCTTAAGACCAACGAGAATGAAACTTCAAATGGCAGATGGTCATTTTGAAAGACCTCTCGGATTGCTTGAAGGGATAACTCTAACCATTTGTGGTGTAGAGTTTGAACATACATTTGCTATATGTGACTTTGAGAAAAATAATGTTTACGAGATGATCCTAGGAAGACCCTTCCTACGACAATTGCAAATAGTACAGGATTGGGGAACCAACTCCTTGTACTTACAGCACTTAGGGGTCACCACCAAGGTCAATCTGAAGGATTACACCTTCAGAGATGTACCACCCCTACAGTGGAATCCTATCCACAAAGCGAAAGAAGATTCTATCTCCGTGCATTCTGGAAGTTCACCTGATCCATCATGGCTGCATGAAGATACTCACTTGTGGATGTGCAAGGTCGCAGAGGAAGAGGAAAAGCGCCTAAAAGCGAGAGAAGAAGGAACTCCCCCAGGAGATAGACCAATAAAAGACCCAGCCTATACACCGATGATATTTCCAGATGAGGAATTTGAGCCTCATGGTTGGGCAGAAATCTTAGCTACCATGGACATTGCAGTCAATGAAGAACAATGGACGCCTCATTGTGATGAGGAGGGTTATGATATTTCAGTATTCATGTGTCAGCCCCTGTTGGAAGAGCGTGATCCTAGTGAGTTCATAGAAGAAGAAGAGAATGACGATGATCTAGAATCCATTGTGATGGATACTTACTTTGACTCAGAGGAACACTATTTAGAAGATATAGGAGTGTTAACCCAAAAAGAAGAAGAACCCCTCACAAGTATTAAAACGATAAATTCAAAGGAAGGAAGTGAAGGGGGTCAAAAGAAAAAGTGAAACAAGAAGAGGAAGAATCATTGTTTGAAGTACCAGAAAATTTCAAGAAATATGAAGTGGAAGACCGAAAAATTTTGGTGCGGATGCCTAAGAGAGAGGCCATTGTGGGAGAAGCATATGACAATAAAGAAAAGACCAAAAAAATTATAGTGACCATTGAAGGGAACGAAGAACGATGTACGTACATAGGAGATGACCTAAGTGCAAAAGAAGAAGTAGAGCTTGTAGCTCTATTAAGGGAATATAGGGATGTGTTCGCATGGCACTATAGAGACTTGAAAGGAGTAGATCCAGAGATTTGCTCTCATACGATTCCGATGACCGCTGATGCCAAGCCCACCAAACAAAAGCCCTACACATATAATGACACTTATGCAGCCAAAATAAAAGAGGAAATTGACAGGCTGATTGAAGCTGGGTTCATCTATGAGATTGAGCACACTGAATGGGTGTCCCCCATTGTAGTGGTGCCCAAGAAAAATGGGAAATTGCGAGTGTGCATTAACCTTAAAAAAGTTAATGCCGCTACAATCAGAGATAGTTATCCACTTCCAATCACCGAACATCTATTGGAGCGTGTTGGAGGCAAGGAAGTTTATAGCTTCCTTGATGGATTTTCCGGTTACAACCAAGTAGCCATTGCCCCCGAAGATCAACACAAAACGGCCTTTGCCACAGAATGGGGAATCTTTGCATTTCGTGTGATGCCATTTGGGCTCACCAATGCACCGGCAACATTCCAAAGGCTCATGTGTCATGTCTTCAAAGAGTTCTTGCGAAAGAGCTTAGAAGTATATGTGGATGATTTATGCGCTCATTCCCAAGAAAGAAGTTACCACATCCCTGAGCTCAGACAAATCTTCAATAAGTGTAGAGATTATTGAGTGTGTCTGAACCGAGAAAAGAGTGTGTTCATGGTACGACAAGGCAAGATCTTAGGTCACATTGTTTCGAAGAATGGAATTTCAACAGATGAAGACAAAGTAAGAGCAATAGCGGAGTTGCCAAGACCAAAGAATGTTAAAGAGGTACAAGCCTTCATGGGCCATTGTGGATATTACCGTAGGTTTATCCACATGTATGCCATCATAGCTAAACCTCTTTATGGGTTGTTAACAAATTTTGAGTGGAACGAGGAATGCGAGAATTCCTTCAACGAGCTGAAAAGACGTTTGTGCACAGCACCAATATTGACTACTCCGGATTGGAGCAAACCCTTCCATGTCCATGTAGATGCCTCCAATCATGCAATAGGATGTGTGCTAGCACAACCCACAGGTGAAGGAAACCTGGATTTGCCGATAGCATATGCTAGTAGGCAATTAAATGCAGCTGAACGAAATTATACCACAACGGAAAGAGAAGGCTTAGGCATGGTATATGCCGTGAAGAAGTTTAGACACTATCTATTGGCCAATAAGTTTAAGTTTTTCACCGATCATCAAGCTTTACTATATTTGGTCAATAAACCTTGCAATACAGGCCGCTTAGTAAGATGGTTCCTCTTGCTAATGGAATACGACTTTGAAGTTGTTGTCAGGAAAGGTAGAACCCATCTTAGGGCAGACCATCTTTCTCGCATCACTTCAGGAGAGCCACCGCAAGGAGTGTCTGATGAATTGCCCGATGCTTATCTGTTCAATTTAGAAGTTGTTCCTAAATGGGCAAATAAGTTGGTACCAGTCCTAACCTTCGGGCCTGCAAATAAGAATGTGAAAACAAGCAAAGAGGAAATTGTAAAATCACTAAAGTATCAAATATTGGCCGGAAGTATGTACAAGCAAGATGCCGAGGGCGTATTAGCTTGTTGTGTCGAGGATGATGAACATGCTAGTTGGTTGCAACAAGCCCATGAGGGACTGCTAGGAAATCACTACCCTAAACAACGAACATTGCAGAATCTAAAACGTTTAGGAGTGTATTGGCCTAGCATGGACAAAGAAATACAAGAGTGGATCCACAATTGTCCAGTGTGCCAGAAGAGACCCCCAGTGGAACATGCCACTCTTTACCACGTGTCATTAATCCCAAATTGGAGTGCTCCATTGGTCGAGTTCATGAGATCGGGAACATTACCCAATCAGGCTAGTCTTGCAAGAAAGTGGAGCATGGAGCAAGAGGCTCAAGACTATGCCTTAGTAGGAGACAACCTATATCGAAGAGGCAAGGATGGTTACCTAAGACTGTGCATTCATGAATCAGACTATTTGAAAGTCTTAGAAACTGCACACAGCGGTGCTGCAGGTGGACACTTTGGGCCTGATAGAGTAATTAAGACCATTCTATTCTCAGGACTTTGGTGGCCCACTCTTCATATGGATGCACATACTTATGTGAAGAGTTGTGACACATGCCAACGTGCCCAATATCCGATAAGAAAAGATGAAATGCCTTTAAGGCCAATGATGGGAGGACGTGCATTTTCAAAATGGGGTATAGACTTTGTAGGTCCCATCAACCCCCCAGCTAGAAACTCCCATGCAGAATATATTATTGTAGCCACAGATTACCTTACAAAGTGGGTGGAAGTAAAAGCCACGACAAAGAATGATGCTCAAACGACGGCTAAGTTCTTATTCGAAAATGTGTTCACTAGATATGGGTTACCAATAGAGTTGGTTAGTGATAGAGGTACGCACTTCTTGAATGAGGTCATTGAAAATCTCCTTCAAGAATTCATGGTGATACATAAGAAGTCTGCCCCCTATCACCCACAAGCTAACGGACAAGCCGAGAGCACAAATAAGATCCTATGTAACGTATTGACGAAACTTGTAAATAATAAACGCTCTGATTGGGACAAACAACTTCATCATGCTGTTTGGGCATACCGAGTTGCTTACAAAACGGTACTCAATGCTACCCCATTTCAGATGGTCTTCGGACAGAATGCGGTGCTACCATTAGATTTCCTAATTCCAGCTTTAAGGGTAGCACAAGAGCATGAGTGGAATGGACATGAGTTGTCCTCTAGGATCTTTGATCTAGAACGTTTAGGTGAGACGAGGTTACAAGCAGCAGCAGGCATCTATGCTGCAAAGAAACGGCAAAAGGCATACTTTGATGCCCATGTGAGGGATAAGGGCTTGAAAGCAGGAGATCTAGTTTTAGTCTACACCTTGAAACAACATGCAAGAAAGTTAGAAAAGAGAGGCTACGGCCCTATGATCATCAATAGGATCTCCACGAGTGGAGCAGTACAACTAGCCACTTTAGAGGGGGATGTGCTCCCAAACTATATTAGCGGATGCAGAGTCAAGCTGTATCAGGAACCCCTCACGGAGGAAATGCTAAGTCGACTCAATACTGCTAAGCAACGTAAAGAGGAGGAAAAACAAATTCGAGAAGAAGCACAGGCAGAGGCCTTAGAGCGTATCAGACGAATGAAGTTGAGGAGACAAGGGAGGGATCAACCTGTGACTGACACTCAAGAGTCTCCAGGCTATCACATGGCCATGTGTGAGGCTTCAGGTGAACGTACCCATAAGATAGTGGACCGACGACCTTTTGTGACCCTAGAAATAGGGCAAAGAGACAGCACAACAAGCGTGAGGGCTTTAATTGATTCAGGAGCAGCCACAAGTGCAGTTCGGCTTTCTTATTGCCAGCAGCTGCAATTGGAGGTAAAACCCCTAGAAGCATATCTGATAGGATTAGGAGGTGTTGAAACCCCTTGTATGGGAGAGGTGGATCTTCCCCTCTACATACAAGAGGTCCTCATGCCAGCAAAAGTGCTAGTGTGTGAAGACGAGGATCTGACCGAACCTCTTGTCTTAGGCCAAGACTGGATCTATGATCACGCAGTCAACCTCAACCTAACAAGTGGACTTCTTCAGGCTTGGGTAGGCCAAAGCCGTCTCATGATTGAATTAGAAAATCAAGCACTCAAACCAATAGAACAGGCACCAACTCCTGGTCCCTCCAGGAATCCACATGAAGATAAAAATGTTGTGCTTGTCCAAACTTCTATGGTGCAGAGGAATGTCAATCTTACTGAAGGTTCAGGAGCCAATAAGGAGTTCCTAACTGATCCAAAGAAGATTCTAAACGAGCAGACCGAACATCACTCTACACGAAGGAGGCTGCTGATCAAGAGGCAGGAGCGCCAACCCGTGCAACACAGAGCACCTCGGGGCGCGAAGCAGATCTGGATACGCAAGGATGGAAAACCCACAACTCTAATAGCAGACTCTCCAGGAGACAAGAAACGAGCCTCACCATCAAGGAACAAAGTGAAGAAGCCCCCTAGGATAACCCCTAGGCATACCATTTCTATTTGGGTCCCTAAGCGGTCAATGAAGGCTACCCCTAATGCTAGACAGATATGGGTGCCCAAGGCCTGCTTACAAGCCCAAATTACTTCACCTTCAGGCACTAGGATGAAGCAACTTTCATAAGCACTCATGACCAACAACTCAGAAAATGAAAAGATACCTACACCTCTCACTGTCCCCACTCCCATCAACCCTAGGAATATCTAGAAATGGGTACCCAAAAGGTCCCAAATACATCACACTCTCATCCAAAAATCTTCACCTGTCTTTAGCTCTAAGAGCTACGACTCCTCTATCAAAGTGTGGAGAATTAAACTGTGTACTAAACCCCCTGACCCAATTCTGTAAATCCGTCTACTCTAACACAGGAGCATTCTGAGGCCATTGCATAACCAAAGTATGCATCTAGGATGACTCTGACCTCTAATCACCACTCACACCTATCACAAACACTTCACCACTAACCACTGACCTCCGGGATTGTCATGTTAGTATTGTGAAAGGAACACCATTACATCTTGTTTCCTATGCAACACTAATGTGCCTTTCTTCTTCCAATAGATAAGCAACCTACTCTCATGGCAATAGCGGCAGGCACAAGCTCTCAGGCAGGCTCTGGTGCTCCGATCAATTGGGATGCCATGCCGTTGGAGGCCCCACCAACAGCTCGACCTGAGGAGTTCGTGAATGTGCGGAGAATTCCTATTCCAGATCCACCAAATGGCCTAACCGAAAGAGTAAAGGGGCATTCTCACTGGTTCAATGAGATGCCAGGAGATTTGGGGGACGCGGATCATATCTGGGAGTCCAAGATGGAATGTGGAGGAGTGTGGTGGACCTTCCAGTTCTTCTCACGAGAATTCGAAGCATTGCAAAATACAACTCCACTTCAAGATATCTGGCAAAAAGCAGGATTACAAACTTATTTCAGTGCAGCTCTGCCTAAACCAGATTTCCTCAGGTGCTACTACCTAATTGCCACGCTGAAGCCGACAGGGGATAAGGATCATTCAGGGACATTCTGGGTGCCCTCCTTGTCAAATCTAGAGGAAATGAGGAAGTTCGAATTGAATGTGACTTTAATCAGGGAAGCACTTCAGATGTATGGCACGCATGTACCTTCTGACCGCGACCCCTTGATACCGGAGTCGATGAAAAGCAATAGAATCAAGAAGCTAAAAGACATGTGCGCCCTCACCCCCAACATCGCCATACCTTTGCGGATGTGCCTCCAACACTTCGCATTCCCCGCTCAGGACCATTTCACCCAACCTCACAAGAAAATATGGTATGGGCTATATCTAGCAGAGACTGGAAGCTTGCCCATTAAGATGCCGGTATGGATCTTAGACCAAGTGTATGAAGCAGGCAAGCGGGGAGTGAGGAAGCCCACTTTACATGGCTGTTGTGCGCTGACAAGAATTATCTATAGATGTCTTGCATATGATGTGCCAATTGCCCGAGCTCTAAAGTATGTACAACTGGAGCTGTTCAAAGGGCGGAAGTCAGGGAGCCAGCCTGCAAAACGAATGCGTGGATCGCTCTCCCAGGTAATGATCCCTCAAGAGGCCACGACTGAAGCCTCTCCCAGACCGGAAGCTCAGGTCGCACCTTTTACGATCCATCTTCAAGGAATTCAAGCTGGGGAGGTGGTACAACCTGCTCCATCCGCCCCTCCACTACCTACCGAGGCAGAGTTTGCATCTATGGCCACCTTCACAGAGGATCCAAACTTTGATTTTGAAAGATTCCTGCAGACGGTCCCTCTATCAGACAGTGAAGATTCCCCTGACAATGTTGATCCGGGAGCATCAGTCCAAAGAGAACAGCCACGGGGCGAGACCAGCAGAGTACATGGGGAAGAAGTGGCACAACATCCTCAGGACCCAAATACACAAGTTCAGGAAGGTGCACAAAGAAATGAACCGGAAGACAGTGAAGAAGAGGCCCCTGCCTACACGGCACAACTCAGACGGCTGTACAAGACCATCAAGCAGGTACAGAGAAGACATAAGATGACAGAAGAGGCGAATAGAGCTCTAGTGAACCAGATGCTTCAAACCGAGAATGTCGACTCACATTTTGTGGAATCATTGAATCTATTGGCAGAGACATGTGGGATCGGGGAAGCATTGAGGACAATGGTCTATCAGGAAAACCCTATCTATGATCAACGAAGGATTGATACACGGCCACGATGCGGGAAAATGATTCAAATGGAAGCCTCTACTGCCTTGCCTACTATAATTTCAGAGGATGTTCACATGACGAGCCCAAGTCCCACTGACGAACAAGAGGTAATTACACACGTACCATCTCCACCGCCACCTTCCATCCACCCTTCAGAACCCTTCTCCACTATCCCTTCTGAACAACCGATATCCACCCATCATGAAACCATTGTACACACCTCCGTTTTTACATCCTTCCCTTTACCCACATCCAGCACTCCCACCCAAATTTTTGAACCTCACACCGGTCATCCGGCCACCGATCAAACCATAATAGGTCACCCTTCCTACCTCCCCGCCCTTGGACAACCACTTGCCACTAGCCAGACCTCATCCCATCCTTTTCCATTCACCCACACCCAAACCCTATCCACCACTCCCCTAGTAACTGCCTCACACTCAACCCAAGTCACACAACCCTCATTCTGGACAAACCTTGTAAATATACTCCAACAGGTGGATAATTATAATAAAAAGTCCCTTTCCCAACCCCACTCCCCCACATTCACTGCCACCACTATCACACCACCCACCATTCCTGTATTCACAGTGCACGAATCACACACTCTCACGTCCGATCCCATGGACATCTCACCATCCACAGGGTCACCCACCACCACTGTTATTCCTACATCACCACGTGTCATTTCACTCACGTCGCCATTTCCAAGCACTGTAGGCACAACATCCACTTTTCCCTTTCCCATCTCCCGACCCCTTGCATCTTCCACCTTTACCCCTGCACCCACCTCATTTAGTCATGCACTCAACACCATGCTCGAAGCTTCTGCCCAACTTAAACAGGAATACAGGTTATTAGAAGAAAACAATAAAGAGCTCTGTACTTTGTCAGCCCACCTCCAGGCACGTGTCACTGCCTTGGAGTTGTCTAATACGGAATTACAGCAGGAGGTGACCACCCTCCAACAATATCAGGTGGAGCTCGAATCCACACATACAGAGAAGATTAGGGCAACGGAAGAACAACTTAGAGATCAGCTAGCCCGTAATGCTAGACTACAACGAAACATGGCTCTACTCCGACGCCATTTAGCGGTTGCTCAAGAAGAAAACAAAAGACTACAGCAACAAAATCAGGACAACCTCGAAGCAGCTATGGAAAATACTCCAGGAGCACCCATCGACCCGGCCAAATTTCAAGCCATCCCCTCAGAAACCATACAACAAGTATTGGAAACCTATGCCAATCTCCTAGAAGCACATGATCAGCTTGCTGACCAAGTCAAAGACCTACAGAAAGTCCAAGTGCCTACACTACACCAACGAGAACCTAAAGAGATGGCCAACGCTGCAACCTCACCAGAGCCGGAATTATCAGTAACCAATGAAGTACTTGAGCTACGGCAACAGGTTGCAGAACTAAAAATTAAGTTGTTACAGTATGAACGACCTCCCTCTCCACCTGATCAAACCATAGAAGAAGAGACAGTAGTCATTCCAGTGGAGGAGGCCTTTGAAGACAATTATGAGCCTCAACCTCTTCCAGGAGGCAGAATTACGGAAGAAGGCCAGGATACATATGAGGAACCCCCGTCAGCATGGATGAAGCAGGTAGAGGAGATGGGGCACACTCACGAAGAGCATGTTGCAACTCAGATGCAAGCCATGAAAGCCATAGAGGAGACCATACTCAAGTCTGAATATTTCTCGAACTTGGCTCCTAGGCGGCTGATAACTAGCTCAGAGTTACAATACAAACCTTATTTTGTATTGTTGGCGGACTACAATGCTGAGATCAAACGCATAACCAACAAGTACCCCTCTTTCGCAACACAATTCGAACCCGAGGACATCCCAGAGGCAGCCAAAAAAGGGGCCATATTCCAGCCCATATGGAGGCAAAAGTTACTGGAAACCTATCCGGAAATGCTACGAACATGGGATCATGCTCCCATGCATCTGAAATATAACCCATGCTTCGGACCAGTACAAAGAAGACGCTCCTGGAAAGCATTCGCCATCAAGGTCCAGAACAACGTGAATTGCAAACAATGGCTGAACTACCCCAAAATCGCACCACCGACAGGCCCACCTACAATAGCGTACATGATGGCTACCATTCGATATTGGCTGCCACGCCTCCACCCCATGCCAGATGTTGCTGCTCAGATGATGCTCAAGGTATTCGATATGATGCAGGTGGTGCTCAAAACTTTCCGCAATGTATGCCATATTCAGCCTCCGATTCCCGGCTTCATCAATGGTAATTATGACCTCCTGTATGATATGAGCACAACCCCAAGCATACGAGTTGCTTATGCATGGCACGCACGCATCAGATATCTCCCTGCCTGCTATAAGCAAACTTTTGACGATATGTTTACCACGGGGTTCTGGGAGTCACACTCAGAAGTGTTCGCACCACGCCCAACGCACCTGCTACATCTATTCGCGTGTGAACAAACCATGCACTCAGAACTCTACACAACGCCACAACCGGACATACCGGGTGCAGTCAATTGGGAGACCCTCCAGAGAGACTTGGTTCGGGGACTACGCATCAAGGAACAAGAAGTGGCAACCGACCTCCTGCAAGAGTACATTGATCAAACAGTGGAGCAGAGGTCTGTCAGAGGCGAAAGACGCTAGGGGGGGGAGAGTGTTGCCAGTATACGGGAAGAAGCAAGTACGGACACACATGCAGATCTAGCACTAAGGCAACACTTCATTTTTTTCAAAACCCTCACATCATTTTAAAGTGATTCTCATCACTAAAAACCCCTGTAAATACCATTTTCACCTTTTTGTAGCTCCATTTTGTACAAGCCGAGGAGTCCTCGAGCTTGAGGAGCCTTAGAAGTAGTTGCCTGCCAATTTTCATAATTTTTAGATCTCGTTTGAGCCCTCAAATAAGCCCTGGAACTCAATTTTTAACTAGGCCGGACACTAGGTATGGACAGGGCCAAAGCTAGTCAAAAACTATAAATAGAGCTAGAGAGCTCATTTTAAAAAAAAAGCTTCTTGTAGTTTGAGCTTGTATGAGAACTTTGTTGCAATAGAAGTGATTCCATTGTCTTACTCTCTTGGTTCTTGCCGTGTGTGCGCGTGTGTGTGTATGTGTGTGCATGTTAGTGTGCTTCTCACTCACACATTTGTGCTTCCACTTGCTCGTGGTCTTCATACCATCCTCACGTCTCCCCGGATTGACATTAAAGGAGGTGCTACTCATCGCTGAGCTACACGAGTCGACCCTTCTATATGTGCGCATAGAATCCCCATGACATCCGAAGCCAAACCTTCTAAACAAAGACCATATACTTACAATGATGTGTATTCAGCCAAAATAAAGGAAGAAATAGACAAGTTACTAGATGCTGGATTCATCTACGAGATTGAGCACACGGAATGGGTGTCACCTTTGGTGGTTGTACCGAAAAAGAATGGAAAGTTAAGAGTGTGCATCAATTTGAAGAAAGTAAATGCTGCGACCATAAGGGATAGTTATCCTTTACCAATTACGGATCATCTCTTGGAAAGGGTAGCAGGGAAGGAAGTCTATAGCTTTCTGGATGGCTTTTCAGGGTATAATCAGGTAGCCATTGCTCCTGAGGACCAACATAAAACAACGTTCGCAACTGAATGGGGAGTATACGCCTTTAGAGTCATGCCTTTTGGTTTAACAAATGCCCCAGCTACCTTCCAAAGATTGATGTGTCATGTGTTCAAGGAATTTCTGAGAAAAAGTATGGAGGTATACGTGGATGATCTTTGTACTTATTCAGCTATACGATCAGAGCATATCCCTGAGTTAGAAAAGATTTTTGCTAAATGTCGACAATATCGAGTATGCCTCAATCCTGAAAAATGTGTCTTCATGGTTCGACAAGGAAAAATATTAGGACATATTGTCTCTAAAAACGGAATCTCAACTGATGAAAACAAAATTAAAGTAATTCTGGATTTACCAAGACCGAAGACTGCTAAAGAAGTTCAAGCATTTATGGGACATTGTGGATACTATCGAAGATTCATACATATGTACGCCATAATTGCTAGACCTCTTTATGCATTATTGACTCTATTTAATTGGACCGAAGAATGTGAAAAAGCTTTTAATGAGTTAAAGAATCGATTGAGTTCAGCACCAATCCTTCGAGTCCCTAACTGGAATAAACCGTTTCACATTCATGTGGATGCTTCCAAGTTTGCCATTGCTTGCATCTTAGCTCAACCTGCTAAAGAAGTTCAAGCATTTATGGGACATTGTGGATACTATCGAAGATTCATACATATGTACGCCATAATTGCTAGACCTCTTTATGCATTATTGACTCTATTTAATTGGACCGAAGAATGTGAAAAAGCTTTTAATGAGTTAAAGAATCGATTGAGTTCAGCACCAATCCTTCGAGTCCCTAACTGGAATAAACCGTTTCACATTCATGTGGATGCTTCCAAGTTTGCCATTGGTTGCATCTTAGCTCAACCTGCTGACACAGGAAAATTAGACCATCCTATAGCCTATGCAAGTAGACAATTAAATCAAGCAGAATGCAATTATACTACCACAGAGAGAGAAGGCCTAGGGATGGTGTACGCAGTCAAAAAGTTCAGACATTACCTGCTGGCAAAAAAATTCAAATTCTTCATTGATCATCAAGCCCTACTGTACCTAGTCAACAAGCCTTGTAATACAGGACGACTAGTACGATGGTTTTTATTGCTAATGGAATTTGATTTTGAGGTAATAGTCAAGAAAGGAAATACCCACATAAGAGCAGACCACTTATCAAGAATGACCCATGGAGAACCACCCATAGGAGTACCAAATGATCTGCCAGATACGTACCTTTTTAACCTGGAAGTATGTCCTCAATGGGCAGAAAAATTGATCCCTATACTTACACATGGACCTAAAGATGGGATCACACCAAACCAAACCCAAGACCTCTGGAGGACTAAAAACCTTCACATCATTGCGGGAAGTTTGTACCACCAGGATTCAAGTGGATTATTGATGAGATGTGTGGAAGAAGAGGAACAAGAAATGTGGCTTCAGAAAGCACACATAAACCAATGGAAAACTCATTTGAATGCAAATGGAACGTGGCAAACACTCAAGAGATTTGGCATATATTGGCCAACCATGCAAAGAGATGCACATAACTATGTGTCAACCTGTCAAACCTGTCAAGAACAAATCCCAGATGAGAACTCTACCTTATGCTATTCTACAATAGCACCAAGATGGAGCATGCCACTGGTAAAGTTCTTGAAAACTCAAGAATACCCGGACGGAGCTACTTCAGCAAGGAAACGTGCACTTGAAGAACAAAGTAAAGATTATGTCATTATAGGAACACAACTCTTTAAACAAGGGAAAGATAACCAATTACGAATGTGCATTCACGAAAACGAATATCTTTATGTTTTAGAGATGGCTCATACAGGAGCTGCAGGAGGACATTTCTCTGCAGATAAAACAGCAAAAATGATCCTCTTTGCTGGAATGTGGTGGCCAACTCTACACCAAGATGCCGTAACATATGTGCAACGGTGTGATACTTGTCAACGAACGAAATATTCAATTAGAAGAGATGAGATGCCACTTAGACCCATGATGAGTGCTAGAGCTTTCACAAAATGGGGAATAGACTTCATAGGACCTATTAGCCCACCAGCAAAAGGATCCCATGCCGAATATATAATTGTAGCCACAGACTACCTGACCAAATGGGTTGAAGCAAAAGCAACCAAGAAAAATGACGCAAGAACCACGGCCAAGTTTCTCTTTGAGAACGTTTTCACTAGATTTGGACTACCTATAGAAATTGTGAGTGATAGAGGTACGCACTTTGTTAATGAAGTTATAGAAGCTTTATTGAATGAATTCTTGGTAATTCATAAGAAATCAGCTCCTTATCACCCACAAGCCAATGGACAAGCAGAAAGTTTGAATAAAATCTTGTGTACAGTTCTCACCAAAATCGTTAACAATGGCAGATCAGATTGGGATAAGCAGTTACATCATGCTTTATGGGCATTTCGAGTAGCCTATAAAACCGCCATAGGCACTACTCCTTTTAACTTAGTGTATGGACAAAATGCTATTTTGCCAATTGATTTCTTAATTCCCACTCTGAGAGTAGCAACTACTTATGAGTGGACAGGACATGAACTATCAGCTCAATTGGATCAAATAGAAAAGCTTCACGAAACTAGGTTACAAGCAGTAGCAGGCATCTATGCTGCTAAAAGATGACAGAAAGCCTATTTTGATGCGCATATTAAGGACAAAAATTTGAAGGAAGGAGATTTAGTTTTGGTATACACCTTGAAACAACATGCTAAGAAGTTGCAAAAGAGAGGATATGGTCCATTAATCATTAATCGTATATCTACAAGTGGAGCCATTAGCTTAGCAACCTTAGATGGAGATGTGTTACCAAACTACATCAGTGGGTGTAGAGTGAAAAAATATCTAGAACCATTAACCGAAGAAACAATATCACGATTAACCAAAGGTAAGAATAGACGCATAGAAGAGGAAAGAATACGAGAGGAAGCGAGACAGGAAGCATTGGAAAGAATAAAGAAACGGAAAGAGTGGATGAGAGAGCGAGATGAAAGATATCGACTAGGAGAAGAACTCATCCCAATGGCTAATTTTAGAGCCACTCAAAACCTAGGATCGCAGAGAACACAACCATATTTAAATTTGGGAGCAGGAAAAACGGAGTACCACTTGGTGGATGCTCTCATTGACACAGGAGCTGCTGTAAGCTGTATCAAGCTTTCGTTGACCCAAAAACTCAAGGAGACAGTACGCCCATCGATGGCCCAGTTGATTGGAATAGGAGGAACAATTACCCAATGCATAGGTGAGATCACCTTACCTTTACATCTTGGCAACAACACTATGGAACAAAAGCTATTAGTGTGTCATGATCAAGATTTACTTGAAGAGGTAGTGTTAGGTCAAGACTGGATTTACGAATACGAGGTGACCATTCAATTGGCGCTAGGATACATCTCAGCTAGGATAGGACATCGTGAAGTATTCAGTCTGCTAGACGAACGACCAATCAAATCTGTGAGCATGGAGCAAAAAGTTCATTCTAAAGAACAAAGTCCTGAATGTATGATTACTAGCACTATCGAAACACCTTCATCGAGTACTGTATGTGCGGACACATTGAATTCTGCTTGCACACAATCTTCTAGTCTAGCAAGTCATGACAGTGTCAATCTATCTGAAACCCACCTCACCGAAGCACCATGCATAAAAAAGACTAGTCCTCTGAGTAATTCAAAATCTGTACCCATTAAAATATACCCTATTCCATATTCCCACCAAGCGTGGATCAAGAAAGATCAAGTGAAGGAGTATCTTCGCCAACAGAAGCACAACCGACATCAGAACAAACAATCAAAGGAGAAACCAACTCAGTCTGAACAACGAAGTCATCGATGAATTGCTACAATATGGATCCCAAAGCAAGTAGTAGCCGCGCAACAGGATCGTTCACAAATCTGGGTTCCTAAGTCTTGCGTTCCAAAGAAACCAAACCGAAAGGATGATTCCCAGAACAAGAAGAACCATTACAAATCAGATAAAGCAGACATACAACAAGAAAGGAGCCACATTCATCGGAATTAGGCAACATACAACGAAGCCCAGCACAATGAAGCAGATTTGGATACCTAAAGACAAAGTAAACGGCATGCATCATCCAACTACTTCCAATTGCACACATAAAGAGCCTTCGAGACCCAAAGTATGCATGATAGGGCCACATTACAAGGCCAAGCATTCGGCACATCCTTCTTCTATCTCAGGATAGTCAAGCACATTTTCCTCTTGGGAAATAGGAGAGCACTTGTACATATATTAAGATAAATACTCCAAAAAATTTAATAACCGCTTCGGCTATAAACTAACTTTTCTGTTTTCCTTTTCAGATGAAAATATAAAAATACTTAAAAATGTGAAAAATCCAGGTATTACCTTTCTCACACCCACGGGAAAGGGACGACACCGTTCACTCGGAGCAATATCGAGCTTATGACAAACAAATAAAGGAGGATTTCAAATAATATATGGCAACTAATTCATACTCTATATTGAGTGCAGATGGCGTCTACTGATTCAGAATCTACGCAACAGGAAGAGGTCCAGCTTTTCCCACTCGAGTCCATTACAAAAGCAAGAGGTCACTGGTTCCGGGATGATCAACCAGTGGCAGAGCTCATCTTCATGGCAACAATCAAAATTATGGATACAGATCATTACTTTCCAATCATGTCACAGGATTTCAAGACAATAATACAAGGATTACCTCATATTGAAGATGTATGGACACAAGCGGGCATAGAGGCATTTCTCAAATTGCCTATATATGTTCCAGATTTTCAAAGATGTGCACAGGTAATGAATACCATGCAACCTGCCGCAACAAAAATATCAGTTCCAGAAGCACGTGTCTTGGATAAAGTCGGAGTTTGGAAGACAATCCAATTCACTCATGAGTTAATCAATAAAGCTTTTGGATGGAATCAAGCAGGAATTACTAGTGTCAAAGAGGAGTGCCATGATCCCAAGAAGAGATCATTTTTGGACATAAACAGAATTGACATAGAAGATGCTGTTCGATTGGTGCATCAACACTTTTGTTTCCCAAGCATGCACAGATACACGGCTCCACAAAAAATTGTAGTCCAACTATTATCACATGCCATGAGACAAATAGGAAACAGAATCAATTTAACAGGGTATGTCCAAGAAAGATTGTTTGAAGCCCAGAAGAAGTGGGGACAAAAGAAGTTTTTGAATGGCAGTTCTGCATTAACACTATTGATATATGAAGCTCTTGAGATGAAAAATTGCTTACGGGAGATGCCGAACTCAGAAGGGCTAGCCAAGTATGCAAAATCTGCTACGGTCCCTAAGAAGAAGAAAGCAGTAGTTATGGTTGAAGAAGCTGGAACCAGCACACAAAAACCCATGAGGGGTACAAAGCGTTTACGGGAGGAGGAAGCCCAAGTTACACCACAGTCTAAGAGAACTCATCTCTTACCGAAAATCACGATGGCACAAATGCCTATTACAAAGAGAGATCTATCCGCTGCCCTCGAAGAAACACATCAATATATGCAAGGGCAGGTAAATTTAAACATTCAAGGTCATCATTATAGACAGGCGAGTCAAGAGAAACAACAACGGAGTCCAGAGAAAACACCAAAACAAGCTGGAAGATACAAAGAACTAGGGATAGATGATTCCAGTACCAATACGGATTCCAGCCCTGAAAAAGATACATTGGATACTGATATAAGGACAGAAACTCAAGAAGATGAATGGAATGAGATCGATCAAGTGGAAGTGACGCCAAGAAGTCATAAAGAAAAGGAACAGAATGTAGAAGATCCCGTGGAACAGGAGCATGTCATTCAATTGAATGACACTACAAAGATAAGCATCAAGGAAGATACAACCAGTGTTACACACGTAAAACAACCTATTAAAGAGGAAGAACAAACTCCAGTAGGTAAGGAAACAGAGGAATTACAAATCAAAGAACAAATTGTGATCGAGGTACCGGATGACACACCTCAAGAAAAGCAGGCAAACATGGGGGCTGAGCCAAGGATCCAACTTCAGATGAGGCAGCCCCATGACACTACATTACATATTGCACAGGGCAAAGACATCAATACCGGAGAAGAACCAAGCATACCAAAAACATGGCTTAATGTGGATGTTACTCAACTAAAACCGGTAGTCAAACAGATGATTCAAACAGCCATGGACACTCAACAGCAGTTGATGGAAATAGATGCCGACTATGATCAGGCAAACAAGGAAAAGAATCAATTTCAAATCATGAGTGAGCAGCTATCGGCACGATTGATTGAAGCACAAAAAGAATTGGCAATAAAAAATGCAGAGGTGCTAGCAATCAAGATACAACATGATGCATCCATCGTTCAGAATCAACAGATGCATACACAACTAACAGAGTTGCAAAGATTACACGATGCGAGTGAGGCTGAGAAAGAGAAAATAAAGATGAGAAGCATGTTATTAGAACAACAACTCAAGTTGTATATGGAAGAGAACGACAGCCTCCGCAACAGAAATAAAGAATTAATGAAGTCTTTATTATATGATCAACCAATTGTACATCAGGAATCCACAGAAACCACAGAAAAAGAATTCAGAGATCAGATCTCAAAATATGAAGAGCTGCTAAAGCAAGAACAAGCTAAGATAGAGGAATGGAAGAGCAGATACGCCAATGAAACCAGCGAATTGAAGAGTCAATTACAAAAGGTGAACGCCAAACTGATCCAAAGCTACAGTGAAAACATGGATCATGTAGCTGACATAGGTAAAGAATTGCTGGCCACTAAAGAAACACTCAGAGAAGCCATGCAAGAGGTAAAAGAAAAAGATGAATGCATAGCACGATTAAAGACTCAATTGAAAGAGAAAACACCGATCGGGACACCAGTAGTGCCGGCTACGGAAAATCCTACTGACGAGGTAGAGGTAAGTCCTCTATCTCACCCGATCTCTAATTCTCCACTACATGAGCAGTTGGCCGACATACATGACGAACATCCAATGCCATATACTGCAGAAATAAGTCAGAAGGAACGGGCACTAGTGGTGTCCCGGTTAACGGAAAATTTTGAAAATGAAGTGGTCAAAGTGATGAAAGAGGCCAAGATCAAAGGTAAAGACCTGGACAAAATTATGAAGCCATTCAATATTCCATACGGACTCTTGAAAGAGAAAACAAGACGTTATATAACGAAGATTACACAGAAGAGTCCAGATGAGCAGCTGAATTTCAAACACGACACATTCGCATACACGCAAGCAGAGTTTGAAGCTGCACAACCAGTGTGGCGACGGAAATTTTTGGAGAAACATCCCACATTACGGGTGCATTGGCAAGCAGCACCATATGCATTCCAGGTAAACCCTTCATTTTGTCCAATACCACGCAGAAGGGATACCAGGGAATTTTTGGATTTTCAAAGAAGCGGCACTCTAAATAAGCAGTGGCTCAATTATCCTATGCTTCCGAGCCCGCCACATAACTACTTGCCAACGGAAGACTATATGGTCAAAACCATAGAATTTTGGCTATAGAATTATGCGACAGTACCTGATTTAACTGTAAAAATGACCAACAAAATACTTAGCATGATCCTCACAGTTTTGAAAGTATTCAAGCACGCGGCCTACACCTTTTTGAACTTCATAGGTATTAATCAGGGCACGGAAATACTAATTTTTGATCTATCAGTTATGCCTAGCAGACCAACTATAATGGCATATTATTCCAGATTAATGTTCTTGCCAAGTGTATATATGCAGACTTTCGAAGAAGCTTTCTTTACAGGATTTTTTGAGATGGATTCAGAATTTTTTTTGAAAATGTCATCCAATTTAAATGCCAGATTAGTGGCATATGAACTCAGCTTCTTCGCAGATCACAGACAGCCACCCAATGACGGTGTGAAGGCAGAACAATGGAAACAACTCATGATACGTGAAGCAAATCTGCTAAATGATACAGAGCAAAGAGTATATCAAACATATGCTCGTCGCTTATCAAAGCCTGTCGGGGACGACAGAGTCCAGGAGGGGGGCAGTGTTGAGGGAGAATCAAGTAAAAAGAAGAAAAGAAGAAGACAACAAAAGAAGCAGCTTCACTAAAAAGAAATATCTGAAGATATATCTCTGCAAGAAGCCCCGCAGGGGCGCATTACCCATCTCTGCACAGAGCCCCACAGGGGCACGCATCAGGCAAAAAGGCAAAACATCCAGGTCCTGCACCGTGGAAGAAAGCAAACAGGCTCAAAGCAATACAACAGGGTCAGATGTGTGCAACCAGGACAAATCAGAGGACCAAAAGTTAGAAAGGGGTATAGGCTGAAATGTTTAAGAGGGTGACTAAGAACAGCACATTCCTAGTCACTAGTGGCGTGCGTGGCAACCCAAGTCAACAGGCAAGACAAATGCAGCAGGCTCTCGAGTAGTAGAGCTTGAATCAAGAAGGCCATCAAATCTGCATGTCTGTTTAACTACAGACAAAACTGACCAAGGGATGCGTGCGGAGAAAAGAAGTAATCAGCCGATGAAAAGCTACAGCCTGTCAAGGGACGACAGAGACGAAGAGGGGGAGAGTGTTGCAGAGCTAAAGAAAGTACAAAGCAAAGAAAAAGACGGGCCCCAAAATTTTTCGGATTTGGACATCATATTTTTGTATCATACTCATTCTTGTAATATATTTCCATTGTAAATGCACTAGAGGAGTCCTCTAGATGCATCCCCACAGAAGATTAGAGATTTACCCATGTAAAATAGTAGGAAATTAGTCTTTTAGTGAATAAAGTGCCGGTCTCTTGTGCGAAAGGACCATTTTTAGGGCACTAGTATATAAGTCAAATGTGACTCTTTGTAAAAAACTTTTTGCCATTGTGAAAATAGAGAGCACAGAAATTCGAATTTGTGTCTTCTTCACTCTGTATCTTCTTCTTCGTGAGCTTGTATGCATGTGTACTGCTTGGAAAGAGTGCTTGTGAGTGTTGTCTATCCATGAAAGTGTTTATTTGCTGTAGGTAAGGTGTGTGCAAAGTGTAGGAAGTGCTGAAGTGTAGGAAGGTATTTCCTGTGACTCAGTATTTTGCTCATAACTTGAAGTAGGAGCGTCAGAATTGAGTGAAACTACTGCCATTTGATGCGTCTTCTCGAGAGCTTCGAAACGCATATGCTATTCTCTATATTTGGAGTTCGGAGCTGGGAGAAAAGTCTAAAATATTGACGGCTGCTCCACCAAGTATCGGCTCGCCATGACCAACAGTTGAAGCTTGTTTGGATAAGTCTTTGCCTCATTTACACTCTTTGAGTAGTTCATTTGCATTGACCATCACATGATTGCATGTCCTCATACACTCGGCTAGGTTTGTATACTCTTTGGATTGATAATTAAAAGCGTGTATCCCCACTATATGCACTTGTGAGGGGATTGAGGTATAGTCTCTTTCTCCGCAAGTCCCTAAGTTGATACTTAGGTCAACACACACATGGTCATATGGGTCTCCCGTGCCATCGAAATAATTCTTCATGGACTTCACCAGTTGAGTTGGTCGCAGGGTCCTAGTGTGTTCTCTCGGCCTTGGCAAAGGAAAATCGTCAGCATTCCTTTGATTCCATGGGGTTCTATGTCTCTCAGGTTCCACTCTATTCCTTTCCGTTCCCGTTCTTTCTCTTCCCAGGGAGTTGGCAAAACTTACCTCAGGTTTGTCTCTACTTCTATCTCTTTGAGCTCCATGAGCTTGGGAGGTCCCAGCTCCTTGGTGACCAAAGGACACATTAGACCTTGGTTGGGGAAAAACAAATTCACCCTTCCATGTGTAGGCATGTCTGCCATGCTCAGTGACCATGAAGATTCTCTCTGATGCAGTGTCTAGGTAGGTTACTTGGCCTGGGCTATCAGGGTCTTTTAAACTCATAGATTGTGAGGGCACTCACTTCCTGAGGTTGAGCAGATTTATATCTCCAAAAAGCCTCATCGGTTTCTCGGTTTAAAAGCAGATCTATGCTTTTATTATCCTGTGGAATCCACTCTGGAGTCATGATTCTGGTCAAGACAGATTTACCCCGGGGAGTTCTCGGCTCTTTCTATATCACCCATGTCGGTCTCTGCAATCACATTTCCAAACTCGTCTGTTCTATCAGGAAGAGTGGTGACTACATAAATAGTCCCCTCTTTATCCAGGTATGCTCCATTCTCGAACTTGACTACCGGGTGTTCTAGTCCATGGGGTTGATCGGGGTTCTTAATCTGGACCACAGATCTTCTCAGTCCGTCTTCGTAGATGCGAGCACCTAGACGCTTCATCCTGATGTATTCCAATTGAGTCTTGTAAGGTCCCTCTGGCTTTTCTAGATAAGCCACCCTTAAACTACCTACTGGTCTCTCCATGTGATAGGACATCTCAGAATCAGTTTCTGATCTGGGAGTGTATGGGTAATCACTCAACTGCTGGGCCCAAGACCTAGCAGTGTGATTGACACTAGCTTCAGAAGATCTGAGGCTTTGTCTGTCTCGGCCTAAGTGTCTACCTGATCTAAGGTTCATATGCCTGATTTATCTACCCCCTTGGACCCAAGCACACTCTCGTTGCAGGTTAATTTGCACCAATCACTTTGTTCTTTTGAGTTGAATATTATGTTTATGATCTTGTCTGAAATCGCGTCGTCAGGAGTACTTAAGTGAATTTCGCACTTGATAAGTGATCGACTCCAGTTTACCCTTAGTCCCTTAGGGTTTTTGCACTTAAGACCTATTTAATTCTTGCACTTGGTTGATTAATTCTCTTGGACTTGATTCGTGCCTAACGTTGCCCTAATTAATTACCACACCTAAGTCGTACTTAGCCTAGGCTAGGAATTGACAAAGGAAGGTTGAGAGATCTTCCAACCTCAATTAGCTGGTTGACCAGACTGCTACACAAGCCCAGGAAGCCTTCTCCCAAGCTTGGTACTCACTCCTGCTAGCTTGCTTTGGATTGCCTTGAGTGCACACAATGTTCCTGCAAAAGCTCACCAGTCAGTTTAGCTCTATTACCATAAGTAATTGACAGACACACATCAATATTTGTAGTCCCCCCTGGAGTAACTCACTGCACCCCCTCAATCTTAGGACCACCTAGTCTCACCTAAAGGCCAAAATCTCATTAATCGGAGTTCGTATGGTGAAGTTATGACCATTCAGGCACTTAGGGGTCCAAACAGGCTCTCAGGGTTCAGGAAATTCCTCCCTGGTTTCTAGGTCTTTTGCCCACTCCTAAGGCTCTTATATCCTCCCAATGTGTCCAACATTAAGCCCAAAGATACCTTAATTCAGTCAATTAAATTACTCTCAATTTTCATGCGTTAAGCCCATGTATCGCGATAGGTCGGGTCGAAGTGTCGCGATAGCTCGCAAGTGTCGCGATAGGTCGTGAGGTGTCACGATAGGTCGTGAGGTGTCGCGATACTCCCAAGTGTCGCGATAGGTCGTGAGGTGTCGCGATAGGTTGTGAGGTGTCGCGATAGGTCGTGAGGTGTCGCGATACTCCCAAGTGTCGCGATAGGTTGTGAGGTGTCGCGATAGCTCGTGAGGTGTCGCGATAGCTCGTGAGGTGTCGCGATAGCTCGTGAGGTGTCGCGATACTCCCAAGTGTCGCGATAGGTCGTGAGGTGTCGCGATAGGTCTTGAGGTCGTGAAATGTCGCGATAGGTCGTGAAATGTTGCGATACTCCCAAGTGTCGCGATAGGTCGTGAAATGTCACGATAGGTCGTGAGGTGTCGTGATAGGTTGTGAGGTGTCACGATAGCTCGTGAGGTGTCGCGATAGCTCGTGAGGTGTCGCGATAGCTCGTGAGGTGTCGTGATAGGTCGTGAGTGTCACGATACCTCGAGGCGTCGCAATAGCTCGGGATATGGTGAATTTTTCTGTTCTGTCTAGTGATCCTGGGAGCTCTAGGCCTGCGCAGTGTCGTGGTGCACTCAGAATCGTGATTGGGTGAAGTTTTCGGAGTGTCGCGATAGCTCGAGCTCGACGCCTCGGGGACTGTGCAGACAGATTCCGTACCTGCTGAGCTTGCTGGAGATGATGATGGTGCTGCAACCTGCAAGAAACATGCAAAAACACACAAAACAAGAACAAACACGCTCGCTCTCTCTCAAACTCGCACACAACAAATGAGGGGAATGACAAGGAAGAGGGAATATGTAGGGGAGAAGGAGGTGGAGGTGGAGATGGAGAAGGAGGTGAAGATGGAGATGGAGATGGAGAAAAATCAGAAATTTACCGACTACTTACCATTCCAACGCGTCCTCTCTACGTCTTACCATCACACGCTCGTCCTCAAAGCTCGAATCCCCGGCAACGGTGCCAAAATTTGGTGTAGCTCAGTGATGAGTAGCACCTCCTTTAATGTCAATCCGGGAAGACATGAGGATGGTATGAAGACCTCGAGCAAGTGAAGGCACAAATGTGTGAGTGAGAAGCACACTAACATGCACACACATACACACACGCGCGCACACACGGCAAGAACAAAGAGAGTAAGACAATGGAATCACTTCTATTGCAACAAAGTTCTCATACAAGCTCAAAACTACAAGAAGCTACCTCAAAAATGAGCTCTCTAGCTCTATTTATAGTTTTTGCCTAGCTTTGGCCCTGTCCAGACCTAGTGTCCGGCCTAGTTAAAAATTAGGTTCTAGGGTTTATTTGAGGGCTCAAACGAGATCTAAAAAATATGAAAATTGGCAGGCAACTACTTCTAAGGCTCCTCAAGCTTGAGGACTCCTCGGCTTGTACAAAATGGAGCTACAAAAAGGTGAAAATGGTATTTACAGGGGTTTTTAGTGATGAGAATCACTTTAAAATGATGTAAGGGTTTTGAAAAAAATGAAGGGTTGCCTTAGTGCTAGATCTACATGTGTGTTCGTACTTGCTTCTTCCCGTATACTGTCAACAACGCGCATTCTACTCAGCCCTCGACTTAGCTTCACGAGAACCGGTAAATTTTGCAACATACTACTTCAGCCGTATACACAAAGAATGCGTAGCCATTATGAAGCAGGTGAACAAAGGAAACACGCCAAGATCCAGGTTGCCACATATCCTGTCATTTCTCTTCCCCACCATCCTTGCAGCACAACCACCACCGAGAGGTCTGGTCCTAAGATAGGAAGAATCCGTACAACTGTTAGAAGACGATGAGGAAGACGAAGAAGAAATCAACCAGCTATTCTGAAGAAAAAGAATCAGGATAAGTTCCTCTGAAAGTGAAGCACTAGGCTCAGCCGGAGAAGATGAAGAAATAAATAAAGAAGTAAATACGCAAGAAGAAGACACATTCCATGACACCAACACCTCGATGCAACATGAGTCATCTGCACAAACATCAGCATCGGAGCAGCAACAGCAACAAGACCAGACCGAAACAGAAATAGTCTCGACAGAACAGATATCTCAGCAACAAACGGAGCAACAAAACCAAGAAGATACACTACAAGTAGCTAAGGAAGCTTTAGAAACACTGCTTAAAGCAGTTGAGTCCGCAGCAACCAAAAACGCAGAATCAGAGCAACCGACAAAAGAAAAGGTAATACAATCTAACCCTATCCTCCCTCCTCCCTCACCAAAACATCCACTCAAACCCATCTCACTTGTCTACCCCACTCACCCTGCTGAAACCACTGCATCCTCAACCTCATCACCCACTTACTCGCCACCGAACTCCCAACAACTCCACGCCGAAACCTCTTCGAAACCTCTAATTCCGGCCATCCCAGCAATTTCTGATTTAGCTGCAATAGGACATATGCTCATCAACTTATCACAACAACTGTCGCGGCAACTGAAACAGCTCACAGACTCTGTGCAAGATGATTTTCAACACAAACTAGAAGTAATGGAGGCAGACATCACACCCCTCCAAGAGGAATTACACATAGTAAAAGCCGAAAACCATGCACTTAATGAACAGGTTAAGCAGTTACAGGCAATAATAAGAGAACAAGAAGATATTACCACCCAACGAGATGAAGCACTGAATGCAGTACACGCAAAGGAAGCATTGCTGATAGCTACAGACGCAGAGCTCACTAACCTAAAGCAAACACTCAAAGATGCCGAAGATGTCAGAATTGCCTTAGGTAACCTGCTGGAAGAAACCAGACTTCAGTTACAGGAGAAAGACCAGCAAAACCAGGAACAGCAAAGAGAACTTAAAGAGATGAAACATGAGCTTGAAACAACAAAAGAACAGTTATCAAGTGTAAATACTATACTTCACAAGTATCTAATAAAAGAGCCGCAAATACAGAAGCAGATAGCAGCTATTAAAGTAGAAAAAAAATGCTTATTACAAAACGATAGAATTTCAGAACCAACAATTCGAAAGAATGGATAATCAACTACGCAATAAGAAGGACCAGATCATTGATCTGCAGAAGCAACTAGCTGACATAAAAACATCCCGAGACGCTGCGATGGCCAACGACTTCTACTTACAAGAAACATTTTTACAAACCCAAGCCGAAATTTTGCTCACCGAAGCCATAGCCCTAAGCTCTGTTAGAACAGATGCACAACTCCTAGAGCAAGATACACTTAAACAACTATTAGAAACATTAAAGAAAAAGATCGCTCGTACATTTAGATTAGCCCGAAACATGTATTCAGAAGGAATAGTCGAAGAATAGTAACCCTGTAAGAACTTGCGGGTTCGGGTCCACCCATGCGTGCCAGTGTTAGCCGGCCGCCGCAGTGAGACTCGCATAACGGAAATCTTTGTAAAACACGCGCGAAAGGTTGTTACGCGCATTCTTGTAAAAGCTTATATAAAGCAATGAAAAAGAGACGCTCGGAGAGGGAATGTGTTTTCGAAATTCACCAGACTGTTCGTCTGTGTGTGGTTTGAACGTTAGTTAATCTTGTTATTTCTTAGTTGTCTAAGTGATCTGTGTATCTGTGGGTCTGATCTTTGTCTGCATTGGTTCTTTTTTATAGTAGTGCGGTTGCAAACTTGTCTCGTTTCAGCAACTCATCTGCCGTAGGTCCGACGTTTTGTCTGTGAATCTTTACTGGAAGTGTAGTTTTATGTATTGGCTAACTGATTGTCTCGAGATGATCCACCAGATGGTTAACAAGTGCTGTACGTAGAAGATAGTAGTTCTGGTACTACGGGAAGTACGTTGTTTTAATGTTACTCTGTCGTGGTATGGTAAGCCGTAAGAAGCTTAAGTGGTACAGATGGTTTTCAGAATTTCGGTCCTTCATGACTGTATTCGCTGGGACGCCGATTGTAGAATGGCTGTGATATCTATCTGAACAAGTCACTTTGATTCTTGTGCTAAGGTCTCCAGCTAATTAAGTATTGAAGTAGTGGAGCATAAGCGAATCTTGTTAAGTTCCAGTAGACCCTGTATCTGATGTAGTTGTATTGGGAAAACTAGTATAGGGCCTCTGTTCTTACAGACCCCTTCCACTCCCAAGAACCCAAGGACTAGGTAAACGCACTTCCGATAGTTGGAAAAGGCGCTTTACCTACCACCGATTAACAGAGGTGATGGGGGAGATGGTATCTGTGTCCTGTCATCGCGTGCATCAGTGTTAGTGGGGCTGGTCATGTGCACAGCTTCCTGAGCTGTGGTAGGGAGTGAGGTAGAGACTTCTATCTGAATCATGTTTTCCCCTTTGCGGTCGTGTATCGATCCTTTGTTGGTCGTGTTGAGGGGTGGTAAGATATACCATGGTCCGCATGGCTTCCACTATTCCACAGGTATCTGCCAAAAGATTCAATGATTCTGTAAAATGAGGGTCTACATTCTCTGCCTGCAGCATCTGGTTCACCATTGCTCTATTTGCCTCTTCTGACAGCTTATGCCTTTTTTGTATCTGCTTGATCGTCTTGTAGAGCCATTTGAGTTGTGCAGTGTAGGCAGGGGCTTCCTCTTCACTCCCCTCTGATTCATTTTCCTATGCCTCTTCTTGTTCATGTGTGCGTTCAACGTGAGTGCGTTGTGCCTCATCTTCCCAATGTACTCTTCGTGCATCACTAAGTCGCCGTCCTCTTTGGGATGATAATCTAGGACCGTCAGTGTCTGAGAAGAAATCACTCTCAGATAACTGTGTTGTTTGCAAGAAGCTCTCAAAGTCGAAGGATGTATCCTCTGCCAATGTAGCCATGGAGGCAAACTCAGCATCCGTGGGTAGTGGAGGGGCTGATGGAGTGGGTTGTACCACGCCCTCTGACTGTGGTCGTTGGAGATGGATCGTGAATGGGGCTCCATGTTCTTCTTCTCTAGGGGAGATTTCTGTGGTGGACTCACCAGGAATTAGAACATGTGAAAGTGATACGCGCATTCTTTTAGCTGGTTGAACACTTGGTTTTTGTCCCTGGAAGAACTGTAGCTATGAATATTTAAGTGCCCGTGCAATCAGCACATCATAAGCGAGGCATCTGTAGACGATTCTTGTAATGGCACAACAACCATTCAGTGTAGGCTTCCTTACACCTCGTTTTCCTGCTTCATATAGTTGGTCGAGGATCCACATTGGAATTTTAATAGGTAAGCTCTCGGTCTCCGCTAGGTATAATCCATACCAAATCTTTTTATGAGGCTGTGTGAATCGGTCTTGAGCTGGAAGGGCAAAGTGTTGAAGACACATTCGCAGTGGTATGGCGATGTTTGGGGTGAGAGCACACATCTCTTTCAACTTCTTGAGTTTACTATTCTTCATAGACTCTGGTATCAAAGGATCTCAATCAGAGGGTCCATGGGTGTCGTACATCTGAAGGGGTTCTCTGATTAAAGTGATGTTCAACTCAAACTTTTTCATTCCCTCTTGGTTTGATAGAGAGGGCACCAAGAATGTGCCTGACTGATCTCGATCTCCTATCGCTTTCAGAGTTGCAATCAAGTAATAGCACCTAAGGAAATCTGGTTTAGGTAGGGATGCACTAAAATAATCCTGCAATCCCCCTTTCTGCCAAATATCTTGAAGAGGAGCTACATTTTGTAATGCTTCAAATTCTTGTGAGAAGAACTCAAAGGTCCACCAAAATCCTCCAAATTCCATCTTGGATTCCTAGATATGGTCTGCATCCCCCAAATTTCTTGGCATCTCATTGAACCAATGAGAATGTCCTTTCACTCTTTCGGTTAAGCCACTTGGTGGATCCGAGATGGGAATTCCTCACACATTCAGAAACTCTTCAGGCCTAGCCGTTAGTGGAACCTCCATAGGCATGGTATCCCAATCCATTTGAGTACTAGTGCCTGCCTGGGAGCTCGTGCCTGCTGCTCTCGCCATGAGACTTCTGATGCTTATCTGCTGGAAGAAGAAAGGCACATTAGTGTTGCATAGGAGACAGGATGTAATGGTGTTCCCTCCACAATACTAACATGACATTCCAGATGGTTAGTGGTTAGAGGTGAAGTGTTTGTGATAGGTGTGAATGTTGGTTAGTGGTTAGTGTCATCTTAGATGTATACTTTGGATATGCAATGTACTCAGAATGCACCTACATTAGAGTGGATGGATTTACAAAATTGGGTCAGGGGGTTTGATACAGCGTTTAAGTCTCCAAACTTTGATTGAGGATTCGTAGCTCTTAGAGTGGGTGATAGGTACAGGTTTATGTGTTGGAGGATAAACACTCCTATGTGCACAACAAAAGCAAATGAACCCTCCTAGGATCCTGAAATTTTTCAGACATAGGCTCTGTATTTTCTGAGTTTCTCTGAGTATATGCAGAGACTGAAAATGAAATTTTGCAGGCATAAACTAGACTTTAAGAGCTTTCAAATGAGAGTAAAATCACTCCATTTGGATACTGGATGATGCCTCAACCAGCTGCAACAAAACAGATAACTTGATCTCTTCACAGAGTATGAGCTAACTATACAGACATTGTTCTGGACATTTCTCTGCACATGTGCAGGCACTGAACCTGAGACTTATACCAGACAAAGTAGAACTTATAAGCTTTTCAACAAGACAAAAAACATTGCAAATGGATTCCGGACGAAGGAGAAACAACAATTACAAGACTGGGGGGTCTGCCAAAAACATCTAGATAGATAGAGTGTGTAAAAGTGAAATTTCTGCAAAATATGCAGAGAACAGCTAGTAGGGGGTGTGCTTAAGCAAGGGGGCAGCTTGGACACGTATTTCCACGACTCTAAGTCATAATACAACTCATTAGAGGTTTTAAAGACCTCATACTAACCTCTTTAACCAATCAAAAGCATATACATGTCAAAAGTGAGGTCCAATCACATCAAGAGGTGAGCTAAATCTTCTCTAATCAAATTCTTTCCATTATGGGCATGATTTGATGCCTCCAACTCGTGGAAATCAGCCTCCTTTGATTGTGGATGATGTGGAAGGTTCAATTTGGGGCATGTTCCCACACTCTTGAGCTTGAAAAACTTTCAACACTCCCCCTCAAGCTCAAGTCTTTTCCTTTGTTGCTTCAGCCTATGTCTCTTATGTTGATAGCTTCCTTGAATCCTCCAAGCTTTGTACCTTCAAGAAACTTTGTCATCATGTCTGCAACCTGCATTTTAGTGTTCACATACCTTATATCTAGCTCTTTTGCCATCACCTTTTCTCTAACGAAGTGGTAATGAACCTCTATGTGCTTGCTCCTTGCATGAAACATGGGATTGTTAGCTAGATAGATGCTTGAAATGTTGTCTCCATAAAGAGGAAACTCCTGCACTTCCACTTCCAAGTCCTTAAGTAGCTTCTTAAGCCATAATAGCTCACATGTAGCCAATGCTAAACCTCTGTACTCAGCCTCTGTGGATGAAAGAGCAACAGTGGGTTGCTTCTTAGAGCTCCAAGAGATCACTTTTGTACCTATCATGAAAACATAACCCGATGTACTCCTTCGATCATCCTTGCTACCTGCCCAATCAGCATCACTATATCCTTTGACACTTAGATCAGCATCATATGAGTAAAATAGACCTTGGTTGATGGTGTGCTTGATGTAACAAAGCACCTTTCTTGCCGCCATAAGATGATCATGAGTAGGTGTATGCAAAAATTGAGAGAGAACACCTACTACATATGCAAGATCAGGTCTAGTGAATGTAGCATAAATTAATGAACCAATTATGCTTCTATATAGTGTAATATCTTGTATAGCCTCTCCTTGACCTGCAACCAACTTTGTATTGGGCTCCATGGGCTGAGAAAGTGGCTTACAACCACTCATACCAAACCTGTATAGCACATCCAACAAGTATTTTCTTTGAATCAAGAAGATGCCATTGTGTGCATAGATTACCTCTATTCCCAAGAAGTATTTTAGTGTTCCAAGATCAGATATCTTGAACTCCTTTCCTAGCTTTGATTTGATATCTTTAATACCTGCAATATCACTTCCTGTGATGATCAAATCGTCCACATAGATGCATATGTATACCGTCTTGTCTCCTTGCTTCTTCATGTAAAGTGATGGATCTGCAACACTTTCTTTGTATCCACAACTTGATAAATAATCCACTAACCTCTGATTCCAGGCCCTTGGGGCTTGCTTTAGTCCATATAGTGCTTTCCTTAGCTTGCCAACATGATTTGGGTACCTCATACTAGCGAATCCTTGAGGTTGGCTCATGTAGACTACTTCTTCAAGCTCTCCATTGAGGAAGGCATTCTTCACATCCAACTAATATAAGCTCCATTTCCTTGATGTGGCCACTGCAATCAAAGTCCTAATTGTTGGCATCTTGGCTACGGGGCTGAAAGTTTCATCATAATCTATCCCGTAGCTTTGGGAGAAGCCTTTCGCCACCAACCTTGCTTTGTATCGAGCAATGGAACCATCTGAATTTCTTTTAATTTTGTAAACCCACTTATTACCTATCACCTTCATGCCTTCTTGAGCTGGTACCAAGCTCCAAGTATGGTTCTCATCAAGTGCTTTGAGCTCTTCCTTCATTGCCTCTTGCCATTCCTTGCAATCCTTAGCTTCTTCATAACTAGTTGGTTCTTTGTCCTTGATTACCTGAGTCATGTATGCATAATGCTTTGCAATTAAATTATCATATGTTAACCTTTGTACTGGATATCTTACTCTTGAAGACCTTCTTTCACTTCCTTTAGGTGTGGTTGCCATCTTCTTTCTTTGTTTTGCCACTCCTGGAGTTTGAATTTCTTCTATCTCTTCATCTTCCAACATGCTCTCGTCCACATAGCTTCCTTCTTCAACTGAAATCTTCTCTTTGCCTTTGACTTTGCTTTCTTCAGAGCTGGTCTCTCTTTCCCTAAGCCTTCCACTCCATGGTGAGGGTGTCCTTGTGTTGCATGAGTTGCTTGGACCACTCAAATCCATGCTTTCTTGAACTCTATCATCATTCTTCAAATCTGTCTCACCTATGTCTTCAACCTGCAATGGACTTGTGCATGCATACCAAGGCTTCAACTCATCAAAGACAACATCCCTACTTACCTTCAGCTCCTTGGTGATGGTATTATAGCATTTATACCCCTTTTGTTCCATAGAATATCCCAAAAAAATACACCTTTCAGATTTGGCATCTAACTTTGACCTCAACTCTTGAGGTACATGTACATAGCATATACAACCAAAGATTCTAAGATGTGAAATGCAAGGTTTTCTTCCACTCCATGCTTCCTCAGGGGTTAGATGATGTATACCTGATGTAGGACATCTATTCATGATGTATGTGGCTGTATATGTAGCCTCTCCCCAATAACAATGCGGCATATTCATTTCATTGAGCATACACCTTGCTATCTCTGCTATGTGTCTGTTCTTTCTCTCTGCTACCCCATTTTGTTGAGGGGTATACCTGCATGTAAATTGTCTTTTGATGCCATTGACCTGCAAAAATTCAGAAAATTCATGGCAGAAGTACTCTCCCCCTCCATCGGATCTCAAATTTTTGATAAACTTGCCAGATTCCTTCTCCACCTGTGCTTTGAATTTCTTGAAGTAGTGGAACACATCTGATTTGTTTCTAATGCAATACAACCACACTTTCCTTGAAAAGTCATCAATGAAGGTTACAAAATACCTATTTCGAGCAAGGGATGCTTCTCTTGTTGGACCCCAAACATCCGTGTGAATGAGGTCTAAAACATTTGCACTTACATAGGTACTCTTCTTGAAGGGCAGCCTTGATTGTTTTCCTTGTTGGCAAGCTACACAAATTTCATGCAACATTTTAGATGTAAAATTTGGTAGGCCTCTTACCAAGCTCCTCTTTTGCATGTCCTTGAGCTTTTGTAGGTTGATGTGACCTATTCGTTTATGCCATAGATCCAAATCTGCTATCCTCTTGTCTCCATATGTGACATACATTGAATGGTGTGGCTGATTTATGTCCATTGTGAACATTCTCCCTTGCTTTTTTCCTTTTGCTATGAGCTTGAAACCTGCCCTTGGATCCTCAACAAAACATCCTCTTTCATTGAACCTAACTTGATAGCCTTTTTCTACCATTTGGCCTACCGAAATCAAGTTTTTGGTAATAGTAGGGACATGTAATACCTCTGATAAGCACTTTGCTCTTTGATTTCCTTCCAAATTGATATCTCCCACATGTTGAATGATATGCTCTGAGTTATCACCTGTTTCCACATGCCCTTGATGCTTTGGGACCTGCAAATTACTAAAAAACTCCTTTCGACATGACATATGATTGCTACATCCACTGTCTACATACCATACATCTTCACTAGCTTGAGTTGTATCTTCACCATACCTCATGGCAAGTAAATAATCATTCCCTTGGCTGGATGATGTGTTTGCATAATTACCTTGCCCTGTATAATTGTTGTTGTTGTTGCTTTGATTCCCTTGTCTTTGAGCTCTATGATAGCATTCATTTGCAAAATGATCGGGCTTACCGCATACAAAGCATCCATTTGAAGTGGCTTGTCCTCTTCCACCAAATCTTGCACCTCTTCCTCTATTTGTGGCTCTTCCACCTCTTTGACCTGCATTTTCTTGTTGTCCTTGACCTCCTTGGTTGCTTTGATATCTTCCTCTTCCTCTTGAAGCACCTCGGTTGTGTCTTCCTCTTCCTCTACCTGCATACAACAATTGCCCTTGGCTATCCTTGGCGTTATGACCACCAAGGTTCATCTCCTCTGTCACCATGAGAGTGATTAGTTGATCAAAATCAGGAAGAGAGTCCCTTACATACACTGAAGTTGTGAAAGCCCTCCATTTTTCATCATCCCTAAGTCCATTTAGGGTCTGGGCGACAAGATCGTCATCATCTAGGGCACAACCGATTGACCCTAGTGCATCTGCAAGCTCTTTAACCTTTAATATGTAATCATTAGCACCTTGAGAGGGGCTTTTCCTAAGATTATTTAGCTCATTCTTGAGCTGAATTTTTCTAGCTTTTGTGGAGGTTGAATACAATCTCTCCAAGCACTCCCACACCTTCTTCGATGTATCCAAATCTTGAATATGCCCTACCATAGAGTTGCTAATATGCTGAGATAAAATGAAAATGACCCTTTTGTCCCTTTCATCCCACTCTCTTACTGCTCTTCTCTGATCATTGGTTGGATTTACCTCATCTATGTAGGGTTTTGGCTCTCCACCACTCACAAGTCCCCACAAACCTTTCCCCATCAAAAAATTGCTTATTCTAAATCGCCACGGTTGGTAGTTTCCTTTTTCGAGCTTCTCAATCTGAGCATTGAGATCAGCCATGGTGCCTCCTAACTCTTTTGAACCTCCCCCTTGATGCAATGAAGTTGAAAAGGATGGCTTTTACCTCAAAAAATAGAGCTACTCCTCTTGATGAAGCTTCGTCTTTGATTTGATGATGTATTTGCTTCCCCTTGTTGTTGACGTGCCCGTTCTTTGCCTCCTTCCTTCAAACTTTGATGAAGTCTTTACTTCACTTCAGTAGCTCCTTCTTCTCTCTTTGATACTCCACTTATAGCTCTGATACCACTGTTGGAGGATAAACACTCCTATGTGCACAACAAAAGCTAATGAACCCTCCTAGGATCCTGAAATTTTTTAGACATAGGCTCTGTATTTTCTGAGTTTCTCTGAGTATATGCAGAGACTGAAAATGAAATTTTGCAGGCATAAACTAGACTTTAAGAGATTTCAAATGAGAGTAAAATCACTCCATTTGGATACTGGATGATGCCTCAACCAGCTGCAACAAAACAGATAACTTGATCTCTTCACAGAGTATGAGCTAACTAAACAGACACTGTTCTGGACATTTCTCTGCACATGTGCAGGCACTGAACCTGAGACTTATACCAGACAAAGTAGAGCTTATAAGCTTTCCAACAAGACAAAAAACATTGCAAATGGATTCCGGATGAAGGAGAAACAACAATTACAAGACCGGGGGGTCTGCCAAAAACATCTAGATAGATAGAGTATGTAAAAGTGAAATTTCTGCAAAATATGCAGAGAACAGCTAGTAGGGGGTGTGCTTAAGCAAGGGGGCAGCTTGGGCACGTATTTCCACGACTCTAAGTCATAATACAACTCATTAGAGGTTTTAAAGACCTCATACTAACCTCTTTAACCAATCAAAAGCATATACATGTCAAAAGTGAGGTCCAATCACATCAAGAGGTGAGCTAAATCTTCTCTAATCAAATTCTTTCCATTATGGGCATGATTTGATGCCTCCAACTCGTGGAAATCAGCCTCCTTTGATTGTGGATGATGTGGAAGGTTCAATTTGGGGCATGTTCCCACACTCTTGAGCTTGAAAAACTTTCAACATTATGAACTAGATTGTGCTGGATTTGGGACCTTTTGGATACCCATTTCTAAACATTTCTAGGTTTGACCAAAGGTGTAATAGTGTGAGGTGTAGGTATCTTCCCTGAGCTCTTTGCCAAGGGTACTTGTGAGTGTTGATTTAAGCTAGTGACTGGAGGTGAAGTTATTTGGGCTCGTAAGCAGATCTTGGGCACCCATATCTGTCTAGCATTGGGGATAGCCTTCATTGACCGCTTAGGGACCCACATAGGAATGGTATGTCTAGAGTGTAGCCTAGGGAACTCCTTTGTTTTAGTCCTTGATGATGTGGCTCGCTTGATGCCTTTTTGAGAACCTGCCTCTGGAGCCATGGTTTTTTTCCCCTTCCGTATCTAGATCTGCTTCATGCCACAAGGTACTTCGTATTGCCGAGGTTGGTGCTCATGCTTCTTGATCATCGGTCTCCTCAGTGTCATGTGTTGTTGAGCCTTCCCCTTTAGAATCTTCTTTGGAATAGATGGGAAATCATCATTGTCTTCTGTACCTTTGTCGAGAGTGACAATCCTCTGCACCATAGAACTTTGGACAAGAAGAGCATTGTTATCTTCATGTGGGCTCCTGGAGGGACTAGGAGTTGGTGCCTTTTCTAATGGTTTGGGTGCTTGATTTTCTAATTCAATCGTAAGGTGGCTTTGGCCTGCCCAAGCCTGAAGAAGTCCACTTCTTAGGTTGAGGTTGATTGCGTGATCATAGATCCAGTCTTGGCCCAAGACAAGAGGTTCGGTAAGATCCTCATCTTCACATACTAGCACTCTTGCTGGCATTAGAACCTCTTGAATGTAGAGGGGAAGTTCCACTTCTCCCATGCAAGGGGTTTCAAATCCTCCCAGCCATATGAGATATGCCTCAATAGGCTTGACCTTCAATTGCAATTTTTGGTAGTAAGAAAGCTGAACTGCACTAGTGGCTGCTCCTGAATCAATTAAAGCTCTCATGGTCCCTGCACTCTCTCCTTGTCCTACTTCTAGGGTCACAAAAGGTCGTCGATCAACTATCTTATGGGTCCGTTTACCTGAAGCCTCACACATGGCAATGTGATAACCGAGAGCTTCATGAGTGTCAGTCATGGACTGATCTCTACCTTGTCTTCTCGGGTTTCATTCATCGGATGCGCTCTAAAGCTTCTACTTGTGCTTCTTCTCAAATTTGCTTTTCCTCTTCCTTACGTTTCTTTGCAGTATTGAGTCGATTTAGCATTTCTTCTGTTAGGGGTTCTTGATATAACTTGACTCTGCATCCGCTTATGTAACTCGATAGTATGTCACCTTCTAGAGTGGCTAGTTGTATTGCTCCACTTGTGGAGATCCTATTGATAATCATTGGTCCATAGCCCCTTTTCTATAATTTTCGTGCATGTTGCTTCAACGTGTAGACTAGGACTAGGTCTCTTGCTTTCAAGCCTTTATCCTTCACATGTGCATCAAAATACGCCTTTTGCCTCTTCTTGGCTGCATAGATTCTTGTTGCAGCTCTCAATCGTGTCTCACCTAAACGTTCAAGATCGAAGATTCTAGATGAGAGCTCATGGCTTGTCCAATCATGCTCTTGTGCTACTTTCAATGTAGGTATCAAAAAGTCCAATGGTAGCACCGCATTCTGGCCAAACACCATTTGAAAGGGTGTTTTGGAGTACCGTTTTATAGGCAACTCGGTATGCCCAAACAGCGTGGTGTAGCTGTTTGTCCCAATCAGAGCGTTTGTTATTAACTAATTTTGTCAATACATTGCATAGAATCTTATTTGTGCTCTCGGCCTGTCCATTAGCTTGTGGATGATAGGGGGCAGACTTCTTATGTATTACCAAGAATTCTTGGAGAAGGTTCTCAATGACTTCATTCAAGAAGCGTGTGCCTCTATCACTCACTAGCTCTATTGGTAATCCGTATCTGGTGAACACATTCTTGAATAAGAACTTAGCTATTGTTTGAGCATCGTTCTTTGTCGTAGATTTTACTTCTACCCATTTGGTTAGATAATCAGTGGACACAATAATATATTCAGCATGAGAACCCTTAGTTGGGGGGTTAATAGGACCAACAAAGTCTATTCCCCATTTGGAGAATGCATGTCCACCCATCATAGATATCAATGGCATCTCATCTTTTCGTATAGGGTACTGGGTTCATTGACAAACCTTACACCTCTTCACATAGGTATGTGCATCCATGTGAAGAGTTGGCCACCAAAGACCTACAAATAAAATTGCCTTGATCACCCGATCTGGTCCAAAGTGTCCTCCTGCTACACCTTGGTGAGCAGTCTCTAATATCTTGAGGTATTCGCTCTCATGGACACACAGTCTTAGGTAACCATCTTTACCACGTTTGTATAAATTATCACCAATGAGTGCGTAATCTAAGGCTTCTTGTTCCAAACTTCTTTGTCTAGCCAAAGTCATATCTTGAGGGAATGTTTTCGTCCTCACAAAGGCTACTAATGGTTCACTCCAATCTGGTATTAGAGACACTTGATAAAGAGTAGCATGTTCCACTGGTGGTTTAGTGCGGCAGATTGGGCATTCGTTGCACATTCTATGGACATCAACTTCCATAGTTGGCCAGTGTACTCCAAGTCTCCTCAATGTCTATAAGGTTCTTTGTCTCGAGTAGTGTTGCTCTAATGCACCCACATGTGCTAATTGCAACCACTTCATGTACTCGTCCTCTTCCACACAACAGGCTAATACTCCTTGATCCGTATGTTTGTACATACTTCCTGCCATGATATGATACTTTTGGGCTTTTACTACCTCCCTATCTTGAGTGTTTACTACTGGATGCTTTGGCCCATATGTCAGTACTGGCACTAAGGGCTTGGCCCACTGCGGTACAACTTCCAAATTAAACAAGTAAGCATCAGTTAGGTCATCTGACACTCCTTGTGGGGCCTCTCTTGATGTGAGCCTTGAGAGATGATCTGCTCTCAAATGAGTCTTGCCCTTTCTCACCACTACCTCAAAGTCGTATTCCATTAGTAAGAGGAACCATCTTACTAATCGACCTGTATTGCATGGCTTGTTCACCAAGTACAGTAGAGCTTGGTGATCCGTAAAAAATTTAAACTTATTTGCAAGCAAATAGTGTCTAAATTTTTTAACCGCATACACCATGCCTAATCTTCTCGTTCAGTGGTGGTATAATTTCGTTTAGCTGCATTCAACTATCTACTGGCATAGGCAATTGGAAGATCCATATTACCTTCACCTTTAGGTTGTGCTAACACACATCCAACAGCGTAATTGGATGCATCTACGTGAACATGAAAGGGTTTATTCCAATCTGGTGTAGTCAAGATTGGTGTTGAACATAATCGTCCTTTAAGCTCTTTGAAGGAGTTCTCACATTCATTCGTCCACTCAAAATTGGTCAAAAGGCCGTACAGAGGCTTTGCAATAATTGCATACATGTGTATGAAGCGTCGGTAATAACCACAATGCCCCATGAAAGCTTATACTTCCTTGACGTTCTTTGGCCTAGGCAGTTCTGCGATGGCTCTCACTTTCTCTTCGTCAGTGGATATGCCGTTCTTTGACGCTATGTGTCCTAAAATCTTGCCTTGCTTGACCATGAAAACACATTTTTCCGGGTTCAAGCAGACTTGATACTCTCTACATTTATGAAAGATTTGTCTGAGTTGAGGTATATGGGTCTGTCTAATGTTGGAATGAGCGCAAAGATCATCAACATAGACTTCCAAATTCTTCCTCAAGAACTATTTAAATACATGGCACATCAATCTTTGGAAGGTTGCAAGAGCATTGGTAAGCCCAAATGGCGTTACCCGAAAAGCAAATATGCCCCACTCTGTGGCAAAAGCAGTCTTATGTTGATCTTCTGGAGCAATGGCTACCTGATTGTAACCAAAAAATCCATCAAGGAAACTGTACACTTCCTTGCCTGCTACTCTTTCCAAGAGATGCGCAGTGATAGGCAGCGGATAACTATCTCTGATAGTGGTTGCGTTAACCTTCTTCAAGTTAATGCATACATGTAATTTGCCATCCTTTTTGGGCAGCACTACAATGGGGGAAACCCATTCAGTGTGCTCAATTTCATAAATAAACCCAGCTTCAACCAAGCGATCTATCTCTTCTTTGATCTTGGCAGCATAGTTGTCATTGTATGTGTATGGCTTTTGTTTAGAGGGTCTAGCCTCTGAGGTCATGGGGATTGTGTGGGAGCATATGTCAGGATCTACACCTTTCAAGTCCTTGTAGCTCCAGACGAACACGTCTCTGTACTCTCTCAGCAAGGCTACCATCTCTTGCTCTTCTTCTTCTTCAGTAAGGTCATGCCCTATGTAGGTGCATCTTTCTTCTCCCTCTTCTATGGCTACAACTATTTTCTTGGTAGTTTCCTTGTTATCATAGGCCTCTCCTGATTGTGCCTCACGTTTAGGCATTCTTACCATGACTCTCCTATCTTCTATTTCGTACTTCTTGAAATTTTTAGGGACCTCAAACAAGGATTCCTCTTCCTCCGGAGTGAGTTCTTTCTTCTTTCTTTTCTTTCCTTCACTCCTGGTGGTCATGTGTGTGGTTAATCTCACATCATTAGTGAGCTCTTCATGTCTCTGAGGGTGAACTTCTACTTCATAGAAGTATTCTTCATCAGATGCAAATTGTGGGTCCATAATGATTGACTCTAGATCAGAGTCACTTGCATCCTCGAATGCATCAGTGCTAGGTTCACATTCTTCCAGAACCGAATCTCCCATGATTGGCTCTATGGAAAAGACCGAAATGTCATAGCCGTCCTCATCACAGTGGGGTGTCCATTGTTCTTCATTGATGGCTACATTCATGGTTGCTAAAATTTCCGCCCAGTCGTGAGGTTCAAACTCTTTGTCAGGAAATACTACAGGTGCATAGGATGGGCCTTGAATTGATCTATGGGTTTCCTTCGCACCTAGATCTCTAGCTTTCTCTCTCTTCTCTTCTTCTACTGCTACTTTACACATCCGTAAGTGAGTGTCTTCATGCATCCATGAGGATCCTGATCCTATGGAATGCACTAATTCAGTATCATTTTTGGCTCTATGGATGGGATTCCATTGAATAGGCGGTACGTCTCTATGAGAGTAATCCTTGAGATTGACTTTGGTTGTAACACCTAGATGTTGCAAATACAAGGAATTGGTTCCCCAATCCTATACCACTTACAATTTCCACATAAATGGCCTTCCCAAAATCATCTCGTAGGCTTGGTTTTTGCTAAAGTCGCATATAGCAAAAGTATGCTGGAACTCAACACCACATGTAGTGAGAGTTATTCCTTCTAGCAATCCTAACGGCCTCTCAATATGACCATCGGCCATCTACAATTTCATTCTCATCGGCCTGAGTGCTGGCTTGCCCCAACGCTTCCATAGGGAAGTGGTAGCAATTGCAACTCTTGCACCTGAATCCAAAATTGCCTTGGTTGTGTATCCGTGATGGGTAAATGGGAGATAGGTATTTCTTTCTTCTCCTTCACTCATGTCTCCTATCTTATCCAATGGTATTTCTGGCACTGTTCTATGAGATCCTACCTGGGAATGAGATTTCGCTATGTCTGGCACTTGTGTTTGGCCACATGTTTCCACAATTCAAGTTTAACCTTGAGTAGCTCTTCTAAAGTGAGGTTGCACTGCACTTTAGTGTTCTTTACTACCTCTGTATTCCTAGGTATGATCAAATCTTCGTTTCTTATCATGACCGTGGGCGCTCTCATGCATGTTGACTTAGTTTCCCATGGGCCTGTGAAATGTGGTAACTCTTGCAAGGAATTAGACTCAAAATCTAATCTCTCATGAGATTGGGCACTCTCTTGCTCTTCATAAATAGAAGGGATGTCCTGTGGGAATTGATCATGTGCGTCATCCACAAGTTCAATGGGAGGAGGGACTTCACTTTCCTTTGACCACTTCTCTTCTTGAATCTCTCTCAGGAACTCTGGTGAATACCTATTCATAGAAGAAGAGGTGCCTAGTTTGGTGGAATTAGGCACATACGCTTCCTGGGGAGAAATGCTTATTTTATTTCTTGCCCTCTCCATAGCCTGGGAGGTGGCTCCTTTTCTAGACTTTGTAAGTAACCTCCCCAACCTATCCAATAGACCATCAAAATGTAACGATGTTCTAGTGGAGCTAGGACTATTGAACAAGCGATTGGCTTTGAACATGGCTTGCGCCAATTCTACCATCTTAGCACAAAGTTTTGTTCTCTCTACCTCTAGATTGGCTCTAGGGTAACATTTGTCATGATCTTTCACGTTTGGCCCTTCTTAGATTGTGGCTTGATATGCCTTAAGCATCATGTCTAGATCCTCAGGAGTGGGATCGGCTAGGACTAATCCGACTTTGGGTGGTGGGTGGGTTACGTGTGGTGGATTAGAATGTTGGGGAATGGAAGGTGATGGGTTGGAGGGAGATGGAAAGGAGGGTGGTGGGGTAGAGTGAGAGTGGTTTTGAGATGCGAGTTCACTTATCTTTGCTTTGGTTTCTCTCAAGCTTTCTTCAAGTTCGCTCATTTTCTGTGACCATTGTCTTTTCATTCTCTCCCGGCTATCTCTCCAAGATCTTGTCCTTTTCTTGGCTATGCTCTCCGTCTCACTAACCTCAGAACTCTTTTCCTGCCCTACTCCTTGAGTTTGCTGCAAGGCTTGAGCTCGGGTGACTACTTCCACTGGGGTAGTGGAAGTTACGCTTCCTATAGAGTCTACTACTAGTCCAATGACGTTGATAGGAGTGATTTTCAATAGGTTATTGGGGTTCTTTGGGAAATCTCGTAAGAGATGCTCTTTTCTGCAATCTTGACAGAAGCCCTGAATTGTCACTGGTTGGGATTGTGTAGGGGCAGGCAATGGACAATCATGTATGAGGTGATCTCCCTGACATCTGAAGCATGGTCCTCTAGGAAATGGGGTCGTACCTGCCTAGGTTGAGGTCTAGAGTTTGGGTTTGTGTACATGACATTTGCATACTCTGGCTCCCCACTAGGTTCACTCGGGTCCTCATATAGTATGACTCGTCATGCTCAGGTGACTGCATGTAATAAGCCTGCGGGCTATCAATGTGAGTAGAGTCAGTGGGATCACTTTCAGAAAGCAATGGTGTCACTCGCACTATGGCTCTATTCAGATTCTCTTCTGCAGTTGTGTACTTTATTGGAATCACATTGGTTGGAGCAAGGGGTTGTTGCACTAACACGGGTTGAGGCCTTTGTTGGGTTTGATAGGGTTGTTGTGGTTTACCATATTGTTGAGGTGGGTACTGGTTCTAGTATCTTCCTTGTTGAGGGTATGGTTGTGGGTACGTTTGCCTAACTGATTGCTTATTGTATGGATAATCTTGCACGGTGCAGTACTGGTTACTGGGATTCACTTGGGGTTGAGCCATAATGGGACATACGTTTGCCATATGGTCACCTCCACATGTATAGCATCGTCTCACTAGGGTAAATCGAGGTATCTGTTTGCTCGAGACACCTAGTTTCTGAGCTACTTTCTCTGCTAGTTCCTCAATAGATGTAGATTGTTGAGGTGTACCATATTGTTGAGGTGTACCTCCGTTCTATGGTGCAGTACTGGTTACTGGGATTCACTTGGGGTTGAGCCATAATGGGACATACGTTTGCCATATGGTCACCTCCACATGTATAGCATCGTCTCACTGGGGTAAATCGAGGTATCTGTTTGCTCGAGACACCTAGTTTCTGAGCTACTTTCTCTGATAGTTCCTCAATAGATGTAGATTGTCTAGAAGAGAGGCTGGAAGAGCTATCTGAATCTTGGTAGATCTTTGAAAGATCCAGCTCCTCTCCTAGATTATCCTCTATGTCTACACACATGCGTATGCATTCTTGTATGGTCCTAGGGTCCTTCAAGTACACATATGATCTCAACTTTGTACTCAGCAGTCCATCTAGGAATAAAGCCACCTGTTTGGATGGAGTGGGCAACTCTGGAGCAGGGCATCTCTCTAAGTATTGCCTAAACCTTCTTCCTGCCAGTCTAGCAGTCTCTTGAGGTCTTTGCTTGAAGTTGTGAATCAGTGAGGAAGTGTTATGTGGTATGCCACTCTTAGAGAATTCAATGATGAAAGCCTCGAGAAGTTGGCCTATGCTTCTGAACTGTCTCTCATTTAGAGGTTGAAACCATGTAAGGGTTGTGTTCCTAAGGGTGAGACCAAAATCATTGTACTGCGTGAATAGGTCCTCAACTTGTTCAACTCTCAAGACTTGTCTAAATTCGGCCACATGATCGTATGGATCTCGAGTGCCATCGAAGTAACTCTTCATGGAATTAACTAGCTGTGTAGGTCTCAAAGTCCTCGTGTGCTCTCTAGGTCTTGGCAGAGGGAATTCATTTACATTTCTTGGATTTCTTGGAGCTCTAAATCTCTCAGGTTCCACTCTATCCGTTTTCGTTCTCGTTCTTTCTCTTCCCAACGGGTTGGCAAAACTTACTTCAAGTTTGTCTCTACTTCTATCCCCTTGAGCTCCATGAGCTTGAGATGTTCCAGCTCCTTGGTGACCATAAGACACATTGGACCAAGGTTGGGGAAAAACAAATTCACCCTTCCAAGTGTAGGCATGTCTCCCATGCTCTGAGACCACGAAGATCCTCTTTGATGTATTGTCTAAGTAGGTCACCTTGCCTGGGCTCTCAGGGTCTTTAAACTCAAAAATTGTGAGAACTCCTACTTCATGAGGCTGTTCAGGCTTATACCTCCAAAAAGCCTCATGGGTTTCTTGGTTTAGAAGAAAATCTGTACTTTTATTGTCCTGGGGAACCCACTCTAGAGTCAAGATTCTGGTCAAGACTGATTGGCCACGGGGAGTCCTTGGCTCTCTGCCTAAGTTCCCTTGCTCTATGTCACCCATGTCAGTCTCAGTGATCACATTGCCAAATTCGTCTCTCTTGTCTGGGTGATCGGTGACTACATACATAGTTCCCTCTTTGTCCAGGTATGCACCATTTTCAAACTTCACTACTGGATGTTCTAGACCAATGGGTTGATCCGGGTTTTTAATTTGGACTATAGATCTTGTTAGACCGTCCTCATAGATGTAAGCACATAATCGGTTGGTCCTAAGATATTCAAGTTGAGTTTTGTAAGGACCTTCAACCTTTTGTAGGTAGGCCACACATGAACTTCCTGTGGGCCTCTCAATACCCTAAGACATCTCGGATTCGCTAGACTCAAAGTTAGGGTGGTTTGAATAGTTGCTCAGCTGCTAGGCCCAAGACCTAGCAGTGTGATTGACACTATCTTTAGAGGATCTGAGGCTTTGTCTGTCTCGGCCTAAGTGTCTTCCTGACCTAAGGTTCATATGCCTGGTTTATCTACCCCCTTGGTCCCAAGTACACTCTCATTGCAGGTTAATTTGTATCAGTCACTTTGTTCTTTTTAGTTGATTGTTGTGTTAAGCCCTTGTTCGAAATCACGTCGTCAGGAATACTTAAGTGAATTTCACACTTGATAATTGATCGAGTCAAGTTTACTTTTGTCCCTTAGGGTTTTCGCACTTAAGATCTACCTAAAGCTTGTACTTAGTTGGTTAGTTCTCTTGGACTTGATTCATGCCTGACGTAACCCTAATTGACCAAAACCTCTATCTGTACTTAGTCTAAGCTAGGAATTGACAAAGGGTGTTGAGAATGTCCAACCTTAAGGCTCCTTCCTTGGTTGTCCTTGTGTGCCCAGGAAGCGTGTTCCCAAGCTTGCACTTACTCTTGCTTGGATTGCCCTTCGATGCTCTCAATGGAGCTGTAACAATCCCAATGTTAGCTCAAGATTCCAATTTAAAAAACACAATAGACCAATTTCATTCATGCAATTCAGAGATCAACTTGTTCTTTGGATTTGTGGAAGACAATCCTAAAGGCTCCCCAGCTTTTCTACCCCGGGGTATGGTCAACTTCAAAATACCCTATCTAATAAAATACCCTCCCCACGAGCTTTCCAACAAGCCTAAGATCACTCCGAACGGATTTCGTATGAGGAAGTTATGACAGTTCAGGCATTTAGGGTTCAAAACAGGCTTTCAGGATTCATGGAATTCATCTATGGTTTTCTAGGTATTTGGCCCACTTCTAAGGCTCTAAGGTAGTCCCAATGTGTTAGAAATCAAGCCCAAAAATTATCGCAAGTCAATCAATTATTACACTTCAAAAAATTATTCGTGAGGCTAGTGTATCACGATAGCTCGGGTCGATGTGTCACAATAGATGGGTGTGTCGCGATAGGTCGGTGTCACGATAGACGGGTGTGTCGCGATAGGTCGGTGTGTCGCGATACCTCGGTGTGTCGCGATAGGTCGGTGTGTCGCGATAGGTCGGTGTGTCGTGATAGGTCGGTGTGTCGCGATAGGTCAGTGTGTCGTGATAGGTCGGTGTGTCGTGATACCTCGGTGTGTCACGATACCTCGGTGTGTCGCGATACCTCGGTGTGTTGCGATACGTCGGTGTGTCGCGATACTTGGGTGTGTCGCGATAGACCAGGATATGGTGAATTTTCCTGATCAGGCTAGTGATTCTAGGAGATCTCAAGTTGCACTGTGTCGTGGTGCACTCAGAATCGTGATAGGGTCAGTTTTTCGATGTGTCGTGATAGCTCGAGCTCGACGACTTGGGGCATGCGCAGAGAAATTTTGTACCTGCTGAGCTTGCTGGAGATGGTGAGGATGCTGCAACCTGCAAGAATCATGCAGAAACACACAAAAACAACAAAGCACACTCGCTCTCTCTCAAACTCGCACAAAGCAAATGAGGAGAATGAATTGGAAGTGGGAATATGAAGTGGAGAAGGAGATGGAGAAGGAGATGGAGATGGAGATGGAGATGGAGATGGAGATGGAGATGGAGATGGAGATGGAGATGGAGATGGAGATGGAGATGGAGATGGAGATGGAGATGGAGATGGAGATGGAGATGGAGATGGAGATGGAGATGGAGATGGAGATGGAGATGGAGATGGAGATGGAGATGGAGATGGAGATGGAGATGGAGATGGAGAAAGAAAAAAAACAAGAAATTTACCTACTACTTACCATTCCAACATGTCCTCTCTATGTCTTACCATCACACGCTCGTCCTCAAAGCTCGAATCCCCGGCAACGGCGCCAAAATTTGGTGTAGCTCGGTGATGAGTAGCACCTCCTTTAATGTCAATCCGGGAAGACATGAGGATGGTATGAAGACCTCAAGCAAGTGAAGGCACAAATGTGTGAGTGAGAAGCACACCAACATGCACACACATACACACACACGTGCACACAAGGCAAGAACAAAGAGAGCAAAACAATGGATTCACTTCTATTACAACCAAGTTCTCATACAAGTTCAAAGCTACAACAAGCTAGCCCCAAAAATGAGCTCTCTAGCTCTATTTATAGTTTTTTACTAGCTTTGGTCCTGTTCAGACCTAGTGTCCGGCCTAGTTAAAAATTAGGTCCCTAAGCTAATTTGGAGGCTCAAATGAGCTCTAAAAAATATGGAACTTGGTAGGCAATTACTTCTAAAGCTCCTCAAGCTCGCTCGAGGACTCCTCGGCTTGTACAAAATGGAGCTACAAAAAGGTGAAACGGTATTTACAATGGTTTTTAGTGATGAGAATCACTTTTAAAATGATGTAAGGATTGGAAAAAATTGATGGGTTGCCTCAGTGCTAGATCTGCATGTATGCCCATACTTGCTTCTTCCCATATGATGCCAACACTCTGATGCCAATAGCATCTCTAGCAAGTACATGCCCATATTGACATCTATTAAACATTTTTACACCTATGGTGGTGATCATATGGCAAATGTGTGTCCCCACATAACACAACCCCAAGACAACCCTAGTGGCTAGTACTGCACAATCGAAAGGTAGTACACCAGTCACACAACACAAGATTGCCCGTACAACAAACAAGTGGTCCGATAGAACTACCCACAAGCATATCCCCAACCAGGTGGATACCTAGGTCAGTACAATGTTTAGCCTCATTACCATAGGCCCCCACAAAATTATCCCTATTAGAATCAATCGAGACCTCAACCAGTCTTAGCTCAGTAGCCATCCCCCAGCCAATGTAATCTCAGTCAAATATGCGATTGTAGAAGAGAACCTTAGTAGGGCTTTAGTCCCTTCCTCACCCCTGATCACTGAAAGTGACCCTAATTCTAACAGCTTTGATTCCACCCATGTAGACAAGCCACCAGCATACTACACCGAGTCACCCAAACACATGGAAATATACCCCTATGAGTCCACCATGGGAACTCAACTAGGAGCCAGACTACACCAATGTAATGTATGCCAACACCAACCCATGGCCCCAATTGAGACAACCAAGACCACAAGGCCCTAAAGGACCATGTTTTAGGTGCCAAGGAGATCATTGCATAAAGGAATGCCCACATCCTCTAATAGCCCGTTAGTCATAATATTACAACATTCAAGGCTTTTGTGCTAAATGTGGTAAAGAGCATGTCATAAGAGATTGTCTTAAGAACCCTGCTAATGCCTCTAAAGTAACACCCATAAAAATGATAGGCATTGTGCATACCTTAGATGGATCCCCACCTATGTATGTGCCTATCCAAGCAATAATGAGAGCCTAAGCCTAGTTGCAAAATCAACAACAGAAACCCGATAAAGTAGCCGAGATAAGTGAAGTTGGAGAGTCTAGTGGAAGAAAAGGTAAAACTTGGAAGGATTCATGAGAAAGGATCAAGAGGAAATGGAGTAAGAAAATAAGTGAGTTGGAAGGAAGTCTAAAAGAGACTAGAGCTAAGATCCTAGAATTAACTTTGCAAGAGTCGAACTAGGAGGCCCCAAAAATCGAAAATCAGGATCGTTTTTAGCTGAACCCATACCTAAAAATTTAGACATGATGTTTTGAGCATACCAGGCAAGATTAAGAGAAGGAGCCCATGTAGCTGAATTGAGTAAGAACTATCCAAGGGTAGACTTAGAAATTGAGAGAACTAAGCTTTGCATGAAGATGGTAGAATTAGCACAAACCATGTGTTGAATAAAAAAAGAGCACAAAAAAGGGAGCCCCCAAAATTTTAAAATTATGGGCATAAATTTTCTTCTTTAAGTTTCCATGAAATACCTCATGAAACCATGTAAATGCACTAGAAGAGTCCTCTAGATGCATGAATTCCAATTATTGTAACATAATCCTTGTAGAATAGTAAGAATTGTGTGAAAGGACCATTTTTTTGGTACATGTATATAAGTCACTTGATGAATCTTATAAAGAACTTTTTGCTATTGTGAAGACTGAAGCTGAAAATTTGAATTTGCCTCTTCTCTACTGATTATCTTCTCCTTCAAGAGCTTGTGTGTGTATTTGATGCTTGAAATGTGTGCTTAAAACTGTTATCTACACCTCCCCTTCATGTTCAAACTGTTGTAGTGCATGTATGAGGCTTGAGGAGGTGTTAAGCAGGTGTTGGTGTTTCTTGTCATTCACTATTTTGCTCATAACTTGAAGCATGTTTCTTAGATTTAATTGAAAAGTACAACCATTAGATGTGTCTCATCGAGAGCTTTGAAAGGGACCTTCTATTGACCTTATTCAAAGTTCAAAGCTGAGAGAAAAGTTTGAATTTGTGCTTACTACTGAAAGTAGTATCGCGACGTGCATTTTTAGAGGATTAATGAGTAGGAGAGGTAGCTGAGTTAAATTAGATGCATTGTGACCTTGTCACTTCACTTACCATCATGTGTGCACATGTCTTCATACACTTGATATGCATAATTTCATGGGTTAATAATTAAACGTGTATTAATCCACCACTATATGCACTTATGGGGCAATTGAGGTATAGTTTTAGTTGACACAAGTCCCTAAGGCTCTATGACTTAGGTACACACATTTTTGGCACCGTTGCCGAGGACTAGTCCAATCAAGGTGCCTTCATGATGGTTATAGCTATGGAGTGGCTGAATCATGTGAGTAGAGGTAGTTTCAGTTAGTGGCAAGTCACCAAATACTTCAGGATGTGTCACTTCATACTTTAGGAGTGTGCGTGATGAGTTCTTAGGGTTAGGAGTAAAGGGGTGAAGAAGAGTTAGGGTTTAGGCAAGAGAGAGGTCGCATTAGGATAGGTAGGTCACCATAAGAAAATCCCAAAAAATTGTTCTTTTCAGTTCAGACTAAGGACACTTCAACCTCAAAGTATAGGACTTAGTTCAGTGAGAAGTCATTTGCCCGAACACTGGTATCGTGAGTGAGGAGCGACTGGTATCGCATGTGAAGCATCATGGAGAGCGCATAGATTTGTGGGTTGTTGAGCACAAAATTTGGAAGGCATGCCCTTGAAGGTGAGTACTTCACCCCTATAATCTCAAAAAACCAAAAAAAAGGCACTCACAAATATGATATGACACCACACCGATATCAAGGGGTAGAACAAAGGGGTTGGAGTGAGTTTTTATCATTCACAGTGGGCCAACAGAGGAGAGTGTGAGGCATACATTGCACAAAAAATTTTAAGTTTTGGATCACATTTGGCTATTGTATCATGATCAGTTGAGTTTTGATATCACGATACCAAAACTCCCTAGTATCATGATACTCGCCAAGTATCATGTATAGTGAGTGCCTCCTTGAGGTATCGCGATACCGACAAGGTATCGTGTATCGCCAAGTTGAGATATTGCCTATCACGAATTTAGTGGTATCATATCATGAGCCACGAGTGATATCGTATCATCACATAGTGGTATTGTGTATCATTAACCCCAGGGGTATCACTTATCATGACGCACTCGATATCATATTGTACCATGTTGGTATTGCATATCACAAGTCTAGTGGTATCGTGTATTGTCTATAGGCCAATATCGTATCATTATAGGAGTGGTATCGTATCACTAGAGACCCAAGTATCATATCATCTAGGGCAGTATCACGCATCGTGAACGAGAGGTATCGTGTATCACCTTTAGAAAAGTATCATATCGCTAAGAGCTAGTATCCAGTATCATCCTCGATGGTATCATCACTACAAAGGTACCGCGTATCATGTCAGATGAGAGGTATCATATTGTCCTAGCTTAGTAGCGTATCACCTAAGCCATTATTCCGTTAATGTCCATGTGAAAGGCCAAATGGCCACCTGACACTTCTTTGTATATGTTCTTTAATAAAACATATAGTGGCTTGGTCAGTCACAGACTGTAAGTTCGACTGCATTTGTAAGACCTAAGAAGTATGTCTTCATGCTCCCTATGTATTGTGTTTTTCTGCGTATTATGCAGCCTCTGTGTGAAGTACTGTGTGCGGCATTAAGAGCTTGGATTTTTGCTCTGAGGATATTGTCATGGAGCTCTCAAGAAGGAGAGTGCACTATGGTGCATCGCCAACAAAATACTTCACTGGTGTCAAATCCATTCGACATAAAAGCTTTGTTCCTTTTGTGTGAGAAGCGAGCACCCCCCCAAGGCTTACGACTAAGGCGGCGACCAAGGAGCTACACTCTTGTGGTGTCTGAAGACGGGGAAAGACTAAGGTTAACATTACCTTCAACATGTTTTGGTCCTTCAAAGCTTCATTCTTTGCTTTCAAAGCCTATTTTTGAAGCATTTTTGGGGTGTCTTTGGAGCCATTTTGGAGTACTTTTGCACATAGTTCTCTTCACACAAGTCCAAGAACATCAAGAAGAGTGTTGTTTGTACTTCTTCAACAATAAATATCAACCTTTGGGACTATGTTTTCAGCCATGCTCGTAAAACTATGGGTCTCTTGAGTGGTTTTCAGTTTTGGTGGGAGTAGTCGCTCCAAATTTATGCAGGTTTCTTTTTTAGCATAAAACATCATAGTTGACAGACATTTGCAGGTGTTGCTGGCTAGTTTTTGGACTGAGCATTCAGCCTTTTAGTATCATTTTACTGCATATATTGATCACATACAGACCATGTACGCTTCTGTGGATACCACTTATGTATGTCCATGTGGTCATTGATATAGCAGTTACATTTTTTGCATAAAGCCTTTTACGTTTGATAAAGAGGGTCATGGTGAGGTTTTCTTAACTGGGAGACACCCAGATGTCGAGGTCTCTTCGGTGATGCAGGTGGAAGACTTACCTAGCCTCACCATAGGAGATGTATGATAGTTGTTCATAGGTGCTCGGTAAGCCTAGTTGGCTTCTATTGGGTAACTGATTATATGCAGTGGAGTCAGTGGTTCACTATGCAGGTAAACATGTCAGAACTTGCAGTTTTATGATATTTTGACACTGGTCATATGTTCATTTTGTAGAGGATACTCTGGGTAAAATTTTTAGATTTCTAGTTTATTCAACTATACAGTGGTCAATTTACTCCTTGATACACTTATTCGTTGGTGTTCAGACTCTTCTAGCTCCATTATCATTCTATTCAGTTCTCTACCACCATGGCATCAGAGGTCTCAGGCACATCCAGTGGATCAGGGTCTAGTGCTAGTGTTCCTAGGAGGAGCTATAACTTGCAGGGCAAAGACCATTTTGAGATACAAAAATTTGATGGCACAAACTTTGCTCTATGGAAGAATCAAATTAAAGATGTGCTGATTCAAAGGAGGCAATGGAAGCCAGTAAATGGAACTTCAAAGAAGCCTGCTGACATGGATGAAGATGATTGGGATGAGTTGGATGAAATGGTCAGGTCTACCATTCGCTTGCACCTAGCAGATAATGTTTACTTTATAGTTGGGCCATATATCTCGTAGTTTCTCATTTCGGCTACTTACCTGTGTTATCTTTCTTCGGTTTTTCATTTTGTGAGCATTGTCAATATGGAAAACAAACCAAAAATGTGCACAGAATGCACATTGACTCTTCAATTCAACCTTTAGATCTCATCCATACGTATGTGTGTGGTCCTATGCCGACTAGGTCCTTAGGTGGTTCTCTTTACTTTGTCACTTTCGTAGATGATGCTACTAGAAAAGTTTGGGTATATCCTATCAAATCGAAGGATGAGGTATTCCCCACTTTCAAAAAATGTCTTGCTTTAGTTGAGACTGAAAAAGGAACTAAGATTAAGGCTTTATGTTTAGATAATGGCGGTGAGTATACCTCACATGAATTGAGCCTTTTCTGTTAGTCTAGAGGGATTCATAGATAGCTTACAGATCCTTATACCCCAATAGAGAATGGTGTAGTTGAGAGGATGAATAAAACTATTCAAGATAGAGTGGTCTCTATGTTGCATCATGAAAACCTCTCACAAGGTTTTTGGGTAGAAGCAGTATTGACTATAGTTCATGTGGTTAACCTTCCACCTAGTGTTGCCAAAGGTCTGAAAGTGGCCCAAGAGTTATGGACAAGGAAGCCACCATATTATGATCATCTTTGAGTTTTCTAGTGTGAAGCATATGTTCATATACCCAAGAATCTTAGATAAAAGTTGGACCACAAGTCAAAGAAATGCATTTTTCTTGGATATGGTCAAGAAGGACAATTTAGATATCGCTTATGGGATCCTAAAACACAATCAATGATCAGAAGTATTGATGTCATTTTCAATGAGTCTAAGATGCATAAACAACCCATTAAGGAGGTTGAAGTGAGAAGAGTGGTGTTTGAGGATACTAGTCCTCCGGTTAGCATGCATAAAAATGTTGCACATAGGGATGTTCAAGAGAATGTCCATTCAGATCAGTCTGCACATGTTCCTGTTCAACAACCATTGAGGCGTTCTACACGTGTCTCACATCCACCTGATAGATATGTTCTAGGTTTAAATTTTGTTATGCTAGCAGATGTCGGTGAGCCTTCTTGCTACAAAGAGGCTATGCAGATAAAGGATCATGTCAAGTAGGAGTGTGCCATGAAGAGTGAGTTGGACTCTATTCACAAGAATGGTACTTTGGGTTTATTACCTTTGCCAAAGGGCAGAACATCTTTACCATGTAAATGGGTATATAAGCTGAAATTCACATAAGATAGTGCTTCTCCAAAGTATAAAGCACGACTTGTTGCAAAGGGTTTTAAGCAACAACATGGTGTTGATTTCGAGGAAATTTTCTCTCGAGTGGTCAAGATGACCACCCTGTGCATGTTGCTTGGATTCATCGCAATGGAGGACTTAGAGCTAGTCCAAATGGACATGAAAATTTCTTTCTTGCATGGAGATCTTACAAATGAGATCTATATGGAACAACCAGAGGGTTATGTAGTTCCTGGCAGGGAAAGTCTAATTTGTAAGCTTAAGAAGAGCTTGTATGGACTTAAACAGTCCCCTAGACAATGGTACCAAAAGTTTTTGTTGGGAAGTCCTCTTATGATTTGTCAATTCTCTAAAAGAAGTTGAGTCAAACATTTTATATGAAGGATTTGGGGGATGCCAAACATATTCTTGGCATGCGCATTACTCGTGATAAGAGTAAAAGATGCATATACTTGTCTCAAAGTGATTACATATCCAAAGTACTTCACTGGTTCAATATGCAGGGTGGAAAGGCATTGAGTACACCTTTACCCACATATGTGAACTTTAGCAAGGATGATTGCCCCAAATCAGATGAGGAAAAGGAATTCATGACCAAAATTCCCTATCAGTCTACTGTTGGTAGTCTCATGTATGCTATGGTAGCTACGAGACCAGACATTGCATTTGCAGTGGGAGTTGTGAGCAGATATATGTCTAATCATGGCAAGAAACATTGGGAAGTGTTCAAAATGATTTTAAGACATATGAGCGGCACTAAGGACAAGTTTCTATGCTTAGGTAGAGGGAAAGCATCCATTATTGGTTACACAGATTCTGACTATGCTAGTTGTGTAGACAATCGTAAGTCTACATCAGGGTACATTTTTCATTTTGTTGGAGGTGCTATCTCTTGGAGATCTCATCTTCAAGAATGTACAGTTGTTTCCACCATAGAAGTAGAGTATGTTGCAGCAAGTGAGGCATGTAAGGAAGCATTTTGGCTTTCTCGTCTTGCTTGTGATATGGGTTTACCTCAGCATGTACCTAGCTTGCTCAGTGATAGTAAAAGTGACATTGCTTTGATTAAGAATCTGGTCTATCATGCAAAGACCAAGCACATTGAGGTGAGGTATCACTTCATTAGAGATTTCTTAGCCACTGAGTGCATTATTCTTGAGAAGGTTCACACTCGAGATAATGATGCGGATGCTTTGACTAAAGCTCTACCACAAGATAGCTTTCGACACTATTGTCACTTGATGGGGATTACTTGATTCATGATCTTACACAGTCACTTGTATACTGTGTAACATGCCCATTAGGTGAGAGGTATAGTTTATATACTTACACTCAGGTCTTCTTTATCATTCTTGATTTCTCTCCCATAGTTACTTTGGCCATATTGGCCTTTAGTGGGAGATTTTTAGTGTTAGTGTCCATGTGAAATGCCAAATGGCCACTGGACACTTCTTTGTATATGTTCTTTAATAAAACATACAGTGGCTTGGTCAGTCACAGACTATAAGTTTGACCACATTTGTAAGACCTAAGAAGTCTGTCTTCATGCTCCCTATGTACTGTGTTTTTCTGCATATTCTGCAGCCTCTGTGTGAAGTATTGTGTGTGGCATTAGGAGCTCGGTTTTTTTCTCTGAGGATATCATCATGGAGCTCTCGAGAAGGAGTGAACTATGGTGCATCGCCAACAAAATACTTCAATTATCATGTACCATCTAGGTGTGGTATCACCTCGAACAATATCTTGTATCATGGGGAACCAAAGCAACCTAAAAGTGAAAAGTGAGACAAAAACAAAACACTTGGATGGAATAGAGAAGACCTAACACCAAAGGGGTGAATGAACTTGAGATCTGGACGAGTATTAGGCAGTCAAAGAAGCGTCATCTTATTTGTAGGACATGCATCCCAATCTAGTCACCATTCTATCTACTCTGACACATCTAGTGACTCTGAGGTAGAAATACCCATGGCCTTTGAATACATGCATAGTTCAATCCCAAGGGAAGGCCTTATGTCCACGATAGAACGAGAATACCGGACATCCCTACAGTATGTGTCCACCAACCTACAAGGAGTACCCATTTACTATTGATATATTTAGGTAGTGATGTGTGTGAACACACTAGGACTGCCGGGACACTTTTTTCCCTCTTTAGGAGGTTTTTTTCCCCCGGCTTCTATATACGCTTATTGCCCTAATGGGCTACTAATCTTTGTACATTCTCTAGTAATACATTCAGTATTGTGTGTTGTGCTCCAAGCTTCTTCTTCTTCCTTGTGCTGTTCGTGTGCTTTTGCAGATGTCTAACTCCAATAATTGGTATCAGAGTAGGTCGTCGCTTCATCTAGGGTGCCATCGACACTCATCCGTTTGCAGTCTCAGAATCGCACGAATTTTGGTGATCTGAGCTCGTTTCGGCCTCCGAACGCATTATCACAGTGCTTGTGCAGGCTATTTCGTCTTTTTGTGCCAAAGGTATATACCAGTTTCTATTCGCCAATATAAGCGTCTCGAAGTCTGCTACAGGTCTAGTGGAATTCGTTTGGGTAGTTCTGCTCAACTTTTTGAGATACAATCAATTTTCTGCATCAAGGTATTTTAGTCACTGGCCATGGCTAAAAGAAGTGATGTATTCCATATGTTGGCTGCTGAGGATAAGTTGGATGGTACCAACTACCCATTATGGGCTTATATGATACGACATGTATTGGTTGCAAAAGGATTGTGGAACATTATGCAGGGTTTTGAAAGACATCCTGTTACACCTCTAACTACATGTATTGCAAATACAGGTGTTGGAGCTGATGAAGATGGTGTCGAAGATGATATTCCGTAGATTCCTGTTCGTGTTGTTGTTTCTGTTGCACCTACTGCAGAGCAGATTCGTTGGGATGGCAGAGATGCCCAGGCACATGCATTGATAGCTTTGTCTATCAAACGTGCCATTATTCCTCATATTCGCTCTTGTAGAACAGTTAAGGATGCTTGGGATGCACTTACCACATTGTACCAAGCTAGGAATGAGGCTCGTGTTGCTTACCTCCGAAAACAGTTGGAGAGTGAGCACATGAATGAAGGTGATTCTATGGATAGTTTCCTAAGAAAGATCAAAGACTTGAAGGAACAATTCTGCTGATGAGGTTATACCAGATAGCTCACTTGTGCAAACCGTTCTGAATGGTCTTCCTGATTCATATCAGAGTTTTGCTTCTACTCTTCGGTTGATGATGAAAGGCAATCCAAATGCCTTGTCATTTGAGGAGTTAGTCTCTGTTCTATTGCAGGAAGATCAGTCCAGGCATAACAGGTCCATATGCGTGTTGCAGATCAAGCTTTCTTGGCTAGTCAGAAGGGCAAAGGAAAATGGAGTTCTTCTACTAGTAAGCATAAATCTACAAATGTTGCACATTCGAAGACCCAAGACAAAGATGAGAAAAGATCAGAAAAGCAGAAATTGTTTTGTAAGTACTGTAAAGGGAATGATCATATCATAAAGAACTGTCCAAAATTGGCTGCAAAAGAGGCAAAGAAAAAACAGGCTAGAATGGTTGTTGCAGAAGCCTCTACACCAAAAACGGAGTCTGCTAATCTTGTGCAGGAAGAAGAAGGGGCGTTCACTACTGTTTGCAATTTTGACCCATCTTCTCATGAGCAGTGCATGTCTGCAGTAGACTCAGATGTTTGGTGTTTTGAGAGTGGGGCGACCAAACATATTACCTCGCAGCGCAGTTTCTTCTCTTCACTTGAGCCTGCCCCTATAGGGAATATTGTTACATGCACCAACAACTCCTCTAATCCTGTTATGGGAGTTGGTAAGATCATTTTGACTACTGCTGATGGTAGTTCTTTCACTTTGTCAGATGCTTTATTTGAGCGAGGGATCAAGAAGAACCTGTTATCAGTTTCTACATTAGCCAAGATTGGCTTGATTGTGAAATTTGTTGATGATAGATGTACAGTTCATGATCTGTCAAATGGCGATGTTATTATTGCTTCTGGCATTTTATGTCGTGGGCTGTATAAGCTCATAGACTATGAAAGATCTGAAAATGATTTGGCATCTGCAGTAAATGATTCTCAGGCTATATCAGATGCAAAGCTTTGGCATGCGCACTTTGGTCATCTGAATTTTGCTAGTTTGCTATGCCTACAGAAATCTGAAATGGTGTCCTCTTTGCCCAAACTTGAGGCACCTAGAAAACATGTTTGTGAAGGCTGTATTTTGGGCAAAATGCAACGTTCCTCCTTTCCAAAAGATGGTTCAATTCGGGCTACACAGAAATTGCAGCTTGTACATAGTGATGTATGTGTTCCTATGCAGACACCCTCTTTTGGAAATTACCTTTACTTCGTGACCTTCATTGATGATTTTTCCAGGCATACATGGGTATATCCACTCAAAGCAAATTCCAAAGTGTTCATGTGCTTTAAACAGCTTTTGGTTTTGGTTGAAAATTTGTCGGCATGTAAAATGGGAACCCTCCATTCTGATCGAGGGGGGGAATATATGTCTTCTGATTTTAATGCATTTCTGGCTGAATGTGGGATAAAACACCAGTGTACAGTGTCGTATACACCTCAACAGAATGGAGTTGCTGAACGAAAGAACAGGTCACTCATGGAGATGGCGAGGTGCATGGTCAAGAGTCAGGCTTTACCACATAGTTTCTGGCTTGAGGCTGTCATGTGTGCAGCATATGTACTGAACAGGTGTCCCACTAAAGCGTTGCAGTCTATCACTCCATGTGAGACTTGGCATGACCGCAAGCTATCTGTTGCTCATCTGCGTGTTTTGGTTGTTTGGCATATGCACTAGTGCCTGAACAACATCGCAGAAAATTGGATGAAAATGTATTTTTGTTGGGTACAGTTTTGAAAGTAAAGGCTATCATCTTTATCAACCACAGACTAAACACATTCTAGTTAGCCGTGATGTTGTCTTTGTGGAAGATGCTATTTAGCCCTTGCTTTCATGTACTAAGGAGACATATGTTAGCTCCAAAGACATGTATGATACTTTGATGCCTCTTTTTACAGGTGGACAGTCTAGTGCTAGTCCTAATGAGGCAACTCTCAGCCTTTGCAGGTTTCATATGATGATGTAGATAATTCCATTTCTGATGCAGATTTACATGATTCACTTGTTGATGAGAGAGTTGATATTGAGGAGGCAAAAACTATGCCAAAATGGCTAGTGCAGACTTTGCGTGACAGCAAATTAGATGCACCTTTGTCATATCGTACTCGTTCAGGATCTCATAGTGCCTCCTTTGCATCAGATTGCTATGTTGTGGTTGCATCTAGTCTCTGTGATGAGAATGAGCCTGTTTTTTTTTATGAAGCACAGAATTCAGAAAATTGGATGGCTACTATGCAATCTGAATATGATGCTATAATGAAGAATGGTACATGGTCTTTATGTGACTTGCCTCCTGGCAAGAAGGCCATTGGCACTAAGTGGGTATACAAGCTGAAGCGTAAACCTGATGGTACAGTTGACAGGTATAAGGCTAGGCTTGTTGCAAAGGGTTATGTGCAGGAAAGAGGCATTGATTTTGATGAGACCTTTGCACCTACATGCCGTATGACTACTGTTCGGAGCATTTGTGCACTTGCAGCCCATCATGGTTGGAATGTACATCAGTTGGACATTAAAACAGCATTTCTGAATGGTGACTTGCATGAAGAAGTGTATGTTTTTCAGCCCTGTGGCTTTGTGCAGAAAGGGCATGAAAACAAGGTGTGCAAGTTAAAGAAGGCATTATATGGTTTAACGCAAGCACCACATGCTTGGTATGAGAAGATACGTGCCTATCTGGTTGCACATGGTTTTGAGAACAGTCCAACTGAAAGCACCTTATATGTTAAGCATGCTAATGATGTGCTTCTGATCATTGTTGTCTATGTCGACGACATGCTGCTCACTGGTCCTATTGAGAAGCATATTGCTGATTTCAAGGCTGATTTGCATGCCTCATTTGAGATGTCTGATTTGGGGCATTTGCATCACTATTTGGGCATTCAATTTATGCAAGTTGATGGTGGAATGGCTTTGTGTCAAACGAAATATATTAACACATTATTACAGTGTTTTGGCCTTGAAGGCTGTAAGCCTATTGCCACTCCTATGGAGACAGGTTTACGATTGAGTCTTCATGATGTTGAAGATGCATTTGATGTTGTTCTCTATCAGCAGGCTGTTGGATGCTTGATTTACTTATGCATTACTTGGCCAGATATTCAGTTTGTTGTCTCACAGATGAGCAGGTTTATGCATTGCCTAGGAGTCATGCATTGGAAGGCGGTTAAGCGCATCTTTCGCTACTTGAGTGGTACTCGGCTACTTGGGTTGTTTTATCCCAAGGGGGGATCACTACCGCCAGATTTGCATGCTTTTTCTGACTCAGATTGGGCTGGTTGCTATGACACTCGTGTGTCCACTAGTGGTTTTTGCTTCATGCTTGGTAGGTCATGTATATCTTGGTTGAGCAAGAAGCAACCTACTGTGGCCACTTCTAGTTGTGAGGCTGAGTATAGGGCAGCTTTCACAGCGACTGTTGAGTGTGTGTGGCTCAGACGCCTTATGGCTGATTTGGGTGTTGGCCAGTCTTCTACCACCACTATCTTCACTGATAGTCAGAGCGCGTTGGAAATTGCGAGGAACCCTGTGTACCATGCTCGCACTAAGCACATTGAGTGCATTATCACTATGTCAGGGAGAGGTTCTTTGCTGGGGAGATCAGCTTGGCATATGTGCCCACGCAGGAGAACATTGCAGACCTTTTCACAAAGGCTCTGCCTAGGGAGAAGTTTGAAGCTCTTGAAGATCTCCATTGAGGAATGCACTTTTGACATCTAGCTGGTAAATGGGCCACTTAAAGTAAGCATTTAGTGCTAAGATGATTCTTATGGTTGTGAATCTTGCAGTAGGAGCAAAGGTTTCTTCATAGTCAATGCCATGTTGTTGCTTGTATCCTTTAGCGACTAATCTTGCCTTATATTTATCTAGAGTGCCATCAGACTTGTATTTGACTTTGTATATCCACTTGACTCCTATGACTTGATGGTTGATTGGTTTGGGAACTAATTTCCAAGTCTTGTTCTTTGCTATTGCATCGAGTTCCTCTTTCATAGCTGTTTCCCACTCTATTTGGCCTTGAGCTTCTTTGTAGTTGGATGGCTCTAGAATTTGCTGAATTTGGTGCATTAGAGCATAATTAACATAATGACTTTATTCACGTTGGTGCTTATCAATAAGCCTTTGAGATCGGCGTGGTTGTTGTGAAGTACTTGCTTCTGAGTTGGTGCTTGGAAATGCTGAGTCCCCCTCTGAAGTGTAGATAGGTGGACTAAGACTTGTACTTGAATCTTTTCTTGAGTATGAGGAAGCTTCATTGAAGATCACATCCTTCAAAATGGTGATGGAGTGGTTTTCCATATCATATAGATGGTATGCCTTTGATTGGTCAATGTAGCCTATGAATATGTGTTTCTTGGACTTTGATTGTAACTTGTTTCTATCTTCTTTTGGTACATGGACAAAAGCTTCACTACCAAAGACTCGAAAGTAATTCACATTTGGTTTTCTTCCATAGTAGGCTTCGAAGGGTGTTTTCTTGTGTAATGCACTTGTAAATCCTCAATTAAGAATGTGAACGGCAGTATGCACGGCTTCTGCCCAGAACTTGTAGGTAGATCCTTGTGATGAAGCATTGTTCGTGCCATTTCCATCACACTGCGTATCTTCCTTTCAGCTACTCCATTCTGGGATGGAGTATGAGGCTGAGTGACTTGTCTTTTGATCCCTTTCTAGGTGAGAAAGTTATCAAAGTCATGATTGATAAACTCACTGCCTCCATCTGTCCTTATGGTTTTAACTTTAGTTGAAGCTTCATTCTCAACTTCCTTGATCCAAGTTTGAAACTTAGAGAATGTGTCAGCCTTTGACTTCAAAAAATACACCCAAATAAAGCAAGAGTGGTCATCTACTAGAAGATAAAAGTAGAGGGATCCACTCAGGGATGGGGTATTCATAGGTCCACATAAATCCATGTGGATGAGGGCTAGTGGGTTCCTTGCTCGTGTTGAAGCTTCCTTGGGAATTGGGGCCCTGTGTTGCTTGCCTTGGCTGCAAGCTTGGAAGACATCAGTAAGTTGGCCTATCTTTGGCAATCCCTTCACAAGTTGGGATGAAGAGATTTTTGATAAGTAAGAAGTGTGGCCAAATCTTTGGCACCACAAACTTGAGGTTGATGCTTGTGATACAAAGCAAGATAACTTGTAGAGGCCCTTTTCTTCAATTCCTTGAGCAATGACATCCTTTGTATGGGGATCAACTACCTTAAGTGAGGTGTTATCAAACCATACTTGTTTGTCCTGATCTGTAATGGCCTTGACGGAAAGTAGATTCATACATAAATTTGGAACAAAAAGAACATTAGATAAAGACTTGCATTCCCCTTGATGATTGGAAATTTGAACTTTCCCTTTTCCTTCAATGGGTAAACTTTTGTTGTTGCCAAGATAGACTTCTCCCGTGTGCTCTTTGAGTTCCTGAAAGGAGTCCTTGTCTTTGCACATATGGGAGGTAGCTCCGCTATCAAAGATCCACTCATGCGGGGAGCTAGAATTGACTAGGGCATTGGCTTTTGTGGAAATGAAAATTTCCTCACTCGAGCAGTGGGATCTATTTTGGGATCCTTTGGATGCTTGCGTAGACGTAGAAGCCTTCGATGATTGTTTCTTTTTATAGAAAAACTTTTCAAGTGGCCTGATTTTCCACAGAAATTATAGGTGAATTTCTTTGATGAATTATGCGATCCTTGCTTAGATCCATTGCTAACCTGATGACTTGTGGTTTTTCCCTTATCAAATTGCCCTTTGGCCTTCATGGCAGATTCCTAGGAGGAAGTCGATTTTGCTCGCGAGTCGTGAAGGAGCAATAGTCGATGAACCTCTTCCCAAGATAAGACTTGGCCGCGATTATACAAAGTTGTGATAAATGTCTCGTACGACTTAGGTAACTTGTTGAGAAGCCAAATGGCCATGTCTTCACTAGAGATCTACCTACCACATAGTGCTAATTTACGCTGGTAATCCTCAAATTGGGCTATGACCTTGGTAATTATGTCATGTGGCCTAATGGTCAAATTATGAAACTCGGCCTCTAATGCATATATCTTCGAAGGGGTCTTGTCTTCGTACAAAGAAGCTAACGTATCCCAAGCATCCTTAGACGTCTTGCAAGCCGTGATATGTCCTTTTGTCAATTTGTCGCAGGCAAGTAACAGCTGTCCTAAAGCTCTTTTGTCCTTGACATTCCACACATGCCAATTGTCTAAGTTGGTATCCCTATTAGGTTCGGGGTTTGTCCCATCTACTACCTCATGAAGAAGACACGTATAGAGATAGGCGTGCATGACATCTTTCCATAGATTGTAATTTTTTCCATTAAGGCGTTCATCCTTAGGCATAAAAATAGGGGTGAAAGATGGTAAGAAGTTAGCCATAGATGATGAGCTACCTTCACTTTTGGTCATTACAAAGCTTTGAACATAAAGTGTTTAGAAACACTACCAAAATCTTTGCCAAACGCACAAGCTTTGAAGATAAAGTGTTTAGAAACACTACCAAAATCTTCGCCAAACATGCCGCTTCAAAATAATTGTAAAGCTTGAAATGAACAACTAGACACCGCACTTAAAATTCTCTAGGAGGGGGGGCTTAGAGTAGCCCTACTCTTGCACCAAGAATTAGAAGAGACACTTCAGTGGGGCTTAGAATAGCCCTTCACTTGTGCACAAAGAGAAGTTGATGCGAGAGGAGGGGGCTTAGATTAGCCCATTGTACACCAATGGAGCCTTCGAGTAGGCTTAGACACTTAGAGACAGCTTGTGGGTGGGCTTAGATTAGCCTCCAACCCACAAGGGTGCATACACAATAGTGCTTTTTATATTTTGAGTGTACAAGGAAGGAGGATGGCACTTAGTGCCAAATTAATGGGCCAAAGTGATGATTGAAGCGGTTTGGAAAACAAGAACCCCTTAAGGAATACAAAGTGGAGAGTGCCAAGAGATAGACCCTCAAAAGAGGTTGATCAGATCCAAAATGGCCTTTTGAGAGTTGTGAAAATAAGTGTCACGAGGGAGAGAGATTACGTTGGATTTTTACAAAAACAAGGTTCCACAATGATGCCAAACCGAATGGGCAAGTATCCTGAGCCAAAATGCTAATTTCTTTACTGAAAAATGGTAGGTTATCTTGTAACACTTGCCATAAAAAAAAAGGAATTTGTGTGGGTCACAATAATGTCTGTTGGCTAATTGACTTTAGCACCACCGATTAGTGATACAGGCATTGTCAGGCAAGCGGAGTGCAGAGAACCAAATTGGGTGCCTCCTGAAGATCAGAGAGCTCGAACTATTTCAAGCAAGCGACAAGAGTTTGGCACACCAAATATGGAGAGGAATTTGGTGTCCTGAGGCAGTTGGCAGATGATTTGTTGTTGCGCCTCCAGAGGTTCCTGACATGTGGGTCAAAGATATCGATCAGAGATCATAACGTTCTATGATGGATCTGGGCCCAACGTTGAGCTGCTCAATTAGGGTGTAGCATCTGCGTAACGAAAAGCGAGAGAGAGGGAAGGAGGACATTGCTCTTCCTCTCACACAGTCATTCACATGCTCTACCCTACGACCATCTGCCTTTCCTTTCATTGCTGCTAAGTTCGTTGCGGGAAACACATATAGATCTGTTGTGCTTCTCTTCCTTCAGTAAGAGCACCCTATCGTCTGTGGAGAGCTACACGGTAGAAGCAATGGCTTCTCTTCCTTCAATAAGAGCGCCCTGTCATCTGTGGAGAGCTACACGGCAATAGCAATGGCTTCTCTTTCTTCAGTAACAGCGCCCTGTCATCTGTGCAGAGCTACACGGTAGTCTCCTGTCGTCTGTGGAGAGCTAAACGGCACCTGCACTTTACTGAATCTTGCTCTAGTTGTACTTGTTAGTGGTCCAGCCTTTGTGTACTTTGTCCCAGAAGATGAAATCTGGTAGATTTTCGTGCAATTCACAGTCGCACTTTTGTTTGTCCTTGGAGGATCTGCCACCTTTGCAACCTCAACCTTTGTGGCAACAAGGCGATAGGACGCGAAGCTCCTCCCCTATCTCTCTGTCTCTCTCTCACTTTCTCTCTCTGCCTTAGAGAGCGAATAGGCGCAGATCACTCTTTCTCTATCTCTATATCTCATTCCTTAGCACAATGCTTCAGTCGAGGTTCTCCATTGCCACCTACCTGATGCAGAAGGCTAGCTTAAAGGATGCGCAGGAGTTTGTGTGCGGATTGCTCAAGGCAACAGCTATGAGTTATGGAACTCGAAAAGAGCTACACGTTACGGAACTCGTAGAGAGCTGCCCGCTTTGGCAAATGGTTTCATGAGAGAGCTGTTGCGATTATGGCCGGTTCCCCATGAGAGTGTTTGACTGCTACTGGTGCTCAGTCCAGCATGGCTAGGCCATTTCAAGCTACACACTCATTCCAGTCATAAGATCCAGAATATGCAGCCTACGCAAATACAACATGGAGAATCATGGAAATCTAACACAGTGTTCACAAACACTATAAAAATATGATATTCACAATCTGTTGCATGAAATGCTCACAAAGATGGGAAGAACCACACAATATTTCTAGAAAGAGAGTGGGAGGGAGGGAAACTAGGGGTAAAGCGTGTACAAAGTGTGTGACGAAGGGTGGGAAAATAGGGGTAAAAGGGGTGGAAGTAAGGGATGGGAGGGTGGGCAAATGGGCAATGTATAACCCAAAGATCACAAATTGAAGGCAAAAAGAACTCTCCCACTGATTGGAGAGACACACCACCAAACTCAAGCACCACCACCAAAACGACCACCAAATGCACTGCTAAGACCTTCACCTAGCGCTCTGATACCATGTAGAGAGTACACATGCGGAAGCAAAATGAAAAGTAAAGTACTCTCACAAAACAAAGAATGTGTGAGACACAAAATGAGTAGACCATGAAATGGGTAAACTCATGTGGATTAGAAATGAGCTTGCCAAGAGCATGGAGTAGGCTCTTCAAGCTTCTAACCAAGTACAAATGAGGGGAGAGGCCCGCCTTATATAGATTTGGGAGGGGCTCTCAAAAGTACATCATATGTGGGATAAGTCTTCTGAAAGGAGAATGAATACAACTGGTAGAAGCACATGACAAGGTACCCAAATACAAAGGAAATACAATATAAAATGGAAATAGACTAGAAATGGAGTGCCTCCTGGATACAAAATGGAGATGCACTCATGCGGATACAAATGTAGATGAAGTAGGAGCAATCATGTCGTCAACAGTTTGCACCAAGCATTTTGGCATAGTTTTTGCCTCCTCAATATCATCTCTCTCATCAACAACTGCATCATGTAAATCTGCATCAGAAATGGAATGATCTACATCATCACCTAAAACCTGGAAAAGCTGAGAAGTTGCCTCATTAGGACCAGCACTACATTATCCACCTATAAAAAGAGGGAACAAAGTATCATACATGTCTTTGGAGCTAATAGATGTCTCCTTCATACATGAAAGCAATGGCTGAATAGCATCTTCCACAAAAACAACATCACAGCTAACCAGAATGTGTTTTGTATGTGGATGATATAGACGATAGCCTTTGCTTTCAGAACTGTACCCACAAAAATACATTTTACTACTTTATCATCTAATTTCATGATGTTGTTATGGCACTAATGCATATGCCAGACAACCAAAAACATGCACATGAGCAACAGATGGCTTGCAACCATTCCAAGCCTCATATGGATTGATAGATTGTAGTGCTTTACTGGGACACCTGTTAAGTACATATGTTGGACACATGACAGCCTCAAGCCAAAAACTATGTGGTAAATCCTGACTCTAGACAATACACCTCGCCATCTCCATGAGTGACTTATTCTTGCATTTAGCAACTCCATTCTATTGAGGTGTATACGGCATGATACACAGATGTTTTATCCCACGTTCAGCCACAAATGCATTAAAGTCAAAAGACATTTATTCCCCCTCTAGATCAAAAGAAAGGGTGCTGATTTTACATCTTGATAGATTTTGAGCCAAAACCATGTTGGAAAACAAATTCACATCGGTCCAAAATCCATTTAGGGCAGAATCCCTAATTTTGGTACTTAGTCATTTTTTGGCACAAAAATGGGTAAAATGTTTATGAGCCTACCTTGTAGAGCTTGAAGAGAGCTTTCTAATGGTATATGACATGCAATCATCAGAGATCAGATTTAGGAGAAAACCCTAACCCTAATTTTCTATTAATTTAGGGTTTTGACCTCATATGATAGCTCTCGACATGAGGATCATAAAAATGTTGTCAGATCATTCATCAGGTAGTCAAAAGTGTGAAAAAGCAAGTCCAGAAGTTATTTTTAAAGTTAGCTAAAAGCAACTTTAAAAATAAAGCAAACTCACTTAAAAATAAAGTTAGCTAAAATAAAGCAGAAGCGATTTGAATAGTGATGTGATTAAAATAAAGCGCTTTTTTGTGAGTTTTTTGCATGGAGCTTTAAAACCTATATAAGAGAGTCTTGGGTCACTTTGTTAGACATCCTACACCAATTGCAGGGCCAGCTTTGGTCCCTCCGTAGAGGTGGTGCTCTAGCACACATGGGGCAGCCATGGTGCACTCTAGAAGCATGTTAAGGAGCAGCTATGGAGTTCTTCTTGGAGAAGATTGTGCTCATACTCTTGCTTATGGAGAGGACTTGCCCATCAGCAGCCTGGTGGTGCGGATCGGCCATCCACATGATGTATTTGAAGATTGTCTTCTACATGAAGATTTCGGGTTACTTCAAAGACATTGGATGGTGGTTAACATAAGATTTGCATCTTATGTTAAGAACTCGGGTACATATTCTCTTCATGCACACGGGTACTACCTGAAGTATATGGAAGTGGCATCCATATCAGGAGGAGTCATATTCGGCATAGGTACAAGAGAATCAGTGCATGTATGTTTTATGCATATTTGGATGAGGTGTTCGAGAAGGTATGTTCATATGAGTTTGAGCATTTCTAGCAACAAACTTGTTAGCATTCTTTGCTACTTCTGTAAGTATGTGAATTTCACACACGTATCTGACTTAGGGTCTTCATAGCATAAAATCAGATGAGGGTTTGCTGATTATCAATTTTAGACTGATCCTTCCTCTTTCTGTCACTCATATTCAGTCTTCTACAACCTATTAGGTCACATATCTCCTATATATTCAGATTTTTGTCCATACATTTGAATATGTTTCTTACATTTGAACATTCACTCATCCATCTATTTATGTTCACCTAGAGTGGTTGAGAGTTTTGCTCCCACATTATAAATTGACATTTGTATATATGATAGTGTGAGTAAGCAGTGGCTTACGTAACACATTACACATGTTGTCTAGTCTCTCTCTATCTTTGTCTCATCATTTGTATGATTAAATGTGGTATGTTCATGTTTTGTCAATATTGGAAGATTGTTGGAATCTGTGTTGTTGATCCCGGATCTATGGAACTTCGACCTGTGGTATTATGGGTCTACTAAATTTCCAACATTTAGTATCAGAGCTTTAGGATTTTGATATCAGAGAATTCAAGCTCTCATATTCCCAGGTTCTCAGACTTCCAGGTTTACAACATATGATTTAAGAGCATCTTCTAACATTTGACATACACACTTAATCTAGATGAGTAGAGATTTGAGAATTAGACAATTCAGTCACATGTTTATTCATCAGTGTGGAGTATGAAGTTGATGATCTGTTAGCAGACGAATACTTTTGGAAAAGTATGAAAATACTTTACGGAAAGTATTGTTTGAAGATCAAGACTTGATGAAGAGAAGGCTACTTCAAATTCAAGGAAGAACAATGGTTTGGAGGAGATGAATGAATCAGATCAACATCAAATCATAGGTATCAGTTTCTATTATCATATTATCATTTGCACGTCATATCTTAGAAGAGCTGTTATGACATACACACTTAATCTAGATGAGTAGAGATTTGAGAATTAGACAATTCAGTCACATGTTTATTCATCAGTGTGGAGTATGAAGTTGATGATCTGTTAGCAGACGAATACTTTTGGAAAAGTATGAAAATACTTTACGAAAAGTATTGTTTGAAGATCAAGACTTGATGAAGAGAAGGCTACTTCAAATTCAAGGAAGAACAATGGTTTGGAGAAGATGAATGAATCAGATCAACATCAAATCATAGGTATCAGTTTCTATTATCATATTATCATTTGCACGTCATATCTTAGAAGAGCAGTTATGAAGAGATTTGAAGGATTCAAGGAGTGCTTTATACACTTTCATTATTTTAAAGTTAAAGGCTACATCAAAATAGGTATCTAGAGGTTTTTCTAGAGAGTTTTGAGAGATCTCTTTCATGGCAAAAAAAACTCATCTAAGAAGACAAATGTGGAGAGCATCAGTTTTGTTTTCAACCAATCTTGTGTTGTAAGTTGGTTGGAAGTTTTAGCTCACATTTCATATCTACAGAGGTAACTCTAGAAAGGTAATTCATCATTCAGACAAAAAGATTGGTGAATTGAGTCATATTAGACATTTGAAACAGAGTTTTGATTCAAAGATATGAGGAGATGGTAAAACATGATTCTATATTCACTTCCATTTGTATACCATGTTTGTTTTTGTCTCTTACTCTTGGCACTAGAGGAAAAGAAAAAGTTCATTTAAAGAATTCGAGTGCTTGCTATTTCAAGATGAAGAAAACAAAAGGTATGGAAGAGAAGTTTGAAGATGTTGACATCATCAAGTGGAAGAAAGATGCAGAAGAAGAAAGTCCAACAATTCCAAAGGAAAAGTAAGACTTCTTTTTTTCTCATATTTTCCATATACTTTTCCTACTTTATCCTCTACATCCAAAGACAAGTCTACAAGAACATTTTGTGTGAAGATAGTTTAAAGAAGAAGTAGTTTCTTGTTTTTGCATGATACTTGTTCATGATTTAGTAGATTTGACAAAGAATTGCATTGAGAGAAAGAAAAGCAGCAGATTTTGAAGACAACTTGTATGTTTTGACTCATATGTATGAGTTATATATAAGTTGAAGAGTTTGAGCAAGTAGCTATATGTTCCCTCAAAGAATTCTTGGAGTGTCAATACAGAGCTACTTGGTATATGACAATTTGTAGAGAAGTATATTTCTTCTTTATCTAACTATTGAGGTAAAAGAGTTTATTTGTAGCAGATGTTGAAGACTTGGGTTGAGGTTTTGTGTTTGGAACAGTTACCTTAGATTCAATATTTTCAGAAAACTTCAAAAAATTCAGGTTTTTTAATGTACCAGTTAGTTGAAGAATCTACTTTCTATGATTGTCTAGATTTTTGGATACATGCTTGTATTCAAAAAGGTGTTCCAATTCAGATCCTATCATTTGATTAAGAAGTGGAGTTAGCCAAAGAAAATCAAGCAGATACTATCACATTTCACCCGGGTAGAATATGAAGATATGAAGTATCAACTTGCAGCTTTTGGAGTTCTCACGGTGAGAGTTTGTCCCCTTATGTTTCAAGTAGGAGTTGCAGATTCCCTGGAAGGATTTGTTTGAAGAAACGTTTTACAACTTTATGAGAAGCATGGACACTTGGAGACATTCAAGTAGCAAATCAAGCATTCATTCATGAAGGCTTGATGAGAGCAGATTCTACACAGGTATTTTGTTGGAGAGATCATTGATCTTGGATGATCTTGTATGATCTTGATAGATCTTGTATGATCTTGAGTATTTATGATTTGTATATCTATTCTTTGTTTGAAAAATTCTTAGCATTGGAAGAAGTAAGTCAAAGGTTCAGATTCTATCATATTTGTGTTGCAAAAAGTTGAAGAAGATACTTGTTATGTTACAGAACAATATGGATCCTAAAATGCTTTTAGTAAGGTTTTTGTTATCATGTAATAGATCAGCTAACCTTATTCTATGATTTGGGAAGCTAAAGAATGATAGGAAAGCTATTGGCATGTGTACAGTGCTAATAAAAAGGGTTCAGATTATTTGTTTCGGACACAGGTATTAATGTTATTGAAGATCAGATTTATTGAAAGAAGGAAGACATTCCAAATTTCATAAAGACTGATATAATTTAAAGAATTCTGGATACTATTGTTAAATCATCTAGGGGGGTGATGAAACATAAAGACTTATTTTCAACCATATGTAAAAGAATGCAGAGTCATTTCTACAGGTATTCTTATTTCAGGTATTTCTATATTTTCCTTTGCCAGGTTCTCTTTATGTTCCAGCTTTGTAAGAAGAACAAAGAAGGAGAATGTCTAGAGAAAGTTCTTGTTAGGTGTTCCTGTTCAGGAGAAGGTTCCAGAATTCTATTACATAGATACTTGATATTTAAGAGAGGTATGTTACTTTTGAGGTGCGCACATTTATGTTTATACCATACTCTGAAGGAAAGAGGTATGAAGGACTTACAAATAGAACAAGGATGAAGACAAGATGACATCATAGATATGAAATTTTGAGACTCATGAGTTGAGTTGAGTTGAGTTGAGTTGAGTTGAGTTGAGTACAGTCAGAGTTGAACCAGCAGTGTTCATAATACACTAAGTTGTGAGTTGTCAGTCACAGGTTCCAAGATTCAGTCCGTGATTATGTTTAGTGTATTTACATGACACAACATAAATACGTTGAGAAACCTTTCTTAAGCTAAATGCAAATATGTGGATCCTAGTGTATTTTTACAAGTTTGAGAAGACAGGAGATAGCAGATTCAGAGTCAGTTCATGCTATATATGTTGTCAAGCAGTGATTGCTTGATGTGTACACTATTCGCTATCTAGTTTGCATATTTTCTCAGGTATTATGGTTCATATTCAGCATTTCTATTTTGTAGAAGACTTCTAAAGAAAAAGTTTGAAGGTCAATTCGGGAGCACAGGTTTGAAGCTTATGAAAGTTTGTAGATGAATGAAGTTTCTTATCCAGTTCAGTTTGTACCAATATGGCATTGCAGGGGGGATTGTTGGAAAACAATGTCACATCAGTCCAAAATCCATTTAGGGCATAAACCCAAATTTTGGTACTTAGTCATTTTTGGCACAAAAATGGGTAAAATTTTGATGAGCCTATCTTGTAGAGCTTGAAGAGAGCTTGCTAATGGTATATGACATGTAGTAATCACATATCAGATCTGGGAGAAATCCCTAACCCTAATTTTCTACTAATTTAGGGTTTTGACCTCATATGATAGCTCTCAACATGAGGATCATAAAAATGTTGTCAGATCATTCATCAGGTAGTCAAAAGTCTGAAAAAGCAGGTCCAGAAATTATTTTTAAAGTTACCTAAAAGCAACTCTAAAAATAAAGCAAACTCACTTAAAATAAAGCAAAAACAATTTTAAAAGTGATGTGATTAAAATAAAATGCTTTTTTTGAGTTTTTTGCATGGAGCTTTAAAACCTATATAAGAGAGTCTTGGGTCACTTTGTTAGACATCCTACACCAATTGCAACGCTAGCTTTGGTCCCTCAGTAGAGGTGGTGCTCTAGCACACATGGGGCAGCCATGGTGCACTCTAGAAGCATGTTGAGGAGCAGCTATGGAGTTCTTCTTGGAGAAGAGTGTGCTCACACTCCTGCTTATGGAGAGGACTTGCCATTAGCAGCTTGCTGGTGTGGATCGGCCATCCACATGATGTATTTGAAGATTGTCTTCTACATGAAGATTTCGGGTTACTTCAAAGACATTGGATGGTGGTTAACATAAGATTTGCATCTTATGTTAAGAATTCAGGTACATATTCTCTTCATGCACATAGGTACTACTTGAAGTATATGGAAGTTGCATCCATATCAGGAAGTGTCCTATTCGGCATAAGTACAAGAGAATCAGTACGTGTATGCCTTATGCATATTTGGATGAGGTGTTCGAGAAGGTATGTTCATATGAGTTTGAGGATTTCTGGCAGCAAACTTGTTAGCATTCTTTGCTACTTTTGTAAGTATGTGATCTTTCACACCCGTATCTGACTTAGGGTCTTCCATAGCCTAAAATCAGATGAGGGTTTGATGATTATCAATTTTAGACTAATCCTTCCTCTTTTTGTCACCCATATTCACTCTTCTACAACCTATTAGGTCACACATCTCATATATATTCAGATTTTTGTCCATACATCTGAATATGTTTGTTACATTTGAACATTCACTCATCCATCTATTTCTGTTCACATAGAGTGGTTGCGAGTTTTGCTCCCACATTGTAAATTGACATTTGTATATATGATAGTGTGAGTAAGCAATGGCTTATGTAACACATTACACCCGTTGTCTAGTCTCTCTCTATCTTTGTCTCATCATATGTATGATTAAATGTGGTATGTTCATGTTTTGTCAATATTGGAAGATTGCTGGAATCTGTGTTGTTGATCCTGGATCTATGGAACTTAGACCTGTGGTATTAATTATGGGCCTAGCCAATTTCCAACATTTGGTATCAAAGCTTTAGGGTTTTGATATTAGAGCATTCAGGCTCTCAAATTCCCAAGTTCCTAGACTTCCAAGTTTACAACATATGATTTAAGAGCATCTTCTAACATTTGAAATTTGACATACACACTTAATCTAGATGAGTAGAAATTTGAGAGTTAGACAATTCAGTCACATGTTTATTCATCAGTGTGGAGTATGAAGTTGATGATCTCTTAGCAGACGAATACTTTTGGAAAAGTATGAAAATACTTTACAAAAAGTATTGTTTGAAGTCCAAGACTTGATGAAGAGAAGGCTACTTCAAATTCAAGGAAGAACAATGGTTTGGAGAATATGAAGGAATCAGATCAACATCAAATCACAGGTATCAGTTTCTACTATCAGATTATCATTTGCAGGTCATATCTTAGAAGAGCAGTTATGAAGAGATTTGAAGGACTCAAGGAGTGCTTTCATACACTTTCATTATTTGAAAGTTAAAGGCCACATCAAAATAGGTATCTAGGGGTTTTTCTAGAGAGTTTTGAGAGATCTCTTTCATGGAAAAAAAACTCATCTAAGAAGACAAATGTGGAGAGCATCAGTTTTTTTTTCAACCAATCTTGTGTTGTAAGTTGGTTGGAAGTTTTCGCTCTCATTTTGTATCTAGAGAGATAACTCTAGAAAGGTAATTCATCATTCAGACAAAAAGGTTGGTGAATTCAGTCATATTAGACATTTGAAACAGAGTTTTGATTCAAAGATATGAGGAGATGGTAAAACATGATTCTATATTCACTTCCATTTGTATACCATGTTTGTTTTTTTCTCTTACTCTTGGCACTAGAGGAAAAGAAAAAGTTCATTTAAAGAATTCAAGAGTGCTTGCTATTTCAAGATGAAGAAGACAAAAGGTATGGAAGAGAAGTTTGAAGATGTTGACATCATCAAGTGGAAGAAAGATGCAAAAGAAGAAAGTCCAACAATTCCAAAGGAAAAGTAAGACTTCTTTTTTTCTCATATTTTCCATATACTTTTCCTACTTTATCCTCTACATCCAAAGACAAGTCTACGAGAACATCTTGTGTGAAGATAGTTTAAAGAAGAAGCAGTTTCTTGTTTTTGCATGATACTTGGTCATGATTTAGTAGATTTGACAAAGAATTGCATTGAGAGAAAGAAAAGCAGCAGATTTTGAAGACAACTCGTATGTTTTGACTCATATGTATGGGTTATATATAATTTGAAGATTTTGAGCAGGTAGCTATATGTTCCCTCAAATAATTCTTGGAGTGTCAATACAGAGCTACTTGGTATATGACAAGTTGCAGAGAAGTATATTTCTTCTTTATCTAACTCTTGAGGTAAAAGAGTTTTTTTGTAGCAGATGTTGAAGACTTGGGTTGAGGTTTTGTGTTTGTAAAAGTTACCTCATATTCAATATTTTTCAGAAAACTTCAGAAAATTCAGATTTTTTAATGTACCAGTTAGTTGAAGAATCTACTTTCTATGATTGTCTAGATTTTTGGATACATGCTTGTATTCAAAAAGGTGTTCCAATTCAGATCCTATCACTTGATTGAGAAGTGGAGTTAACCAAAGAAAATCAAGCAGATACTATCACATTTCACCCGGGTAGAATATGAAGATATGAAGTATCAACTTGCAGCTTTTGGAGTTCTCAAGGTGAGAGTTTGTCCACTTATGTTTCAAGTAGGAGTTGCAGATTCTTGGGAAGGATTTGTTGAACAAAAGTTTTACAACTTTGTGAGAAGCATGGACACTTGGAGACATTCAAGTAGCAAATCAAACATTTAGTCATGAAGGTTTGATGAGAGCAAATTCTACACAGGTATTTTGTTGGAGAGATCATTGATCTTGGATGATCTCATATGATCTTGATAGATCTTGAATAGATCTTGTATGATCTTGAGTATTTATGATTCGTATATCTATTCTTTGTTTGAAAATTTCTTAGCATTAGAAGAAGTAAGTCAAAGGTTCAGATTCTATCATATTTGTGTTGTAGAAAATAGAAGAAGATACTTGTTACGTTACAGAAGAATATGGATCCTAAAATGCTTTTCGTAAGGTTTTTGATATCATGTAATAGATCAGCTAACCTTATTCTATGATTTGGGAAGACAAAGAATGACAGGAGAGCTATTGGCAGGTGTACAGTGCTAATAAAAATGGTTCAAATTATTTGTTTCAGACATAAGTATTAATGTTATTGAAGATCAGGTTTATTGAAAGAAGGAAGACGTTCCAAATTTCATAAAGACTCATATAATTTGAAGAATTTTGGATACTAGTGTTAAATCATCCAGGGGGTGATGAAACATAAAGACTTATTTTCAGCCATATGTAAAATAATGAAGAGTTATTTCTATAGGTATTCCTATTTCAGGTATTTCTATATTTTCCTTTGTGAGGTTCTCTTTATGTTCCAGCTTTGTAAGAAGAAGGAAGAAGGAGAATGTATGGAGAAAGTTCCTGTTAGGTGTTCCTATTCAGGAGAAGGTTCTAGAATTCTATTACACAAAAACTTGATATTTCAGAGAGGTATGATACTTTTGATGTACGCACATTTATGTTTATACCATACTCTGAAGGAAAGAGGTATGAAGGACTTACAGATAGAACAAGGATGAAGACAAGATGACATCATAGATATGAAATTTTGAGACTCATGAGTTGAGTTGAGTTGAGTTGAGTACAGTCAGAGTTGAACCAACAGTGTTCATAATACACTAAGTTGTGAGTTGTCAGTCACAGGTTCTAGGATTCAGTCCCTAATTCTGTTTAGTGTATTTACATGACACAACATAAATATGTTGAGAAACCTTTCTTAAGCTAAATGCAAATATGTGGATCATAGTGTATTTTTACAAGTTTGAGAAGACAGGAGATAACAGATTCAAAGTCAATTCATGCTATATATGTTGTCAAGCAGTGATTGCTTGATGTGTATACTATTCGATATCTAGTTTGCATATTTTCTCAAGTATTATGATTCATATTCAACATTTCTATTTTGAAGAACACTTTTGAAGAAAAAGTTTGAAGGTCAATTTGGGAGTACAAGTTTGAAGCTTATGACAGTTTGCAGATGAATGAAGTTTCTTATCCATTTCAGTTTGTACCAATATGACATTGCAAGGGGGATTGTAGAAAAACAATATCACATCAGTCCAAAATCCATTTAGGGCAAAAACCCTAATTTTGGTACTTAGTCATTTTTGGCACAAAAATGGGTAAAACTTTTATGAGCTTACCTTGTAGAGCTTGAAGAGAGCTTTCTAATGGTATATGACATGTAGTAATCAGAGATCAGATTTGGGAGAAAACCCTAGCCTTAATTTTCTATTGATTTAGGGTTTTGACCTCATATGATAGCTCTCGACATGAGGATCATAAAAATGTTGTCAGATCATTCATCAGGTAGTCAAAAGTGTGAAAAAGCAGGTCCAGAAGTTATTTCTAAAGTTAGCTAAAAGCAACTTTAAAAATAAAGCAAACTCGTTTAAAATAAAGCAAAATCAATTTGAAAAGTGATGTGATTAATCTTGGGTCACTTTGTTAGACATCCTACACCAATTACAACACCAGCTTTGGTCCCTCAGTAGAGGTGGTGCTCTAGCACACATGGGGCAGCCATGGTGCACTCTAGAAGCATGTTGAGGAGCAGCTATGGAGTTCTTCTTGGAGAAGAGTGTGCTCACGCTCTTGCTTATGGAGAGGACTTGCCCTTCAGCAGCCTGGTGGTGTGGATCGGCCATCCTCATGATTTATTTGAAGATTGTCTTCTACATGAAGATTTCGGGTTACTTCAAAGACATTGGATGGTGGTTAACATAAGATTTGCATCTTATGTTAAGAATTTAGGTACATATTCTCTTCATGCACATAGGTACTACTTGAAGTATATGAAAGTTGCATCCATATCAGGAGGAGTCCTATTCTGCGTAGGTACAAAAGAATCAGTACATGTATGCTTTATGCATATTTGGATGAGGTGTTCGAGAAGGTATGTTCATATGAGTTTGAGGATTTCTGGCAGCAAACTTGTTAGCATTCTTTGCTACTTTTGTAAGTATGTGATCTTTCACACCCGTATCTGACTTAGGGTCTTCCATAGCCTAAAATTAGATGAGGGTTTGCTGATTATCAGTTTTAGACTGATCCTTCCTCTTTTTGTCACTCATATTCACTCTTCTACAACCTATTAGGTCACACATCTCATATATATTCATATTTCTATCCATACATCTGAATATGTTTGTTACATTTGAACATCCACTCATCCATCTATTTTTGTTCACATAGAGTGGTTGAGAGTTTTGCTCCCACATTGTAAATTGACATTTGTATATATGATAGTGTGAGTAAGAAGTGGCTTACATAACACTTTACACATGTTGTCTAGTCTCTCTCTATCTTTTTCTCATCATTTGTATGATTAAATGTGGTATGTTCATGTTTTGTCAATATTGGAAGATTGCTGGAATCTGTGTTGATCGTGGATCTATGGAACTTGGACCTGTGGTATTAATTATGGGCCTAATAAATTTCGAACAAACCAAAAATTGTTTGAAGCACATAAACACTTTGGACTTTGCTTTGAGTGGATATACCCATGCATGCCTGGAGAAAACATCAATGAAAGGCATGAACTAAAGATAGTTTCCAAAAGAAGGTGTCTACATAGGACCACAGACATCACTATGTACAAGTTGTAATTTTTGATTGGCCCAAACTGAACCATCTTTTGGAAAGGAGGAACATTGCATTTTGCCCAAAATACAGCCTTTACAGACATGTTTTTCGGGTGCCTCAAGTTTGGGCAAAGAGGACACCATTTCATATTTTTACAAGCGTAGCAAACTAGCAAAATTCAAATGACCAAAGCGTGCATGCCAAAGCTTTGCATCTGACATAGACTGAGAATCATGTACTGCACATGCTAAATCATTCATAGATTTTTCATAATCTATGAGCTTATACAACCCACGAGATAAAATGCCAAAAGCAATAATCGCATTGCCATTTTGTAGATCATGAACTGTACATCTATCATCAATAAATTTCAATTTCAAAACCAAACCAATCTTGGCTAAGGCCAAAACTGATAACAGATTCTTCTTGATCCCTGCCACAAATAAAGCATTTGACAATGTAAAAGAGCTACCATTAGTAGTAGTCAAAATGATCTTACCAACTCCCATAACAGGATAAGAGGAGTTATTGGTGCATGTAACAATATTTCCTGTAGGGGTAGGCTTGAGTGAAGAGAAGAAACTATGCTGCCAAGTAATATGTTTGGTCGCCCCGCTATCAAAGTACCAAACATTTGAGTCTACTGTAGACATGCACTGCTCATGAGAAGATGGATCAAAACTGCAAATAGTAGTAAACACCCATTCTTCATCCTGCACAAGATTAGCGGACTCTATTTTTGGTGTAGGGGCCTCTACAACAACCATTCCGGTCTCTTTCTTCTTTGCCCCTTTAGCAGCAAGTTTTGGATAGGTCTTAATGACATGATCATTTGCTTCATAGTATTTGCAAAACAATTTCTGTTTTTTCTGTTTCTTCTCATCTTTGTCTTCCTTCTTCGATTGTGTAGAATTAGCAGATGTCTGCTAACTAGCAAAAGAGCTCCATTTTCCTTTGTCCTTCTGACTAGCCAAGAAAGCTTGATCTAGAACACGCATAATAGACCTGTTCTACCTCGACTAATCTTCCTACAACAGAACAAAAACTAACCCTTCAAATGTTAAGGCATTCGGATTGACTTTCATCATCAAATGAAAAGTAGAAGCAAAACTCTGATATGAGTCGGGAAGATTCATTCAAAACAGTCCACACAAGTGAACTATCAGAAAGGACTTCATTAGCAGAAATCAATTGTTCCTTCAAATCCTTGATCTTTGTCAAAAAATTATCCATAGAAACACCTTCATTCATGTGCTCACTCTCCAACTATTTTCGAAGATAAGCAACATGAGCCTCATGCCTAGTCTGGTACAATGTGATAAGTGTATCCCAAGCATCCTTAGTTGTTCTACAAGAGCAAATGAGAGGAATAATGACATGTTTGATAGACAAAGCTATTAATGCATGTGCTTGAGTATCTCTACCATCCCAATGAATTTGCTTTGTAGTAGGTGCATCAGGAATCATAGCACGAATAGGAATCGGAAGAATATTAGCATCTTCAATGCCATCTACATCAGCTTCAATACCTATATTTGTAGGTGTAATAGGACATTTTTCAACACCTTGCGTAATTTTCCACAGTGCCTTTGCAACCAATACATGTTGCATCATATAAGCCCACAATGGGTAATTGGCATTGTCCAACTTGTCCTCAACAACCAACGTACAGAATACATCACTGCTTTTAGCCATGGCCACTGACTAAAATACCTTGATGCAGAAAAATGACTATATAAAAAAAATTTGAACAGAATTACCCTGACAAGTTCTGTTGGACATGTAGTAGACTTCGAGATGCTTATACTGGCGAGCCGAAACCTGTATATATCTTTGGCACAAAAAGACAAAATAGCCTACACAAACACTATGATAGTGTGTTTGAAGGTCGAAACAAGCTTAGATCGCGATTTCAGCACCACAAAGAAAAGTTGTTTTGATCTACTAATCAGCTTGAGTATGCTCACCAAATTTCATGCAAATCTGAGACTGTGACCGGAGGGGTGTTGATGACGCCCTAGATGAAGCAATGACCTACTTTGATACCAACTCTTGGAGATAGACATTTGCGGAAGCACATGAACAACACAATGAAGAAGAAGAAGCTTGGAGCACAACACACAATACTGAATGTATTACCACTAGAATGTACAAAGATAAGCAGCCTGTTAGGGCAATAGGTGTATATACAAGCCAGGAGAAAAAACCTCTTAAAGAGGGAAAAAAGTGTCCCGGTGGTTCTAGAGTGTTCACACACATCACTACCTAAATATATCAACATTACCTACCTAGACCAGAATCGAAGGAGATATTGACCAGTAGACGAAGTGGATAGGTTGCGGCCAAAGTATATGGGGTTGCCTATATTCCCTCCTCGAGAACACACAAATACCTCGCAAAACCCATTTGGAAACCATCAAGGAACAGAGAACATGAAATCATGTCAAACTAGCCAACCCAGTGTTCCCGTCAGACCCCATGTACAATTTCATATGCCAAGAATGAATCCCCACAACCACACTAATCCTGGGATAGGAAATATGAATATGCCACCCATTAGTGCAAGACCACAACCAACTGTAGGACCAGGAATGCAACCATTAAGACCGGGAGTTCCTGTATTCATTAGATCCCCAGAGCCAACAAGAAGATTGATACCAATCCAGGTGACCAAATGCATGAGAAATCATTACGATGGCATAGGAGAGCCCTATGACCACATCACAGAATTGAAGCAAGTGTTGCAAGAAAAAAAAGTCGATGAATTTTTTGTGCAATATGATTCCTTTGGACTAACCCTCACAGGAATGGCCTTGACTTGGTTCCAACCCTTGGATCCAAATCACTTTGGGAATATCAAACAATTCTTCCAAGATTTTATTGGAGAATTCACCAAGCAAGGGATTAAGCACAATTCGTCATCCTTAATCCACAGTTTCAAACAAGCTCCAAATGAAACAATTAAACTGCAACTAGAAGATTTAATAAGTATGTTGATGGATGTCCAGTTACTGAGAGACCTTCCCAACAAAAAATTGTATCATTATTTCTAGATGGATTGACTAATGGGATGTTGAGAACCTTAGTCCACATAAAATGGCTGGAAACACTAAGTGGGTTTCTTCAGGAGTGCATTAATTTGGAAGACAACCTAGTAGATGATCTCAAAAACACACAAAAATCTACTAAATCAGAGGACACAAGGAGCAATGTGACATCTAGTTCGAGTAATGTGGAGGAATTAGCAGAGATGGTAGCTAAAATATTAGGAGTGCAAGGATAGAGAAACTATAAGAACCCCCCCTTTGAGAGTGCCTATGTTGAGAAGATGCACATTGTGCAATGAAGATCATCCACCCATACCTGCACAAGAGGAGGCTTAGGATTGCCACAACCTTACCCTTATAATAGATAGACAAATCAAGGACCTAACATGTACTGCCACATTGAGAAAAAATATACCAACCACAACATTGAGAATTGTCCATTTAACAGGCATCCAAGACCAATGGTGCAACCACAATATAGTGTTGGAGTTAGACGTCTGCGGAAGCACGCGAACAGCACAAGGAAGAGGAAGAAGCTTGGAGCACAACACACAAGACTGAATGTATTACTAGAGAATGTACAAAGATAAGTAGCCCATTAGGGCAATAGGCGTATATACAAGCCGGGGGAAAAAAACCTCCTAAAGAGGGAAAAAAGTGCCCCGGCGGTCCTAGAGTGTTCACACACATCACTACCTAAATATATCAACAAATCCCCCCTGGGAGTGATGCGGTGAACAAGGAGCTGGCACTCATGTATAAGGAAGTGCCGAGCTATGTGGAAATCACTCCACAAAAGGAAGTAAGCCCAAAGCTTTGCGGAAAGCTTCAAACTTCTCCCTAGGCAGAGCCTTCGTGAAAAGGTCTGCAATGTTCTCCTGCGTGGGCACATATGCCAAGCTGATCTCGCCAGCAGAGAACCTCTCCCTGACATAGTGATAATGCACCTCAATGTGCTTAGTGCGAGCATGGAACACAGGGTTCCTCGCAACTGCCAATGCGCTCTGACTGTCAGTGAAGATGGTGGTGGCAGAAGACTGGCCAACACCCAAATCAGCCATAAGGCGTCTGAGCCACACACACTCAACAGTCACTGTGAAAGCTGCCCTATACTCAGCCTCACAACTGGAAGTGGCCACAGTAGGCTGCTTCTTGCTCAACCAAGATATACATGAGCTACCAAGCATGAAGCAAAAACCACTGGTGGACACACGAGTGTCATAGCAACCAGCCCAATCTGAGTCAGAAAAAGCATGCAAATCTGGCGGTAGTGATCCCCCCTTGGGATAAAACAACCCAAGTAGCCGAGTACCACTCAAGTAGCAAAAGATGCGCTTAACCGCTTTCCAATGCGTGACTCCTGGGCAATGCATAAACCTGCTCATCTGTGAGACAGCAAACTGAATATCTGGCCGAGTAATGCATAAGTAAATCAAGCATCCAACAGCCTGCTGATAGAGAACAGCATCAAATGCATCTCCAGCATCATGAAGACTCAATCGTAAACCTGTCTCCATAGGAGTGGCAATAGGCTTACAGTCTTCAAGGCCAAAACGCTGCAATAATGTGTCAATATATTTCGTTTGACACAAAGCCATTCCACCATCAACTTGCATAAACTGAATGCCCAAATACTGATGCAAATGCCCCAAATCAGACATCTAAAATGAGGCATGCAAATCAGCCTTGAAATCAGCAATATGCTTCTCAAGAGGACCAGTGAGCAGCATGTCGTCTACATAGACAACAATGATCAAAAGCACATCATTAGCACGCTTAACATATAAGGTGCTTTCAGTTGGACTGTTCTCAAAACCATGTGCAATCAGATAGGCATGTATTTTCTCATACCAAGCACGTGGTGCTTGCTTTAAACCATATAACGCCTTCTTTAACCTGCACACCTGGTTTTCATGCCCTTTCTGCACAAAGCCACGGGGCTGAAAAACATACACTTCTTCATGCAAGTCACCATTCAGAAATGCTGTTTTAATGTCCAACTGATGTACATTCCAACCATGATGGGCTGCAAGTGCACAAATGCTCCGAACAGTAGTCATACGGCATGTAGGTGCAAAGGTCTCATCAAAATCAATGCCTCTTTCCTGCGCATAACCCTTTGCAACAAGCCTAGCCTTATACCTGTCAACTGTACCATCAGGTTTACGCTTCAGCTTGTATACCCACTTAGTGCCAATGGCCTTCTTGCCAGGAGGCAAGTCACATAAAGACCATGTACCATTCTTCATTATAGCATCATATTCAGATTGCATAGCAGCCATCCAATTTTCTGAATTTTGTGCTTCATCAAAAGAAACAGGCTCATTCTCATCACAGAGACTAGATGCAGCCATAGCATAGCAATCTGATGCAAAGGAGGTACTATGAGAGCCTGAACGAGTACGATATGACAAAGGTGCATCTAATTTGCTGTCACACAAAGTCTACACCAGCCATTTTGGCATAGTTTTTGCCTGTTCAATATCAGCTCTCTCATCAACAAGTGCATCATGTAAATCTGCATCAGAAATGGCATGATCTGCATCATCATATGAAACCTGCAAAGGCTGAGAAGTTGCCTCATTAGGACTTGCGCTAGCCTGTCCACCTGTAAAAAGAGGCATCAAAGTATCATACATGTCTTTGGAGCTAACAGATGTCTCCTTAGTACATGAAAGCAATGGCTCAATAGCATCTTCCACAAAGACAACATCACGGCTAACCAGAATGCGTTTAGTGTGTGGATGATACAGACGATAGCCTTTACTTTCAGAACTGTACCCAACAAAAATACATTTTACTGCCTTATCATCCAATTTTCTGCGATGTTGTTCAGGCACTAATGCATATGCCAAACAACCAAAAACACGCAGATGAGCAACAGATGGCTTGCGGTCATGCCAAGCCTCATATGGAGTGATAGACTGCAATGCTTTCGTGGGACACCTGTTCAGTACATATGCTGCACACATGACAGCCTCAAGCCAGAAACTATGTGGTAAAGCCTGACTTTTGACCATGCACCTCGCCATCTCCATGAGTGACCTGTTCTTTCGTTCAGCAACTCCATTCTGTTGAGGTGTATACGGCACTGTACATTGGTGTTTTATCCCACGTTCAGCCAGAAATGCATTAAAATCTGAAGACATATATTCCCCCCCTCGATCAGAACGGAGGGTGCCCATTTTACATGCTGACAGATTTTCAGCCAAAACCAAAAACTGTTTGAAGCACATGAACACTTCGGACTTTGCTTTGAGTGGATATACCCATGCATGCCTGGAAAAATCATCAATGAAAGTCACGAAGTAAAGCTAATTTCCAAAAGAGGGTGTCTGCATAGGACCACAGACATCACTATGTACAAGCTGCAATTTCTGCATAGCCCGAACTGAACCATCTTTTGGAAAGGAAGAACGCTGCATTTTGCCCAAAATACAGCCTTCACAAACATGTTTTCCAGGTGCCTCAAGTTTGGGCAAAGAGGACACCATTTCAGATTTCTGCAGACGTAACAAACTAGCAAAATTCAGATGACCAAAGCGTGCATGCCAAAGCTTTGCATCTGACATAGCCTGAGAATCATGAACTGCACATGCCGAATCATTCACAGATTTTTCATAGTCTATGAGCTTATATAGCCCACGACATAAAATGCCAGAAGCAATAATCACATCGCCATTTGAGAGATCATGGACTGTACACCTGTCATCAACGAATTTCACAACCAAGCCAATCTTGGCTAATGCAGAAACTGATAACAGGTTCTTTTTGATCCCTGGCACAAATAAAGCATTTGACAAAGTGAAAGAACTACCATCAGCAGTAGTCAGAATGATCTTACCAACTCCCATAACAGGATAAGAGGAGTTATTGGCGCATGTGACAGTATTCCCTGTAGGGGCAGGCTCGAGTGAAGAGAAGAAACTGCGCTGCGAGGTAATATGTTTGGTTGCCCCACTGTCAAAGTACCAAACATCTGAGTCTACTGCAGACATGCATTGATCATGAGAAGATGGGTCAAAACTGCAAACAGTAGTAAACGCCCATTCTTCTTCCTGCACAAGATTTGCAGACTCTGTTTTTGGTGTAGAGGCCTCTGCAACAACCATTCCAGCCTCTTTCTTCTTTGCCTCTTTAGCAGCCAGTTTTGGACAGTTCTTTATAATATGATCATTTCCTTTACAGTACTTGCAGAACAATTTCTGCTTTTCTGATTTCTTCTCATCTTTATCCTGGTTCTTCGATTGTGCAGCATTTGCAGATTTCTGCTTACTAGTAGAAGAGCTCCATTTTCCTTTGCCCTTCTGACTAGCCAGGAAAGCTTGATCTACAACACGTATAATGGAGCTGTTCTGCCTGGACTGATCTTCCTGCAACAGAACAGAGACTAATTCCTCAAATGACAAGGCATTCGGATTGCCTTTCATCATCAATCGAAGAGTAGAGGCAAAACTTTGATATGAATCAGGAAGGCCATTCAGAACGGTCTGCACAAGTGAGCTATCTGGTATAACCTCATCAGCAGAAATCAATTGTTCCTTCAGGTCTTTGATCTTTGTAAGAAAACTGTCCATCGAATCACCTTCATTCATGTGCTCACTCTCCAACTGTTTTCGGAGGTAAGCAACACGAGCCTCATTCCTAGCCTGGTACAAAGTGGTAAGTGTATCCCAAGCATCCTTTGCTGTTCTGCAAGAGCGAATGTGAGGAATAATGGCACGTTTGACAGACAAAGCTATCAATGCATGTGCCTGGGCATCTCTGCCATCCCAACGAATCTGCTCTGCAGTAGGTGCAACAGAAACAGCAGCACGAACAGGAATCTGCGGAATATCATCTTCGACACCATCTTCATCAGCTCCAACACCTGTATTTGCAGTACCTGTCGTTACAGGTGTAACAGGACGTCTTTCAACACCCTGCACAATGTTCCACAATCCTTTTGCAACCAGTACATGCCGCATCATATAAGCCCATAATGGGTAGTTGGTATCATCCAACTTATCCTCAACAGCCAACATACGGAATACATCACTGCTTTCAGCCATGGCCGGTGACTAAAATACCTTGATGCAGAAAATTGACTGTATCTCAAAAAGTTGAACAGAACTGCCCAGACGAGTTCTGCTAGACCTGTAGCAGACTTCGAGACGCTTAAACTGGCGAACAGAAACTGGTATATACCTTTGGCACAAAAGGACGAAATAGCCTGCACAAGCACTGCGATAGTGCATTCGGAGGCCGAAACGAGCTTAGATCGCGATTTCGGCACCACAAAACGAAGCTGTTTTGATCTCGAAAACACTCTGAATATGCTCACCAAATTTTGTGCGAATCTGAGACTGCAAACGGAGGAGTGTCGACGGCGCCCTAGAAGAATCAACGACCTGCTCTGATACCAATTGTTGGAGTTAGACGTCTGCGGAAGCACGCGAACAGCACAAGGAAGAGGAAGAAGCTTGGAGCACAACACACAAGACTGAATGTATTACTAGAGAATGTACAAAGATAAGTAGCCCATTAGGGCAATAGGCGTATATACAAGCCGGGGGAAAAAAACCTCCTAAAGAGGGAAAAAAGTGCCCCGGCGGTCCTAGAGTGTTCACACACATCACTACCTAAATATATCAACATATAGATCATATGGATACCCCCTAGGGAACAAGGCAAAGAAGCTCCTAAATATAGCTCATACCCAGGACTGCAGATAACATCTAGACCATAGGAGCAAGGAGGATATGGCCAACCACAACTAGTACTAAGACAACAACCACCCCATCCACGGAATGTAGTGCTAGTTAAATACACTCAACCAGAGGAAAACTTAGAAAGAGCTATAGTACTAGCAACAGTTTTGGCTAGCATGAAAACAACAAATCAAGGATTCGACCAAGCTCAGAGAGACTACTACCCATATGACCCAAGTCTGATAGAATATGACCAGACTTTCAAGCAACAATACTATGGGTATGAATGATATGAAAACTCTTATGGGCATGCCTATAGCACCAAAAACCCCGCTCCAATCAGACCACCCTCGAGATCACCAGCCCCAAGGGGACCATGCTATAGGTGTGGAGGAGATCACTTTGTAAGAGAATGCACCCTACCTTACAACCCACCACCCCCATAGTATGAGAAGGGTATTGAATGATTGTGGCAAGGAAAACCTGTTTAGATGCCCTAAGAACCCCAAAAAGGTTCCCAACACCATCTATATCAATGTGATAGAGGTGATTGAATCATCAAACAGTGATAAGGAGTAAACAATACCATTAAAGGCTATCACTAGAGCCCAAGCCAAGTGGAATGTGATAAAAGAAATATAGTTTGAGCCTGAGACAAATAAAAGTTTAGAACCCAAGATCTGGGTAGTTGGGGATTCAAAAGACCTAGAGGAAACTAACAAAACAAGGAAAACTCAAAAATGTAAGACCAGAAGAGAAAAATCAGGAATAAATGGATAAGAAAGAAGAGTGAAGAGGATGAGAAAGCGGTGAAGGAAAAGCAAAAACCTCAAGGACAAGAGGTGTAAGGGAACTTTCATTAGATGACCCAAGCATCTAAGAAAATTGAGGTAGGGTCAATGCTACCAGACCTAGTACCAAAAGACTTGAACATGTGGTTGAAGGCTTATCAGTCTAGGATCATGATTGGACTGAGCATAGAGCAACATGAAAATCTCTATCCACAAGGATAGTTGGAGAAGGAGAGATTGGAAATATGTAGGAAACTAATAGAAATAGCTCAAACCACACTATAATGTTCTATCCCAACCCTTCTAGAGATGAGGATACCAGAAAACTAGTTCAACAAATGCATGGAATCTAACAACCTAAAATCAATAAAGAAACAACAAGAGGAGAATAGGGAGGAAGACATGTAGAGTAACAAGGAAGAACAGGTCCTAGTGATTCGAGAATTAGAGGCCAAATGGCCACACGACCTATGGGCCAAGATTCAAGAGGAACGTGGAAAAATAATGAGAACTCTCCACCACCCTTTGAGGAATTAGACACTTGGGAAAATCAACCTGTAACAAATTTAGAAGAGGTATATGAGGAAGTTTCCACTCTAGACCAAAATGGGAAGAAGTAAATAGCATGTCCATGCTACCCAATTACATGGAAGAGTACGAGAGAAAAGTGAAATTATTCCATGATCCCACAATCAAGGGCAAAGACGAAAGATCACAAGATGAGACGTCACATAACTTATCAGAACTCAAGAAAACCAAAATACAATGTTCACCGATGGTAGAAGAATTGCTATGAGCGAAACCCCAATTGTGGAAGCAATTATCCAAGCACTTGAATATAGACGATGAAGAATCTACGAATGAGATTAAAGGAGTAGAAGCTCCACCAACCATTCAGATCCTAATAGATAAAGTTGGAGAATTCAGTGAGGGAGATGAAAGAAACACATGTCTACCCATTACATTTAATGGGTATGTGACAAAAGCAATTTTAGAAACAGGAGTAGGTGTAGGCATAGCCACCAAGGAGATTTGGGAAAAATGGGGAAGGCTAGCCCTGCTACCAACACGCATGAAACTCCAACTAGGAGATGGTCATGTTGAAAGGCCACTAGGAATACTGGAAAAAATTATGTTTAGCACTTGTAGAGTAGAGTTCGAACACACTTTAGCCATATTTTAGTTCCAAAAATCCAGCAACTATGAGATGATTTTGGGACTTCCATTCATGAGACAACTCATAGTAGTACAAGACTAGGGAAGAGATGCATTGTATTTACAACATCAATGGACGACTACGAAGATAAACTTACATACCTTCACCTATAGAGATGTACCCTCACTATAATGGAACCCAGTACATAAGGAAGAAGATGACGTATCCATTCATAATGCAGGATCTAGTGACCAATCATGGATGAATTAAGATGTTTAGCTATGGATGTGTAAGGAGGAAAAAAGAGAAGAAAAAAGGGCACAGTTATGGCCCATAGGACACCAAAACTATAGGGACATAGATGACCCAACATACATACCTCAAATATTTTTGGATGAAGCATTTGAACCACATGGATGGATGGAAACATTAGCCACACTAGCTGTGTGTGTGTGTGTGTGTAAATCAAGAAGTATTGATCATGAATGAGTGTGTGGATGAAGAAGGTTACAATGTAAATCTTTACATGGTAATTCTTTAAGAAATGGAAGATGGAGAATTATTCAAAAACTAATGGAGGGAGGATTATGAGAGCATAGAGATGGAGCCAAAATTTGATTCAGAGGAACAATATTTAGAAGAGATTAAGGTGGAAAACGAAAAGGAGACACCAAAAGTGTTCACAGTAGAAGTGGTTCAAATGAAACAAGATAGTGAGGAAATGCTAGATTGAGTAGAGCAACCAGCAGATCTCTTCGAAGTTTTGGAACATTTCAAAAGATATGAAATAGAAGAACAAAAGATAGCAGTTCAAATGCCTAAGAGAGAAGCCTAAGAAAGAGAGGCTTATGATAATAAGGAACAAACCAAGAAAGTGATAGTAACCATCGAAGAGGAAGAGGAAAGATGTACATCCATTGGAAAAGATGTATCACATGAAGAAGAGCAAGAATTGATAGAACTAATCAGGGAATATAGGGATGTATTTGCCTAGACCTACAAAGACCTCAAGGGAGTAGACCCATCCATTTGCTCCCATAGAATTCCAATGAAGTCTAAGGAAAAACCCTTGAAACAATGACCATACACATATAATGATGTCTATTCGGCTAAGATTAAAGAAGAGATTGACAAGCTATTAGCAACAGGATTCATCCATGAGATAGAGCATACAGAATGGGCATCACCCTTGGTTGTAGTACCCAAGAACAATGGTAAACTTAGAGTCTTCTTTAATTTGAAAAAAGTGAATGCTTCTACTATTCGTGATAGCTATCCTTTACCTATAATCAACAACCTTTTTGAAAGAGTGGCAGGAAAGGAAGTCCACAGCTTCCTGGATGGATTCTCTGGGTACAACCAAGTAGCCATTGCTACTGAAGACCAACATAAGACAACCTTTGCAACTGAATGGGGAGTGTATGCTTTTCGAGTGATGCCATTCGGGATCACTAATGCTCCTGCAACTTTCCAAAGATTGATGTGTCATGTATTCAAGGAATTTCTGAGAAAAAGCATGGAAGTTTATGTAGATGATTTGTGCACCTACTCTGGTCAAAGAATCGAACACATTCTTGAGCTACGAAAGATATTTGAAAAATGTGAGCAATACCAACTGTACCTGAATCCAAAGAAATGTGTCTTTATGGTAAGGCAAGGAAAGATCTTGGGGCATATTGTATCAGGGAACAAATTTCCACTTATGAGGATAAGATAAAGTTCATCTTGGACTTACCTATACCTAAAAATGTGAAGGAATTACAAGCTTTTATGGTCATTGTGGATACTACCGTTGGTTTATCCACATGTACGCTATAATTGTGAAACCATTGTATGGGTTGCTGACTCAATTCACTTGGACAGGGGAATGTGAAAAGGCCTTCAATGAATTGAAATGACGATTAAGTTCGGCACTATCTTGAAGGTACCCAACTAGAACAAACCATTCCATATCCATGTGCACACATCAAATTTTGCAATAAGATGCATAATAGCTCAACCAGTGGATGAAGGAAAATTAGATCATCCTATCACATATGCTAGTAGACAATTAAATCAAGCAGAAAGAAATTATACCACTATGGAAAGAGAAGGCCTAGAAATGGTGTATGCAATCAAGAAATTCAAACATTACCTCCTAGCCAATAAATTCAAGTTTTTTATTGACCATCAGGAATTGTTGTATCTGGTCAATAAGGCCTCTGCAGCAACCATTCAAGCCTCTTTCTTCTTTGCCTCTTTAGCACCCAGTTTTGGACAGCATTTAATAACATGATCATTTGCTTTACAATATTTACAAAACAATTTCTACTTTTCTAATTTCTTCTCATCTTTGTCTTCCTTCTTTGAATGTGCAACATTTGCATATTTCTGCTTACTAGTAGAAGAGCTCCATTTTCCTTCACCCTTCTGACTAGCTAGGAAAGCTTGATCTGTAACATGCATAATATACTTATTCTGCCTGGACTAATCTTCCTGCTTCCAGAGTACGCATGATAGGTCCACATTACAAGGCCTTGCATTCAGTACACAAATTCTTCAATGAAAGTAGTGGTGCACATTCCATAACTGGAATAGGACTTAGCTTCTATTGTCATACAAGTGATCATACATTGTAAATAAATAAATGTTTGGCCATAAACTAATCTCTTGTTCTCTTTCAGACTTGAAAATTAAGCAAAAGTGTAGTAAGATACCTTAGCTGTCTCTACTCACGCAAGGGGGATATGGAGCAGTGGAGAACGACGTATTAATGAATTACACATAAACATGTTGAATTGGATTCTCTCTTGAACTGATTCTCTACTACATTACGAGTGCAGATGGTTTCCAAAGACTCCAAAGCAATGATTCAAGAAGTGCTTGAATTTCCAATGAAGAGTGTGACAAAGGCAAAATGACATTGGTTCCAAGAAGACCAACTAGCAGGAGAGCATTTATTCTTAGTGCCTATCAAGATCATGGACACAGACCATCAATTTCCAGTGATGTCCCAAGACTTCAAGATCTTACATGAGATTCCATCAACCATGGATGTTTTGAAAAAGGCAAGAATTCATAAGTATTTTGAGCTACCAATCTACAAGCCTGATTTCCATCGATGCACTCAAGTAATGAACACCCTTCATTCGGCCTTGGACAAACAAAGTTCTTAATGCAGAAGGAGAATGGGTAACCATACAATTCATGCACGAGCTCATTAAAGAAGCATTCGGATGGACCAAAGATGGAACTACTGACCTCAAGGAAGAAATTCATGGAACTAAAATAAGAACATTTTTTAATATTAATCGTGTTGACATCGAAGAAGTAGTCAGATTGGTGCATCAACATTTTTGTTTTCCTAACATGCACATATATACGGTGCCACAAAAGATAGTGGTTCAATTACTATCTCACACAACCAAACAACTAGGAAACCAAATAAACTTGATGCCCTACGTTCAAGAACAGTTGTTTGAAGCAAAAATACAATGGGGTCATAAGAAATTTATGAATGGAAGCATGGCCTTGATAGTTTTGATCTACCAAGCTTCAGGCATTCGATAATATCTCAGGGAAATGCCATCGTCAATTGAAATGGCCAAGTCCATGAAGTCATCGATGGTATCGAAAAAGAAGAAAGGAGTGCAGATTACAGAAGAAGCAGGAACAAGCTCACAACCAGTGATGCAAGGAGCAAAACGACAAAGGGAATTATTAAAAGAAGAAGCAACAACTCCAACATCAAATACATGTACTCCCTAGAACCATAGTAGAACAATCCACACCTATCATTGAAGCAAAGTTACAAGAAGCCATGGAAAAGACTCACGAGTTCATGGAAGGACCAATCAATCTGCTAGTTCAAGGGCATCATTATCATCAAGCTCATACCGCATCTATGCTAGGTAAGAGACTAACCAAGTTCCACAAATATAGGGAGTTGGGATTAGTCAACTCAAGCTCTTTGCCTGAGCTACATGAAGATCATGATCAACATGAAGGGGAGTGCAAAGCACAAGAACACGAACAAGATATTGAAGTACAGGATGAAAATGTGGAGGAACACCAAAAAGAGGAACAACACATGCTCAAGATGAATGAAACAACTATACTTCAATTTAAGGAAGCCACAGTGGAAGATCAACCTCAAATGATACACCCAAAGGAGAAACTCATGGAAGAAGTAATCATTGAATGAGAACCATTTACTCCAATTAAGGTGGTAGCAGAACTATCACCTCTGGATGTAACATTTCAATGAAGTGCTATGAAGTCTACTACATACAAAGAAGAAGAACATCAGATTCAATTACAAATTCGACAACCGCATAATGAGACAATGCATATTGAAAATGGGAAGGATGTTCAAACCGGTGAAGTGCCTAGTGTCCCGAAGACATTATTGAATGTAGATGTAACACAACTAAAACCAGTAGTAAAACAGATGATCCAAATAGCCATGGAGACCCAACAATAGCTCATGGAAGTGGATAGAGAAATTATGACAAAGCATTAGTGGAGTGAAATCAATTCAAGATGCTAAATGAAGAGCTATCTGCAAGAGTGTTACAGGCTCAGTAGGCACTTACAAAGAAAGAAAATGAAATGAAAGAAGCTATGGAAAAATGCAAACTACTCACCGAAGAGACTCAAAAGCTACAACACTAGCTCAAGAAGCTTCAAAATAAATATGAGGCCAATGGAAGCAGAAAAGGTATGCATATCAAATAGAAGAAAAATTTTAGAGGCTCAAATCATAGTATACATGGATGAGGCAAATAACTTAAGGAACAAGAATAAAGAACTGATGAATGCAATCCTCCTAAATCAATGAGTTGAAGTGTCAAAAAATAACCCCATCAAAAAGATAGAGCTCGATGCTCAGATAGCTAGGTATGTAGATCAACTAAAGCAAAAGCAAGCGTTAAGAGAAGAATGGAAAGAAAATATATGCATGACACAAATGAATTAAGAAAGAAATGGAAAGCAATTGAATCACAATACATCAAACAATGCAAAGAGGATGCAGACCAAATGGCAATATTAGGAGAAAGCAAAATGCAAAGTGACAAAGAGCTTACCTTAGCAAAAGAACAAATAAAACAAAAAGATGCACTCATTAAAAATCTACGAAATTAGATCGCAAAAAAGGACAATATGGGGACACCAATAGTTCTAAGTTCTCAAGTGGCTATTGTGGAGATTGAGGTACGTCCTCCTTCTCCCCCCATCAATAATTCACCTTTAGACATGGAAGAGGAGAAGCAAGCTATTGATCGAAATACCCGGCCTATTACAGAACTAAGTCAAAATGAGCAGGCACTATTGTTGTCCCAACTTACTAAACAATTTGAAAACTAACTAGTGAGAGTCATGAAAGAAGCAAAGATCAAAAGTAAAAATTTGGAAGAAATTATGAAGCCCTTTTATGTACCATATGGACTACTCAAAGAAGAAACAAGACATTACATCAAAAGAATGACACAAAAAGAACCAGATTGAGACTTACAATTCAAAGTAGATACCTTTTTGTATACACAAGAAGAATCGACAAAGCAGATCCAGTATGGAGGCACAAATTTTTGGAAAAGAATACTGCTCTATGGATGCATTGGGAATCGCTTTAGCAATGATTTTATATCCTGTTTGAAGCATCATAATTGGACGCCAGTTATCGATTCTACTCTTTTCCTGTTTTTTGTGGGTCAACTTGATGATGCCATTGTTGAGACAAGTCAGAAGCATGCCAACTCGAGTGCCTCTTGCCAAACCAAATGAACAGGGGTGGCAATCACCAACTTGAAGGACTTAAAGAACTCATTAGTGAGCCCATCTAGCCCCAGGATTTTCCCACTAGGGAGGGCATCAATGACTTCAATGATTTCTTCTTCCGAGATAGGGGTGTCAAGCAAGGAACAAAGATTGTGTGGGATCCTATGAGAGGATACCCTAGAGATGGCTTCCATGCAGTCCTGTCTATGGTGGGAGAGGGCGGTTGAGATATTTGGGAGTCTCGTAAAGTGCTCTTCAATGATTATGAAATTTTCTTCTTCCATTTTGCATACATTTCCATTTGAGTCTAGCAATAGGGGGATCGATTCTCTATTATGTTTCCTTTTAAGGATGGTGCACATCTCTTTGGTGGGTTTGTCAGCTTTGCCAGCCCACCACTCCTTAAAGAATATTTGCACATTTTTCCTTTGTATTTCTTCCTCGTATCTCAGTAATGCTCTGATTTTTCATAGAACCTTCTACGATTGAGCTTTTCCTTTGTTCACTTCCTCCTCAAGTCTCCAGAGTCTATGATAAAGAGCTTCTCTACGAGCATGCGAAACAGCCTGAATCATCTTCTTGGCTCTTATCATGATCTACCTTGACTTCTTGGTCGCACGTCTCCAACTCCCGACTGGGAACAAACAGGAGTTGAACTCCTCCTTCTACACTTCAACAATTTCTTGATGGACAGAGGGGAGAGAGAAGGAAGTCAGGCAAGCATGAAACCAAGGACCCTTATGGGTTTTGGAGAGAGGTTGGAAAGCAATAATGATCGAGTAGTGATCAGAGATGACAAGGTGAGTGCATTGCGAGATGGAAGGATGGCCCCACTGATGAATAACGTTATGAGCAATGTAGCTTCTATCCAGTCTAGCATTCCTCAAGTCCTCACTCGCTTGGAGATTTGACCACGAAAAGCCTTTTGAGTCTTTGAATTCGACCAGATCCAAGTGCAGTTTGGTTTTGTCCCAAGTTTCTTTCTCACGATTGTCGATGACCTTGCCCTTGTTGTTCCATCTGTCTGTCGGGTCCTCCACCATGTTGAAGTCACCACAAATTAGTACATTGTGGGAGAGCAAGTCCAAGGAGGCCCAGGTGTCCAATCTCTCCAACTCCCCATTTGGGGCGTACATAGAGACTAGTGTGAATCAAAAAGTGGCACCAAAGGAAGTGGCAATCCATCGATGGCTCTGATCTTCAGTGGATTTCTCAAGCTTTTCAAACCAGAATTGGTTTATACCAATTATTGTCCCACCATACCCCCGGGGATGCGACATCGAGATCCAGACATGGGTTGAGGAGACTTGTCTAAGACGTTTTTGGAGGTCTGCTCCATCAATTTTAGTCTCTTGAATACAGATGAATTCAAGGTTTAGGTTAATGTCATGAATCCATTGACCAATGATGGTGGCTCTTGAGGGGTCAGTCAGCCCCCTAGCATTTAACGAGATGATGATCATTGTCATAATTTACCCTCTTTGCGAGAAGGGGTCGTATCCTTTCACGTCTTGGATTCGTCTTTCTTTTTCATTGGGACGGGGCCCCGACTTAATAACTTGCTTTTCCAGGGTAACTCAATAGGCTGTTTTCACTTGTGGGAGGTCTCTTGTTGAAATGAACGGGAGACCGTATCCAGAATAGTCAATCCAATGATGGAACTTTCACTATCCATATTGTCTTCATTGCTAGTGTTAAAGCCATCTTCTTTGCTTGTAGTGTAACCCTCCTAATTGGTTTCTTTGTTGTTAGGGACCTCTAGGGCTTTGTTGCCGGTGTCCACCTCAAACTGGTTCCTATCTGGTTAATCTCCTTTTCCAAATTGCAATATAAGCTGTTTAGGGGGGCATCTAGAGTATGGTTTCTCTCAAAAGTCACTCTAGGACTTATTTTCCTTCATCTTCTGACTTCCCTGAACCCGTCTGAGTCGGTTTCTAGGTTTTGGGAGCCCTTAACTTCCGCTTCGTTCACTGGGGGATTCATGGTCCCATTGTTGTTTTGAGTTTTCTTGGAAGCTTCTTGTATTTGTTTGCTTTTTTGTCTCGGTGGACACTGTTTGATCCTATGCCATCCCCTTTGCCTAGGTCCACTATGATTTTTGTAATTAACATCCTGTTCCTAGACATCCCCTTCACCTAGGTCCACTATGATCTTTGACGGGAGCCAAGTGCTGAGGTCAGCCTCGACGTAGATTTGAGGGTACCCCCCAGTGTTGAAAGAGTGTCTCGCACCTTCATAAATAAAACTACCAACATCCTTGCGTGAAGCCAACAGCTTGCCGATTGGAGAAATGATGTCCCACATGAAGTTGTATAAGAAGTACAGCATGTTACTGAGCTCAACCTAGAGAGGGTAGCGGAGAGATTTTGATTTGTCGGGGATAAAATTGGGGGACCATCTGAACAGACACAGGGTCGCCCGCCCAAGTTGTCAGGTTCCGACACTAAGGGCTTGGAACGCCAGATCTTGATTCTCAAAGACTAGAAGCATATGACTAGCTGGTAGGAACTGTCACTTGCTAACAATCAATCCACAAGGGAACCATTCGTTGTACAAGAAGTACAACATGTTACTGAGCTCAACCTAGAGAGGGTAGCGGAGAGATTTTGATTTGTCGGGATAAAATTGGGGGACCATCTGAACAGACACAGGGTCGCCCGCCCAAGTTGTCAGGTTCCGACACTAAGGGCTTGGAACGCCATATCTTGATTCTCAAAGACTAGAAGCATATGACTAGCCGGTAGGAACTGTCACTTGCTAACAATCAATCCACAAGGGAACCATTCTTTACGAAGCCACTGGCGCATAGTTTCGAGTGGCAATCTAGGGCCAAACACTTGTCCGATGAGAAAAACTTTCTTGATCTCTTCTTGCTTTGACAAGATTGTAGCTCTAATAAGAGAGACCAAGGGAGGTTCAACACCCTCGAAGGCCCTAGGAGCGACACAGGATCCCCTCTCCATAATAGTGGCCAGGTTACCAATTGCCCCTTGGGTCGGGGCCAGGTTGCTTATCACTAGGGAGGGGGCTGTCAAAGCCATGCCAAGGACCCTGAATCGTGCACCAGAGATAAACTTTTTCTATCCCAGAGATTGATCTTCATCTTTGTCCATAAACGTGATAATTGCCAAAGATCCTCAAAATCTTGTTGTGAGATTTTTTTAGTTAATTGCCTCCAAGGGTCGCATGAAGAGCAGAATGTCTGGGGCCCCAAAATATATTCATCCTTGTTCACATATGACCACCCCTCTTGGGCATTGCTCTTTTCTCAAGTTATGGTCACTAAATGCTTTCATGTGAATGCCATGATTTACAGGACTTGTGACTGCAAGTGATCGCCTCTAGGTGACTATATCCTCTCACAAAAATGCTTTCACTTCCTAACAGTTAGGGTAGTAACTTGGTAACTCTTGGTGTAGAACTCGGTAACTGTTGGAGACTTCCCTCAATGAAATTATTGACTCAATAGTTGTTGGTCCTTATGACAACGTGAGGGGAAATGGGCCCATGTGGCTGCAATGGACTTAATGGAAATCGGAGAAAGATCTCGCTCTCTTGCGAGTGGCGTTAGTTGCCTGAGGGACAGTCCACGATGGACCATGTGGCGTGCGAAGGACCCACTGTGATGAATAAGTACTCGAATCACCCAAAGAGTCCAATTAGTTGCCATGGATGATTTAGTCCCACGTGGTTGCGATGGATTCGAAGGAAATACTCTCTTGCGAGTGGTGTCAGTCGCCTGAAGTGGTGTGCGAAGGGCCCGCTGTGATGGATAACTACTTGAGTCACCCGAAGAGCCCAATAAGTCACAATGGACAGGGATTTAACCCACAATGGAAGCTTGGAAACCTGCTGTCAATTGCACAATGGACACCGATGCGCTGAGCAGTTCCCTATCGATCGGACGAGCTACAATCTTGATTTTTCTGCCTTATTCTTCATTGCCCAGTCTGTCATCGAATCAACAGCGATCAGGAATGATCTTTACTAATATATTTTATCTGTTGTAGTGTATTGTGCTAGACGATATGAAGTCGGCAAGTTCTTGTCATCCAAGGTGTCAATGATGTACTCTCCTACCATCAAAACAGCTTGAGAAGTAGCTTCGAAGGTTGAAGATGTCTCTTGGGATGCAATTTTGGGAAGGACAATGTCAGGCCACAATAAATAACCAGTGGCTGAACTATGTGCTACTATCGAGTCCACCTCATAACTATTTGCCTACAGAAGAATATATGGTACACACCATAGAGTTTTGGCTTTCAAGATATGCAACTATTCCAGATCTAGCAATAAAGATGACAAATAAAGTGTTGAGCATGCTACTAACAGTTTTGAAAGTTTTCAAACATGCTTAATACACATTTTTGAACTGCATCGGCATTAACCAAGGCATAGATGTCTTAATTTTTGACCTCTTTGTAACGCGTAGCCAACTTATAGTAATGGCCATATACTCATGCTTGATGTTTCTACCGAGTCCTTATATGCAGACATTCGAAGCAGGGAAAAAAATAAGGGTGAATTTTAGCCCGATGTGAATTTTAAGAGAAAAAAGAAAAAGGAAACTATTTTTCTATACTTAAAAAGCAAAAAAATAGTCCAAAATAATACTTTTGTGAAACAAAACACATGAAGAATTTCACCCTAATCTCATACGTGCTCATTTTGGCAGACCCTTGGAATAACCCATTATCAAGTTTTGCTCTCCGGTTTGTTCTCTACTTTCGCACTGAAGCGTCTGTACCTGTACATCAGATTTCTTGATTTTCTCCCATTTAGGTTATGTGGTGCGCAAGATGAGGCCCATGTGCTATGGACGATTGCACATTGGAATTGGAAGGTAGAATTGCAATGTGGCGAAGAGAAGGGGACTCGTTTCCTTGATACTCAAGAACAATGTGCACGACTTAACTCATTGTTTGATTTAGAGAGACGGCGACCTGCAAGACTCGTCCATATTTGTGATCATGCCTTTGATTCTTATTCTCATTTATGTTATTATTTCTGTGTAGTTTGTGTAGGAATTCGTGACATGGACTGAGCTGATGGAAGCTAGGCAGTGAATCGAATGACTATCATTACAACATACCAAAGCGTAAGACCAAAAAACTCAATTCTTCTGTTGTTTTCTATAACAAAAATATGCAGTATTATGCATGTGCAGAGATAGAGAAAATCTGATTCTTTCATAGAGCAAAGTTTGTGCCATCAAATTTTCGGATCTCAAAATGGTCTTTTCCCTGCAAGTTATAGCTTCTCTTTGGAACACTAGCACTAGACCCTTATCCATCAAATGTGCTTGAGACCTCTGACGCCATGATGGTAGAGAACTGAATGGAATGATAATGGAGCTAGAAGAGTCCGAACACCAATGAATAAGTAGACAAAACAAAAAATCTAGAAAAATTTTGCTAGAGTATCCTGCAAAATGAGTGTATGACCAATGCCAAAATATCATAAAACTGCAAGTACTGACATGTTTGCTTGCATAGTGAATCACTAACTCCATTGCATATAATCAATTATCCAATAGAAGCCAACTAGGCTTATCGAGCACCTATGAACAACTATTATACATCTCCTATGGCGAGGTTGGGTAAGTCTTCCACCTGCATCACCGAAGAGACCACGACATCTGGGTGTCTCCGAGTTAAGAAAACCTCGCCATGACCCTCTTTATCAAACGTAAAAGGCTTTATGCAAAGAACGTAACCACTATATCAATGAGCACATGGACGTACATAAAGTGGTATCCACAAAAGCATACATGATGTGTATGTGCTCAATATATAGAGTGAAATGACACTAAACGGCTGAATGCACAACCCAAAAACTAGCCAATAACTCCAGCAAGTGTCTATCAACTTTGATGTTTTTGGCTCAAAAACCTACATAAATTTGCAACGACTACTCCCACCAAAACTGAAAACCTTTCCAGAAACCTATAGTTTTGCGAGTGTGGCTGAAAAACACAGCCCCAAATGTTGATATTTACTGTCGGAGAAGTACAAAGAACACTCTTCTTGATGTTTGCGGACCTGTGTGAAGAGAACTATGTGCAAAAGTACTCCAAAATGGCTCTAAAAGACACCCAAAAATGCTTCAAAAATAGGCTTTGAAAGCAAAGAATGAAGCTTTGAGGGACCAAAACATGTTCAAGGTAATGTCAACCTTAGTCTTTCCCCTTCTTCAGACACCATAAGAGTGTAGCTTAGTGGCAAGAGATTGCCACGGTTAAGCGAGCTCTGGGGGGAACAGTACTGGGATGTGTGATCTCCCGAGAAGTACCAGGAACCTCTATCTTCCTTGATCGTTGAGGTCCTCCCTTGCGTGCATCCAACGGTGACTTCGGTGACTCGGATGACAAGGTATGCCAAGGTCTATGCCTTGGTCGCCGCCTTAGTTGTAAGCCTTGGAGAAAGCCTAGGGGGGTGCTCACTTCGCTCACACAAAAGGAACAAAGCTTTTTGCATCAAACTGCTCTGATACCAGTGAAGTATTTCTACGACGATGCACCACAATGCGCTCTCCTTCTTGAGAGCTCCACGATGATATGCTCAGAGTAAAAAACCGAGCTCTTGAGGTTGCACACAGTACTTCACCAGATGCTATAGAATACACAGAAAACACAATACACAAGGTGGACGAAGATAGACTTCTTAGGTTTCACAAATGCGATCGAACATACAGTCTATGGCTGACCATGCCACTATATGTTTTATTAAAGAACATATACAAAGAAGTTTCCAATGGCCATTTGGCCTTTCACATGTACACTAAGGGTAACAATAAACACATTTACGGTATTTTCAACCATACCTTTTTCGTATTTCCATACCCATATGCATTTGCCATATGGTTGAAGTATATATACACATTGCATCTAGTCCTCCCACCACATACTAGAGAGATGTCTCTCCTCCCAACTTTATGCCTCTATATATATCTATTTGAATCAACGAGGACCATAATACATATAAAGATATATACACATCATGTATGTACACATATATAATATAAAACACACATGTAGATACATACACATCAAACATACATGCCTACATGCACACATGTATACATATACATGCATACACAATTATAAACACACTTGCATATATCACACAAATGCACATGCATACATACATGTGTATGTACTAACATATGCATACATGTATCACACACATATATGCACATGAAACACACTATTAACCTCTATCCCTAATTCGACTCTATCTGGTGAGACTAAAGTGGATAGGATAGGCTAGGAGGGTTCTTGGGATAGTGGGATTCTATTAGGTAGAGCCCCTTGGTATTTTCCCACTCCACTTAATCAAGCCAAACACAGTAAACTATCAGATTAGGTTATCAAATGATATTTGGTATCCTCCACACAGTGCTATTATGAATACTTGCAGTATACAAAACTATCACTTCAATAGAAACATATAATATGACTAGAATAAGGACAAGAGAACAAGGACATCGTAATAGACCGAACTTGCACCTCTGCTCCGCACGCTAGAGAACAAACATGTAGTCACTAGACTTTGGCTTCACAGCCTGATGCCGATAGCATGCCTATGCACTTGTTCTCTCTGCTACATGCATCGACATTTTCATTATGATGAAGGGTTACAATCATTCATGTCTACCTTTTCTGTGCGACTATTCGGTATACATAATTTTTTATATTTACAAAAATATCCAGCGTCACTAACACGAGCACACCTAGAGGACTTGAACCCAAAATACTGTATGTAGATAGAAAATTTAATTGTCCTCCATATCATCATCCGAGGGGGTAAAGACTTCAAAAGTAAAAGAAGTGCGAGCTTCGACAAAAGTCTGCTAAATCTTCTTGATGATTGACTTCAATAACTGATGTACTTCTACCAGATTGAGAGTGACCGCCTCTGCTTGTTCAAAAGTCGATGCTTGTGACAAAATGGTGCGACTCTAGGTTTTGACCAGTTGAAGACCGAAATCTTCTTGCAAATAGAAGTCCTACCACAAGATGTGTCTCCGACATTGGCATTCATCTACAACATGTTGTTCAACTTCTGTCCGGCAAAGAGTGACCATGCCGAGCAGAGTCTTTAATCTTTGAAGTTGCTCGAAAGTTGATTGTGCAACTTTCACCTTTGAAGTATGCTCCTCTTCAATTATGCGCTACAGCACAATGACCTACTAATTCAATTATCAGAGGTGGGCATCCTGTTGGGTGAGTTGTAGTAAGAATTGCTCATTGGTTTCCGAAAGAGCAGTGGCCGTCTCCTACAACAACACATGATCTTCCACTTCTACTTTTAATTGGTGTTGCAACTTGTTGATGGCTGCATCCTTTATCTCCTTCTATAGGTCCTGGATTTTCTACAGGTGGTGCTGGTTAGCTTGCTCTAGGTTCATGGTCTATGTCTTGTATGAATCTACTTCTCGCTAGGCTTCTTCAAAAAATGATTTGAAGAACAATGTCTATCGCGACTTCATCCATAGAGCATCTGATAGTGGTTGAACTTCAAAACGTTGTTGATGGGAGGTTTCTTGTATCTGATGGAGCCGATACTGGAGCCATTGATTGTAGGCATGGAGATCTGTGCAGAAGTGTGTGACATGCTCAAATTCATGAGTGATGAGGGCTTGGAGGCAGAGGAAGTAGGTGTTAAGCCTATTGAACTCGTGCAAGTCAGCATATTCATTCACGTCGAACTGCTAGTGATGTTCATGAGGTTTAAGCAAAGGGGCAAGATCTGACATAAACTGATCTTCATCCACAGAAGGTTTGATCGGGTTCCAAGGAGATGCCGAGGGTGATGGAGTGGACCAATCAGATGGGGACACAGGGAGAGAGTAGGAGGGAGAGGAGGTAGATGAGCTAGAACAAGGAGAAGGTTTCGAATGGATAAGAGGAGGGGAGATAAGTAGAGGGGACACAAGAGGAGGCGATGCAGGGGGTTCCATTTGGGTTTGCTCAGGTTGTGTTGTTGTCATCATTTCAATGTTCGGCAGAATACGTGGGACCAGGCTCGAGCTATTCTCAAGAGGGAGAGATTAGGAATGAGGTGGGGAGGCGGGATGGGTGTTAGTGGTAGATGCACTGGAGGAAGATGACACGATTATTTTTCGGCATCGTAGGTGGTGTAGGAGCACGTTAGTGCTCTCATCATCATCATCATCATCATCATCATCATCTTCTTCTTCTTCTTCTTCTTCTTCTTCTTTAGATGGGATAGGCTGTTGGGTGAAGGAGCGCACAACCAGAAGCACATGTGGGCCAATAGGAATCTCATTGGGATATAAGATGGAGAGAAGGAAGGGCAGCCACATTTTTGGACGGTTGCTAGCCTCCAACTATTGCATGATGGTTTGGCATTCATGATGGATATGATTAAAGAGGAATAGCAACCAATTTATTTGCTGTTGGGTGATCGTGATGATTAGAGAATAAAACTACCTAGAGATACCATAAGGGCGGTGTGAAGGTTTAAGGCTAATACATAAAAATATAAGATGGATTGTTCAGGCTTAGGATGATAGCTAATGGCATACTCATTCAAGCTATGCTTGGGAAACAACTGCTCCATAGTAGCATGGGACAAGGCGGGGACAGACACCTGACCTTCAATGGGAAGGAAAAAATGTTGTCCTACCTTGACGGTGGTAGTGCTCAGTTCTTGGCCGTTTAGCAAAATAGTCCAACGAGCGACATTGGTGGGTTCAATGGCAATATTACACATTATGCTTTCTAGTATAGGATGAGGTGTTGTCACATCCCATTACAGGAGACAAAATTTAACTAGGCGACAGGGTTGCAGAAAGGCCTGCATGCCATCCATCATGATAGCCATGAGCGGTTCGAAAGGTGCTAAGAGATCCATGAGCACAGGCAGTGAGCAAAGCAAACACACACACACGATAATAATCAATGCAAGCACGCAATCAAAAAACGAAGAATGACAGAACGTCCAACATGGGGTTTAAAACAAACAATTAGCAGCGTGACATTATTGCATAGATTGATAAACGAAATGATGAGTGCACGTCGGGGTGATTCGCCATAATCATCATGCAAAGCATGCAAACATGGGTGGTGATGCAATTATTAATGATGCAAGAGGCGGACAAAAAGGGTGCAACTTGAAACCATTCACTAGATTTTTAATCGGGTCTCCGGTGAGAGTCTCTAACCAAAAAGTTGTCGGAGCCTGTTTTGCCAGACCCAATTTTGTCGAGATCCAGTATAGATCGAACCACCGGAGCTTGAATTTTTCGATAGCTCTTTCAAAATTAGAATTATAAAACAAGAATAACTATCCTTATTCACAAACAGGAGTCCGCAAAAAGCGATCATGAGTTCGATCTTGACAGAGTTGGACTTCTTGCAGCAACAAAAAACTCTCAAATCGTTGTTCATCCAGTGAATGCAAATCATCCAAGCAGACAGAAAGGAGTCGACAGGTAGTAATTTCTTTTCAATGGCAACACGTAGGCTGGGCATTAGTAGCTCCATAGGAGCAATGGCTTCAAGCTCGTAGGCTACCTTAAAAGGGGTATACCCAATAGGGACTTTATATGTTATTCGATAGGCCCATAGAACAATAGGGAGCAATTGATCCCATTATTCTGGACATTTTGTGACCAGTTTCTTAAGCATAGTTAGCAAAATTTTGTTGGTACTTTTGTACAATCCATTGGCATGCGAGTAATAGGGCGTACTAAATTTATGAATAATATTGAAGGATTGAGTTAAAGCCTGCATGAGGGTATTGGTGAAGTGTGTTCCATGGTCAAAAACAAATTGTTCCTGCAAAACATCTATCTCTTGAATAGGGGGATGGGTTTCTTGACCTCGTTTCCACTTCTCCTCTTGGATTTCCCTATGAAATCCTTGTGAGTAATTATGTATGGAAGAATGGTTCTCCCAATCTATCATGTTCGGTACTCAAGACAGAGATGGTGCATTACCTTCCTGTACCTCTAGAATAGTAGAGAGTTCTTTTGTAGACTTTTCTTCTCATTGCTAGAAATCAAGCATTCTAGCCTCTCCAATAGTCCTTGAAAGTGTAACTCTAGTTTTGCTATGTTACTCCAATTGATATATTGAGAGGCTTCAAACATGATGTGTACCTAAGTCGTAGAGCCTTAGGGACTTGTGTCAATTGAGACTATACCTCAATTGTCCCACAAGTGCATATAGTGGTGGATTAATACACGTTTAATTATCAATCCATGAAATTAGACATATCAAGTGTATGAAGACATGTACACACATGATGGTAAGTGAAGTGACGAGGCTACAATGCATGTAATTTGACTTAACTACCTCTCCTACTCATTAATCCTGTAAAAATGCATGTCGTGATACTTGTTTCAGAAATAAGCACAAATTCAAACTTTTCTTTCAGCTCTAAACTCGAATATGGTCAGTAGCTAGGTTCATTTTGAAGCTCTCAATGAGACACATCTAACGATTGTACTCTCACTCAAATCTAACAAATATGCTTCAAGTTATGATCAAAATAGTGAATGGCGGGAAAGACCAACACCCGCTCAACAACTCTTGAAGCCTCATACATGCACTACAATAGTTCAAACATGAAGGGGAGGTGTACAACAATTCTAAGCACACATTTCAACCTCAAATACACACACAAGCTCTCGGAGGAGAAGACAATCAACAAAGAAGAGGCAAATTCAAATTTTTAGCTTCAGTCTTCACAATGACAAAAAGTTCTTTACAAGAGTCATCAAGTGACTTTTATACATGTGGCCTAAAAATGGCCTTTCACACAAAAGACCGAAACTTTTATTGAAAAACACTAACTTCTTACTATTTTACAAGGACTATGTTACAATAATTGGAATTCATGCAACTAGAGGACTCCTCTAATGCATTTACATGGCTTCATGAGGTATTTCATGAAAACTTAAAGAAGAACATTTATGCCCATAATTTGAAAATTTTGGGGGATCCCTTTTCTATGCTCTTTTTCTCTTCAACACTCTGCCCCTCTTTGTCTCTGTCATCCCATGATAGGCTTTGTTTATTATCTATAGCTTTGTGTTCATAGTGGTTTTGGTCCTTTGTTGATAGCATCTTTGTAGTTGACCACCACCAGCACCCAGTAGTCGAGGAAGGCTTTTGGACTTTCAGAGAATTTGTTACCTTATCCGAGCCTCAATCCTATGCTTCCATCTTCCCCTTCGTATTCCTTACATTCATACATGAGGGTGGTTGTATCATTGTTGATGCCTGTTAAGCTCTTTTCCATCACATGCACCTAGCAGCTAAGCATGTGACTATCTTAGTCACCCTTTTCAACTTATATTTTCACTACACACACCATTTGGTAAGCACTGCATCTGTTTTTGTCTGGTTGATGCTTCAAAGGTCCTGTGTTTAATCTTTGTTTACACACTTTGGGACCTCCTTCTTTCTTGTTGCAGCCTAATGCATGCCCTTGCGGGGCTTTGGGCAGAGGGTGAGTTACCTTTATCAGACAATTTTTCTTTTTGATTTTGTTCTTCTTTGTTTCTTGCTTGATTCTCCCTCCACACGTCCCTCCTCTTGAACTATGTCATCCCTGATAGGCTTTGACTGGTGATGTGAGTATGTTCGAATGGCTGTTTGCTCTCTTTGATTCAGTAGATTGGCTTCACATATCATGAGTTCTTTCCATTGTGTTGACTTGACACCATCGTTTGGGGCCTATTGATGGTATGCAAAGAAGCTTAACTTGTAGGCCACCAATCGAGCATTTAGATTTGAAGACAATTTTACAAAAATCTTCGAGTCCATTTCAAAAAATCTTGTAAAAAATGCTTCTTCGAATCAGGGAAAAAATAAGATCACATCCTTAACTTGAAAGTATATAAATATGGGCTAAATTCTATAAGTAGACCATCTTATAAATATATAACCGTTGGCGAATGTTTTATGAAAACTTCCATTTGAACTATAGAAATTTAGGTGAATCTTTGTAATATCAAAAATAGTAAATAATGTAACATCTAAAGTTTATAGTAAATTTAGATGTCATTCTACCATCCTCAAAACGTTTCTCAAAACTCGAAACTCCTAGCTTGAGCTTATTCACTCTCATCTCACAACTCACAATCACACTACCACACACTCTCACTTAGTGTCACTCATTACCACCCACACTATTAAACTCTACCTCTCGCTTTCTCTCACTCACACACACAAATGCTCACTCTCAATCATTTATAGATACACTCAATGGCACTCCCTTGCTATCCCTCACACTAATTCAAACAAACTCACGCAACTCACAACTTAAAACTCATATACACAACTCATGCACTTAGCTCGCATTGTGGCCGTCATAGAGAATAAGCTCACATTCTCGTTATCTTTTAATCTCCCTGTACACATTCTGATTTCTCTCATACTTTCACTCACTGTTGATGACTTTTCCTCTCACAACCACTATATCAGAGACTGAATTTCATAGCCTCACAACCTTGCACTCACACCTGCCCCAAATCGTAGTCACTCACACACACGCACCGACTTCCTTCACTCTCACATTTACAACCACTCATTCACTCATGGTTCAAGTACTGTACAACATAGTCACACATTATGATCCAGATTTGAATAATAAATATGTACATATCCACACACCAAGCACAACAAAAACTATATTACTTCTCTCGCTTGACAGTTTGCACATGGTAAATTCTACAAATGGAAAAGCTCTCTTAGCTCTCCTACATACTAGAAGTGTTCCCGTACTTTGTGTAGTGATGATAATCCACTATGTTCTAGAGCTTTGACCAATGAAAGATACACCTTTTGAAGATGACCTCACAAGATACAATTTATGCATCATCCATTTGAATAAGCAACACCACCACAACATTTCCTATACCAATTAGGCCTCCAAATTATTTAACACAAAGTAGCAGAATCACAATGCATATATGCAAACCTACACACCTGCACACTTGCACATACACACCTGCACATTCACCCACATATTTCATTATTAGCATATAAAAGTCTACATTTCCTACATCCTAAGTTGAAAAAAAATTGGAGAGTGTCGAAACAGAATGCTGCCCTAAAATGACTTAAGACAACATGCATGAAAAACTCACAACACATTGAAGCCATATAAACAAGGCAACCCTGATGTTCCTCCTTAAGAAAAGCATGTAGTTCTTCCTTGATATGTCAAACAGGGTTCTCCAAGGCAATTCATGAATAACTAACATCACTAATCATTATGCAGTTCAACATCATTAAAGATAGATTCAAAACTGAGTGAAAATATATGAATTCATCAATACTCAAGCATTTTTTTACACTGATCTATCTCATAGATTGAGGCCAATATCGAAAAAATTATACTGGAATGTTGGTACTTCACAAACTTCAATTTTTATTCTAACATGTTGTGAATACGTGCAAATCAAAAAAACATCATAAGGAGACAAGAAGAAATACACCAACATATAGCAACTAATATACACCCATGCACCAAAGAACAGCATGTTCATTCAAGTGGGCACAACCAAATCATCTTCAATGACAATAGATCATTAACATATACATAGGAGAAATAACTTATCCAATCAAATCCATCGTACAATGACCCTGCAAATGGGCATAAGCATGTGATGGAAAAGAATATATAGTTGTACACATGAACAGATTCACAGTCATCACAACATTTCCAGCAACTCATTCGTGTGTGTTTATCCCACATGGAAAACATTCTCCTGAAACTAAAGTGCTATGTGTAACATCATGCACAATCAAAATACTCCCTGTAACTTCCACTACAAGGCCGATAATCTAGTCCTGTACTAAACTCCTCGACAATAACATCACTATAGTAAACAACTCACAGAATTAATAGATATTAGTAGCACAAAGACATGGCATGAGAACTATGAAAAAAAGTGCATCTTTAAACTTATATGGTTATCAAGGTAGCATCATGTGACTCTAGATGAATTTTATATCACCTGTTAATAGCTTCTCTCTGATGAAGTGATAATGTACCTCGATATGCTTTGTTCTAGCATGGAAAACAGGGTTTTGTGCTAATTGTATGCTTCTAAGATTATCACAATAGATAGTGATAGGCTTTTGCACTTCCACACCTAAATATGTAAGTAACATCTCCAACCATGATGCCTCACATGCTGCCATTGTAGCACCTCTATACTCAACCTCTATACTCGACAAGGCAATAGTGGATTGCTTCTTGTGCTCCATGTAAGAGCTACACTCCCAAGTGAGAATAGAAAACCACTAGTGGATCTTCTATCTGGAATGCTACCAGCCCAATCTGCATCGGTGTATCCATAAACCTGCAAATCTATAGCCTCATAAAACAATGCATAATCTAAAGTAGCACTCACATAACATAGAGTGCGCCTCAGAGCATCCCAATGTGGCTTCCTGGGAACCTCCATAAATTGACTTTCAAGTCCAACAGTATAGCTCAGATCAGGCCTTGTAATTGTGAGATATATAAGACTTCCCACAATTTTCCTGTACATAATAGCATTTTCCAATGCTTCACTTGATGTAGTATCCAACTTCAAATTCTGATCTAATGGCATAGAAATTGGCTTACAACCAGCCATACCATACTTTCGCAGCATATTCAAGGCATATTGCCTTTGCGACATCCATATACCTGTTTCTGTATGTATAAACTCAATGCCCAAGAAATAGCGCAGCACACCAAGATCTTTCATGTCAAATTTCTGCATAAGAAGTTGCTTTACCTCTTTGATGCTTCCTTCATTATCACCACCTACAATCAGGTCATCAACATAAATAGCCACAATACTGATGCCATCATTAGCCTTCCTTGCATATAGTGAGTGATCTGCATCACACATAGAAAACCCAATGCTAGTTAAGTAATCAGCAATCATGATTCCTTGCATACCATGCATGAGGGGCTTGCTTTAGCCCATACAAAGCCTTTTGCAACCTGCAAACATATTCTGGATGCTTTGAACCTTCATATCCTTGTGGTTGGTTCATATATACTTCTTCCTATAACTCACCATGTAGAAAAACATTTTTCACATCCATCTGATGCAAAGTCCATCCTTTTGTTGTAGCTAATGCAACAAGTGTTTTGACAATAGACATTTTAGCTACAGGGCTAAATGTTTCCTCATAATCAATGCCATATGTTTGTGCATATCCTTTAGCTACCAATCATGCTTTATACCTGCTTATGCTACCATCAGCATTATGCTTTACCTCGTAAACCCATTTGCAGCCTATGGGTTTCTTTCCTTGCGGCAATGAAACTAGCTTCCATGTATCATTTCCATAAAGTGCAGCTATCTCCTCATCCATTGCTTTTTCCCAATCGGCATTTTCCAATTGCATCTTCAAAGCAAGAAGGTTCATCATCTTTTTTTTTTTTTAAATGGAGGTTCGGCCGAGGCCTACTCCCCCGGACTTTAACTTTGAAATTGCAACTGTACAAGGAAGGGCATAGTACCCATGGGACCCCCCTTATCCCACAAGAACAGGGGTTTAGACTCAGACCGGTTACAACGCCCGAAGGCACAGGTTTCCACGCCCGAAGGCCATACTTACACGCCCGAAGGCCAGGTTTTACACGCCCGAAGGCCAGGTTTTACACGCCCGAAGGCTCAGACGTCCCGCGCAGCACTGGGGGGTTGAACCCACGCCCCCGCCTCAAGAGGCGAGGGATTCAACCGCTAGACCAGCCGTCTGGGACAAGGTTCATCATCTTGTATTACCTTTGTCATGTAGGCATAATGACGAGCCATGTAACTATCATATGTCAATCATTGCACTGAATTTTGCATCCTCCTAGATCTTCTTGGTCCTAGGTCACTTCTCCTTGTATCATCTGCATGTGCCCTTCTTACTCCTGGAGTCTTCATAGAGGGCAATCCAAATTCCTCATCAAGACTCTTTTGTGAACTGCTTGAATCTCCATCAACGTCTTCGAAACCTGCACATGTTTTATGACAACAGAAAGCTTTTCTTTACCTTTCTTGGATGTATTTGATGAATTTGTTGGACTGAAATTTCCACGTAATCGTCCACTCCATGGATTTGAGTTGGAACTATTGCTTGGTGATGCATCCGGTCCACTCAAAACCTGAGATTTTGCACTTAATTTTTCATCATTTTCTTTGTCATTTGGTTCAAGACTCAATCCTTCTTTGGCATCTACATAGAAGCTTGACGTTTCATCAAATACCACATCTTTGCTCACCTTTACCTGTCATGTGAGTGGGCAATAACATTTATATCCCTTTTGCTCAAGGGAGTATCCAGTGAAGACACACTTTTCTGCTTTCGGATCAAGCTTTGTCCTCAATTCATCTGGGACATGTACATATGCAATACAGCCAAAAACTTTTAGATGTGATAAGTTTGGCTTTCTACCTGTAAACTTCTCTTCAGGTGTAACTTAATGTACAACAACAGTTAGAGTTCTATTCATGATGTATACAGCAGTATGCACAGCTTCTGCCCAATAACAATGAAGCATATTCTTCTCAGCCATCAAGGCTCTTGTTATTTCTGCAATATGTCTATTTTTGCATCCAGCAACGCCATTCTGTTGTGGTGTGTACCTGCATGAAAACTGACACTGAATTCCATGATTTTTTAGAAAACTGCTGAACTCATTTGACATGTATTCACCTCCTCCATCAGATCTTAATGTGTGAATGTACTTCCCTGTTTGCTTTTCCACCATAGCTTTAAAATTTTGGAAGTGAGTGAACACCTCACTCTTCTCTTTCATGAAATATACCCATACTTTGTGTGTATGGTCATCAATGAAAGTAACATAAAACTTGCAACCACCCATAGATGTGGTCTTTGCTGGACCCCAAACATCTCTATGTACTACTTCTAGTACATTCTCACTAACATGCTTGTCATGTGGAAATGATGCTCTTTACTGTTACCAAATTGACATGTTGCACATACCTTTTGCATTTCTACAACTTTGAAATTTGGTAGCCCATGGACAATCTCCTTTGATTGCATCAATTTCAGCCTTTTCAATTTTGCATGCCCAATCCGTTTGTGCCACATCTCTATATCTGCAATAACTCCTACACCTTTTGCAAACATGGCTGCATTCATTTCAAGAATCTTCACATTTAAGGTGAACATCCTACCCACTTTGTTTCCTTTGGCAACCAATCGTCCATCCTGGTTGTACTCTTCTACATATAATCCATCAGCATTGAACCTGACTTGTAATCCCTGGTCAACCATTTGTCCAACAGAAACGAGATTCTTTGTTATATTTGGAACATGCAGCACATCAAGAAGATGTTTTACCTTCCCGTCCTCCATAGACAATGCTATGTTTCTTGTATGCTCAATAGGATGCAATGTATCATCACCTGCTTCAACATATCCAAGAACTGACATTTTCTACAAACTACTAAACCATTCTACATGATTGGTCATGTGATTTGAAGCACCTGAGTCAACATACCAGACATTGTCATTTGATTTTGAAATACCAGAAGACATAGTATTCATCATGTGATGTTGAACCATGAATAGCTTCTCAGAATCATTTGCACTTGTGGATGCATAGTTATTTTGCTGCCTTCTGTTATTTTGATTCTTCAACCTACAATCTCGTTCAAAGTGTCCAGGTTTACCACAATTCCAGCACCCTTTACTATCATTACCTGAATCATTTCTTTGGAAATTTATGCGATCTCTTTGGCTCCCTCTGCCTCGAAACTGTCCTTTTCCTCCAGCATGATTCTTTTGTTGACCTTGGTCTTGGCTATTGTTTCCTCTTCCACTTCCCATGCCTCTACCTCTGCCTCTTCCTCTGCTAGAGTAGAATACCTACTCAGAACTGGGCTTTCCTTGGGAGTTTGAATCCTCACCAGGATTCTTTTCTTCAATAATCAGCATAGATACCAGATCAGCAAAATTGGAAATATTTTCCCTGGTCTTTATGAAGTTCTGAACTGTTTATATGAAGCTCCTAAACCACGAAGACACACTTCCACCTTATCATCATCATCTACATTCATGCCAATAGATGCAAATGACTCACATATACTTTTGATTTTCAAGGTGTAGTCACTTATCGACATGCTCTTCTTCTCCAATGTATGCAACTAGTTCTTGAGTTGCAATTTCCGTGCCTTTGTATTGGTCTCATACAATGTGACCAAACTATTCCAAGCCTCTTTTGGAGTCTTGGCATCTTATATGTGTCCAATCATGCTATGTTGTATTCTAACAGATAGCCAGTACATTACCTTTTGTGCTCCTTGATTCCATTCCTCATACGCTCTTACCTGATCTGCAGTCTGATTCCTTTCTGGTAACTACGGAGCATTTTCATTCTCTCCTTCGATGTACTTCCAGTAGCCTTTTCCCATCAGGAAGCTTGTCATTCTGAATCTCCAAGCATGGAAGTTGTTCTTATCCAGCTTATCGCTCATAAGCTATCTCATTCCATCTGTGTTTGCCATTTCTACAACAATTCACAACACTGCAAAACACTACAAGTAGCACTTCTGCTTGAACACTATCGCACTATGATGTGATAGTTCAATCTCAAAAAAACACAGTTTTTGTGTATCAATAGTACGCGAAATCGCTTGAAATTTTGGATCTAGAATATATGAGTGTTGTCGAACACAACACAAGTTACAGTTTTTGAAATTGACCTATTTTTTCTGCAGGCCCCACCTTGCGGGCTCGAAAGGAGGTTGAGATGGCTCCAAAACTTTGATCTAACAAAAACAAGTGACCCTAAAGGGATAACTCTCAAAAATATTTTGAGGTCCTCTACCTTCACGCTGATTTTCGTAGCAAACGCAGGTCATTTCTGAGTCTCATTTTCTCCATGCCTTGTTGCATACTCTTCACCGTTGCCTTCTCCACGAGCTCTCTACAGCCACGTTGGCTCTGATACCATGTCACGAGGAAGGAGATAAGGAAGAGAGCTCACACACACACTCTCACTCTCAAGGAGAAGCACACACACAAATTGAGGCAAGGAAGAATAATCTTCTTCTTCTTCTTCTTCTTCTTCTTCTATTACATAAAAAGGAATGTACAAGATTGACCTAAAAACAAGAATACAACAAGTGAAATATATAAAGATCAGTACATAAGGAAAAACCTAATGTCCGCGAATGAGTGAGCTGGCAAGGAACAAATGTGCCATCACTCTCGGTAGATAAATCTAATCTATCTCAATGAAGTATCCCTGACATATACTGGCGTGACCACTATACATGTCAGAGAAACAAAAAATTGGTACGTCTCATCCTAGATCATCACATGTTGAGCTTGATATCTCAACATGTATGTATGTGCATGTGTGTGTATGCATGTGTATATGCATATGTGTGTATGCATGTGTGTATGCATATGTGTGTATGTGTACATGCATGTGTGTGTACATGCATGTGTGTGTATGTGCATGTGGTGGATGGGTTATATGGCAAGATGCATTTCCCAATGAAATGGTCTCCACCACATCTATAACATGGTCCTCTAGGTGCAGGTGGTCTTTCAGTGGGTCTATTTGGAACTAGGGCCCTAGGGGCGGTATACATGAGGTTAGCATATTCTGTTCCATATGAGCTCTCATATCCCTCGTATCCATAATAATGTTGCTCATAGGGCTGGTCGTATTCCATGAGACTGTTGTCATAGAGATAGTCATCTCCTTGGGTCTGATGAAACCCCTAGCCTAGGTTTTCTATGCTTGTCAATGGTGTGGCTGGTACAATGGTTCTTTTCAAGTTTTCTTCAGGTTGCACATACTTTACTGGCACTACATTTTGAGGATGTGGAGTTTGTTGTCCTAACACTAGTTGTGGTTGAATGTATCCTGTGTACTCATATGGTCTTGGTGCCATAGGTGGTCCTTGGCATGGATTGTATCTAGGAACCTCTCTTCCTTGATCTCTGGGGGCATATCCATAAGGTCGGTACTGAGGTTGTGTAGAGGGTCTAAGCTATCTATTGAAGGGGCAATTTTTAGTGCTATGGTTCACGTACTTTTGTTCAATGTGACAATACAAATTGGGTCCTTAGGTTGGTTGCTTGTTGTATTTATAGGGTTGTGGAGGTATCGACCCTTCTCTTACACGGGTATGAGATGGATGGTCTCCATCACAATGCATGCATCTTCGTAACATGGGTACTCTCAAAGGAGGTTTCTGGAAAGTTTTCTATCCTTGGACACCTAGCTTCTTAGCCACCAAGTCTTTGAGTTCTTCTACATTGTTGGTGAGGTTGCATTACTCATTGTATCCTCTAACTTTGTCAGGTTTTGTGGAATTTTTTAGCTCATCAGCCATGTTGTCTTCCAAATCTATACACTCTTGTAGGCAGTCAATCAAAGTTTGTAAGCATTTCACATAAGCCAAGGTTCCTAATGTCCCATTGGTTAATCCATCTAAGAACAGGGATATCATTTTCTATTGAGAGGGTCTCTTTGTTGTAGGACACTTGTCTAGGTAGTGATTAAATCATCGGGTCGTAGTTTTTATACTCTCATTGGGGTTCTGTTTGAAGCTACGAATCAATGAAGAGGAGTTGTGTTTGATACACCTCTTGGTGAATTCTCCAATGAATTCTTGAAAGAATCATTCAATATTTACAAAACGGTTTGGGTCCAATGGTTGGAACCAAGTCAGAGTTGTTCTAGTAAGAGTAAGGCCAAAGGATTCATACTAGGAAAAGAAGTTGTCCACTTGCTCAACACGTAACACTTGCTTGAAGTCAGCAATATGGTCATGTCGAAGAATTATGGGGACAATTGGGCATACTGGTATTATTCTTGGTCCAATTCCTTGTGGTGGCCTCATCAGGAAAGGTGGCCTATTCATATTTCCACTTCCTAGGTTGGGCTGATAGCTGGGGTTAGTTCTCGACATGGAAAAATGCACCTATGGTCTGATTGGTACACTTTGTTGAGTGGTTTGCCCTGATGCTGGGTTTTTTTGAGCTCCAATGTGTCCTAAAAGGGTTCTGGGACGTGGCTGCCTGGTCTCGGGGAGGGAATGCTAGAAACTCCATGTATATCATTCTTGACCTATCACAGTCATCAACAGGCCAATATCTCACTTCGTCTCAGAACTCAAGAACTGAAATTGAAATCTTTTGCTTTGTTTTGAGATTGTTTTTGATGCAAAGGAACTAATCTACTTCCTTACACTCCCTCACTTCTACTCTCTACTTTACATCTTCAATTCCTCACCTAACCTTAAAAACTTGTCACACACACCTTGGATGTATGAAGTAACAAGTGCAAGTGGAGAGTTGACTTGCCACAAAACTAAAATCACTTCTTAGCCCACGATGCCTTTGCTCCATAGCTATAACCATCACATAGGTGCCTTGATTAGAATAGTCACTGGCACCCAACGATGCCAAAAACATGTGTACCTAAGCAAAGATGACTTAGAGACTTGTGATAATTGAGACTATACCTCAATTACAAACAAGTTTGTATAGCGATGGATTAATACATGCTTTAATTTATCAATCTATGGATGTAGACATAAGTGTGTGAGGACATGTACATAACAAAGTGAATGTGCAAAACAATGCATGTAGATTAGGTAGGACAACCTCTCAAGTCATCTATTTCCCTGAAACTGTATGTCACGATACTTGCTAGAGTAGAAAGCACAAATTAGACCATTTCTCTCAGCTACACTACCCAAATATAGCCAACAATAGGTTTATTTTGGAGCTCTTGATGAGATGCATCCAACGGTGGTATTCCAACCTAATCTGACAAATTTGCTACGATTTATGAGCAAAATATCAAGTGGTGGGAATCACCAACTCTTGCTTCACCACTCACCAAGCTTCACACACACACTAGAATGATGGAAACAGAGGGGGAAAGGGTAGATAACCTCTCTAGAGACACATTTCAAGCATCATATACACATGCAAGCTCATGGAGAAGAAGATACATAGGTGGAAAGAAGCAAATTTGAAATTTTCATCTTGATTACTCATAATGGCAAAGAGTCACAAAGTGACTTATATACATGTGCCTTAAAAATGGTCCTTTCACACAAGAGACCGACATTTTTATTGTAGATCACTAAATCCCTACTATTGTACAAGGCTAGTGTTATAACAAAAATAGGACTTAGAAAAAATGAAAATTTTGGGTCGTGCTTTTCTTCACTTCTTTCTTTTGCAACACTCTTTCCCTCCTAGTCTCTATCGTCCCTTGACATGCTTATGTGGGTTTCTCTAGTGTGCAACAAACGACTGAACCTGGGATACATATAGCAAATGAGGCTTCCTCTCCTCTGCACCTCTTGCCAACTTATTCTTGTTTAACCTGATGTTGTATTTTTAACTACCCATCATCAACCATTGAGGAGGCCTTAAAGATTCGAAGGCAATGTGCTACCTTATTTGAGCCTCAGTCCAATGCTTCTGTCTTTTGCTATGATAGCTCACTTTGCATCAAGAGGCATGTTCTCCTTCTATCTGGCTTGCTGATTTTTCTTTAGCTTGTATATTTCTTTTCACCGCATGCATCCAATGACTAGTGTGACATTTATTTAGTCACTCTCTATTGTGCTTCAACATTCGATTGTTGGAAGGACCTTGTTTTGATTTCTTTGTTTGCACTCCTCAAGTCCTCCTTGTTTCACATTGCAGCCTGATGCATGCCCCTGTGGGGCTTTGGACAGAGGGTGAGTTTCTTTATTGTGTTATTTTGTGTTTTGCATTTCTTCTTCATCATTTCCTGTTGGATTCTCCCTCCACAATCATCTATCATAGATCATACATAGTTAATCCCTTCAAGCTCTAAACCAAGATCTCACGCAATAAAAAGTCTCTCCCATGGAAGTTCCAAATGAAAATGAACCTCAAAAACAATTAAGCTTCTATAGTGAAAATTTGTTGCTCTTTGTTTTGCTATTTCAATGCTTATAAGCTATGAATCTCAAATTGTTCTCTTCACCAAACTTGTAGAACTTTCTCTTGAATCTGGAATGACACTTAAAACACCTCAATCTAAGGTCGATAACCCAAGATACAAGCAAAACACACATCTTATCTCATAATCATCTTCACTTGCAACACTATCTCATAATATTTTTACATCTTCGATTACCTAGACTATATTCAATTGTAAATGATTTCTTAAGCTACAAAAAGCAATTCGAGTTACTTCAATCGGACTTGGGAAACTCAAGTTATTGCCAAAATTCTGACCTATTGTAAAAGTAATCACAGACCCAACTTCTATATCTTTCTATGTTTTGTTGATATATTTCAGTAATGATGTGTGTGAACACACTAGGACTGTCGGGACACTTTTTTCCCTCTTTTAGAGATTTTTTCCCTCGGCTTGTATATATGCCTATAACCCTAAGGGGCCATATACCTTTGTACATTCTCTTGATAATACATTCAGTATTTTGTTGTGCTCCAAGCTTCTTCTTCTTGCTTGTGTTGTCCGTGTGCTTCTGCAGACCTCAAACTCCAACAATTGATATCAGAGCAGGCCACCACTTCATCTAGGGCATTGTCGACACCCCTCAGATCACAATCTCAGACTTGCACGAAAATTGGTGAGCATACTTAGGGCCACTAGGAGTTTGAAACATCTTCTCTTTGTGGTGTCAAAATCATGATCTAAGCTCATTTCGGCCTCCGAACGCACTATTGTAGTGCTTGTGTATGAAATTTCATCTTCTTGTGCCGAACATATACAGGTTTTGGTTTGCCAATATAAGCGCCTCGAAGTAGGTTTAACAGAATTCGATAGGGTAGTTTTGCTCAAATTTTTGAGATGCAGTCATTTTTCTGCATCAGGGTATTTTAGTCAGCAGTCATGGTTGAAAGCAATGATGTATTCCATATGTTGGTTGTTGAGGATAAACTGGATGGTACCTATTAGATATATTCAATACTCCACCCACATAGGATCATAAATGATCCATGGTACTCTAAGTTGTAGAGCCCCTATTATGAGGGAAAGCCATTATGAGACCAAAAAAACATTTGTAATAAGGTCTACATGAGACCAAAAAAAGTTCTAGATGATCTATGTGAGTCTAATCAGAAGGCTAGCCAGGGTGTATACTTTAGTCACACCAGAATTCCGGAGGTATGACAATTCGATAGTCAAGTAGTTTGGAATTATGGAGATTTGTCCAGATTTCTGGAGGTATGATAGTTTGTTAGTCAACCAATCTGGAATCACGGTGATGTGTCGTGAATTTCTTAGGTATGACAGTTCGATAGTCAACCAATCCGAAATCATGGTAATGTGTTTGGAATTCTGGAGGTATGACAACTCGGTAGTCAACCGGCCTGGAATTATGATGACAAGTTTGGTAGTTCAGATTTGTCTAGTGGTCTAAGTTTTATCTCGAGATTTATTCAATCCAGTAATTATGTAATTTGGGATGTTCTGAATTATAGATGATCTTGGAGATTACTCCTACATTATAGCACTAGATAATCCCAAATATCATGCCTAAATCAAAGGATTAGGTAAGCCCGGTTATTGAGGTAAATCACGATTATGCACACTATAAAGCCCTTCATATTCTATATTCCATTGAGGCTCCAAGGAGGAGTGCACAGGTGGACAGTATCATTGGTGTATATACATTTGTTGGCAATTTGAGGATTTAAGTTCTCTATCTCTCTATCAGTGTATTATTCTATTAGTGTGTTTTGCTTCTCACTACTCTACCTATCAATCTTATTTTGTTGCATTATTCCTCTTGATCATCATCATTTTTTTACATGGTATCAGAACCTAGGAGGTTTTGAGTATTGCAAAAGAAAAAAGGCAAAAGTCTTTGAATGACTTAAGAGAGCAATGTGTCATCGTCCATTGTTGGAAACCAAGGTGGCTCATCAGTAGAAGCATGTGAAACAAAAACTGGAACAATAATGATGTTGGCCATGCAAACATTGTGGATATGACCACCAACCTTCATAGAAGGTAAACTCGATGGTACTAATTACACCTTGTGGAAATTTAAGATCACCTCTATCCTTGAATCTTATGATATGCTCGAGACTATGCTTGGGATAGATTGTGAGCCCTAAGAAACACCTGATTCAAATAATCTTGGTCTAATGATTCATCCCAATGCTAATCTTTTATGAGCTTGGAAGCATAAGAATGCAGATGCACTTTCTACTCTAGTTATAAGTACTTCTGATAGTGTTCTAACTCTTATTCAGCACACCACAAAGGCGTGTGAGGCTTGGAACACATTGAGAAATCAATATGAAACTCATAATTAGACACGGATTCAAAACTTTGGAGAATCATCTAGCAGCAGAGAGCTTTGCTGATGGGGAGACTGTTGAAGTGTTTATCACTTGCATAAAGAATATATGGGATCAAATGATAGGAGCAGGTGTACCTAATTCAAGTGAAGAACTAGCTTGGCGTTGTCTTCAAATTTGCCCACCGAAGTTTGATGGTCTGGTAACTGCCTTTGATACACAGATCAGACCACAACCGCTAACCTTTGAATAATTTAGTGCCTTACTAATGGAGGAGGAGTTGTGGCTCAAGGCAAGTAATGACAACCGCAAAGGAGAAGTTGCATTCATGGTAAATGCCAAAGGTACCCAAATTGATTCTTCGAAAGATGGGGACAAAAAGAAGAAGTACAAGAAGAAGTTCAAGGGAGAGTGTTTCCATTGCAAGAAGAAAGGCCACAGAATCCAAGATTGTTGCATTAAGAAGGCAGAGGACAATAGTGGCTCTTCAAAAAGTGGCAAGGGCAAGGAGGTTGCTAACACTGCCTAAACCGAGCTTGAGTTGTTTGTTACAGTACAAGAAATGTGTTCCTCAGCTAAAGATTCAACTACAAATGACTTATGGGTATTGGACAAAGGTGCTTCTCATCATATGACAAGCAAAAAAGACCTTTACAATTTCCTACAACCTTTAGAGGAACTCATCATGGTAAAGGTAGGAAACAATACAAGATGTCCTTCTAAGGGCAAAGATACAGTGTCTTTCATTAATAGTAATAAGAACATTAGAAAGCTTTCATATGTATTGTATGTTCCACAAATCAAACAAAATTTTCTTTCAATAGCTTCTATAACTAATCAGGTCAATCCAGTGTCTTTGAGCAATACATGAGCTAAGATTTTGGACCGGAACAACAATATTCTTAGAACCGGAATAAGGAGCAACAACCTATACAATAAGTGTGGGGACAAGTAACTTTGGCATGAGATACTTGGCCACATCGGGTACCCAGTACTGAAAGAGATGCACTAGAAAGGTATGGTTACTCACCTCCCTTCGGTTGTAGAGATGAAAGAACCATGTGAAGCTTGCATGATGGGCAAGCAGTAGAGGAAGGCATTTCCACAAGTAAGCAAGAACAGAGCAAGCGGTCCTCTTGAGTTGGTGCATGTTGACTTGTGCAAAAGAAATGCCTACACAAGCCTTGAGAGGATCTTCCTACTTCATGTTAATCATCAATGACTACAATAGGAAGATGTGGGTGTACTTTTTTCATGATAAGGCTCAAGATTTTGGTAAGTTTAAAGAATGGCTTCAGCTTGTTGAAGCTGAAACTAGGAAAAAGATGAAGAAGTTTAGGAGAGATCGTGGCAGTGAGTTCACATCAACAAAATTTGATGATTTTTGCAAGGGCAAATGAATCAAGCATGAACTCATAGTGGCACATAGCCCTCAATAGAACGGTGTTGCTGAACACTGAAATCAAACCATCCTGGAAATGGCAAGGTGCATGTTGAAATGAAAAGGATTGCCTAATCATTTTTGGGCAGAGGCTATAAACATGGTTGTTTACATCTTGAATCGTAGCTACACTAAGGCACTTGATGGAAAGACTCCACAAGAATCCTACACTGGTAGAAGGCCTTCTGTTTCCCATTTCAAAGTATTTGGAAGTGAGTGTTATGTACACATTCTAGATAAAGAGAGGAACAAGCTTCAACCAAAAAGCATCAAATGTATCTTATTGGGGTACAATGAAGAGAACAAAGCTTACAAGCTTTATGACCCAGAGGCAAAGAAGATTGTAGCGAGTCACAATGTGGTGCTCAAGGAGAAGTAGCCACATGTGGTGGAAGATGCAAAAAGATCATCCACTCTATCATTAGACAAAGAAGTAATTCACTATGGACCTGGCCCAAGAACTACACATCTACAAAAGAGAAGGAAGCATCATCCTTAGATGATGAGACTGAAAGTCACCAGCCTGTTGTCACTCAAGTGGAAAAGTCAGTACCATGGTGGGTGAGGTAGCTCTATGATTTTGCAAATCCCATCCCACAGAGAATAGAGCTACCTCACCCATTTACAAAGACGGACAAAAGCCCATATTCTAAACTCAAAATTGATGGCTAAGATTATCAGCAAACAAGGAACCGATTAGTGTGGAAGAAGCGCTCCACGATTTGAACTGGAAAATGGTTATGCAAATAGAATACAAGAATATCATGAAGAATGGAACTTGGGAGCTAGTGGAGAGACCTCAAAAGTGAAAGGTCATAGGCACCAAGTGGATTTGGAAGCTAAAATACAAGGTTAATGGTATGTTGGATGAGTACAAAGCTAGACTTGTTGTACAAAGCTATTCCCAAGTCGAAGGAATTCACTTCGAGAAATTGTTTGCTCCGACAGTAAGGATGACTATTATTCGGCTAGTACTAGTTGTGGTTGCACAGAAATGATGGACAATATACCACATGGATGTCAAATCAGCATTCCTAAATGGTGACCTCAAGGAGGAGGTATATGTGTCTCAACCACCAGGATTTGAGGCTCCCCATTTAGAGAACAAAGTATGCAAGCTAAAAAGGGCATTGTATGGGCTAAAACAAGCCCCAAGAGCTTGGTAGCAGCAAATAGATAGGTATCTTTTTGATATAGGATTCAAAAGACGTGCTTCTAATGCTAATTTGTATGTTCTAAAGATAGGAGTGAAGACAATTGTGCTTGTACTCTATGTAGATGACCTTGTAATCATCGGAGATGATAATGCACTTCTCAAACAAATGAAAGATGCCTCGAGTTCAGAATTTGACATTATGGATTTAGGCTTAATGCATTATTGCTTAGGTCTTTAAGTCCAACAGGAACCAAGGAAGATCTTTATCTCGCAACAAAAGTATGCGAGGCAAGTGTTGAAGGCATTTGACATGAAGGATTGCAAAGAAATCTCTACACCAATGGAAGTCAACACAAAATTATCTATTGAAGATACTTTATCGCCAGTGGATATTGGAAGATACAAAGATTAGTTGGAAGTATCATTTACTTGTGTAATAACAGACCGAACGTCTCTTATTCTATTGGTGTAGTAAGCAAGTTTTCTAATAAGCTGTGTCTAACTCATGGGAAGGCATGCATGTGGATACTCAAGTACATCAAAGGAACCATTGAGTATGGTATTCTTTATGGTGAAGGATCATCTTTGAGTGGATACTGTGACTCAGATTAGGCAGTAGATATTGATCCCAAAAAATAAGTTTCTGGATATTGCTTCTCTTTAGGTTTTGGGATTGTTTCTTCGACCAGTAAGAAACAATCAACCATATCACTATCTTCTACCAAAGCTGAGTACAAAGCGACATGTTTTGTTGCATGTGAAGCAATATGGTTGAGAAGGGTCCTATGGCATATAGGAATTCAGGGACAGGAGGCTACAAGGTTGAGATGCAACGACCAAAGTTGCACAACCATTGCCAAGAATCCGATTTGCTATGCACGTACTAAGCACATAAAAATAAAGTATCACTATGTGTGAGAGTTGATCGAGGATGCAGTTGTGGAGTTGAGATATTGTCAATCAGATGAAAATGGAGCAAATATTTTCACCAAGGCTCTAGGGAAAGAGCAACTGCATCGACATCTTGCAAAGCTTGGCATTGGACAAGGAAGGTAGTTCACCACAAGTGGACATTGAGGGGGGTGTTAGATATACTCAATACTCCACCTGCATAGGATCACAAATGATCCATGGTACTCTAAGTTCTATGGTCCCCATTATGAGGAGAAGCCATTATGAGAGTCAGGACATTTGTAATGAGGTCAACCAAAGTTCTAGATGATCTATGTGAGTCAAGTCAAAAAGCTAGCTAGGGTGTATACTTTAGCCACACTGGAATTTTGGAGGTATGACACTTTGGTAGTCAACCAGTCCGAAATTATGGAGATTTGTCGAGAATTTCGAGGGTTGACAGTTCGGTAGTCAACCAATCTAGAATCACAGTGATGTGTCTGGAATTCTTGAGGTATGATAATTCGGTAGTCAACCAATCCAGAATCACAGTGATGTGTGTGGAATTCTAGAGGTATGATAGTTCAGTAGTCAACCAGTCTAGAATTATGATGACTAGTTTGGTAGTCTCGATTTGTCTGGTGGTCTAAGTTCTATCCAAAGATTTATTCAGTCTGGTAATTACGTAATTTGCGATGTTTTGAATTATAGATGATCCCAAAGATTACGCCTACATTACAACATCAGGCAATCTCGACGATCATGCCTAAGTTAGAGGATTAGGTAGGCCCAGCTACCGAGGTAAATCATGGTTATGCACACCGTAAAGCCCTTCATTTAGAATATGATTATATTGCCATTGAAGCTCCACAGTGGGAGCACACGGTGGACAATATTATCGATGCATATGTATATACATTGTTGTTGGAAATCTGAGGATGTAAGTTCTCTATATGTGTATTATTTTGTTAGTGTGTTCTGCTTCTCACTACTCTACCTATCGTGCTGTGTTTTCCTCTTCATCATCATCATTTTTTTAACAATACCGATTACCCATTATGGGCATATATGATGTGTCATGTATTGGTTGCAAAAGAACTCTAGAATATGTTGATATATTTCAATAGTGATATGTGTGAACACAGTAGGATTGTGAGGGCACTTTTTTCCCTCTTTAGGAGGTTTTTTTCCCCTAACTTGTATATATAACTATAACCCTAACAGGTCACTTATATTTGTACATTCTCTTGCTAATACATTTAGTATTGTGTGTTGTGCTCCAAGCGTCTTCTTCTTCTTTGGGTTGTTCATGTGCTTCCGTAGACCTAAAACTCCAACAATTGGTATTAGAGCAGGTCCCCACCTCATCTAGGGCATCATTGACACCCCTCCAATCGTAGTGTCAAAATCGCACAAAAATTGGTGAGCATACTTAGGGTGATTAGGAGTTCAAAATAGATTCATTGTGTGTGTCAAAATCGTGATCTGAACTCGTTTTGGCCTCTGAATGCACTATTGTAGTGCCCATGTAGGAAATTTTGTCTTTTTGTGCTAAGCATATATACAACTTTTGGTTTGCTAGTATAAGCTCCTCAAAGTTTGTGATAGTTTTAGCAGAACTTGATAGGGTAGTTCTGTTTAACTTTTTGAGATACAAACACTTTTCTGCATCATGGTATTTTAGTCAGTGGCCATAGCTAAAAGCAGTGATGTATTACATATGTTTTTGTTGAGGATAAGTTGGATGGTACCAAATACCCATTATGGGCATATATGATGCATCATGTATTGGCTGCAAAAGGACTGTGGAATATTGTGCAAGGCATTGAAAAATGTCCTACAACAACTGGAAATACAGTTAGTGAAGCTAATGTAGATGGCATTGAAGATGATGTTCTTCATGTTCTTATTTGTGCTACAGTTCTTGTTGCACCTACTATAAAGCAACTTCGTTGAGATGGTAGAGATGCTCAGGCACATGCTTTGATAGCCTTTTTTGTCAAATGTGCCATTATTCCTCACATTCGCTCCTTCAAAATAGAAAAGTATGCTTTGGATACACATATCACTTTATACTAGGCAAGGAACGAGGCTCATGTTTCTTACCTCCAAAAATAGTTGGAGAGTGAGCACATGAATGAAGGGATTCCATGGATACTTTTTTGACAAAGATCAAAGATTTGAAGGAATAGTTGATTTCTGCAAATGAAGTCTTGCTAGACAGTTCACTTGTGCATACTATTCTGAATGGTCTTCGAGATTCATATCTGAGTTTTGCTTCTACTCTTCAATTGATCATGAAAGGCAATCCAAATGCCTTAACAGTTGAGGAGTTAGTCTATTATGTTGTAGGAATATCAGTCTACGTAGAACATGTCCATTATGCATGTTGCATATCAAGCTTTTCTGGCTAGTCAGAAGGGCAAAGGTAAATGGAGCTCATCTACTAATAAGCATAAATATATTAACTCTGCATAATCAAAGAAGGATGGTAAAAACGGCAAGAAAATAGATAAGAAAAAATTGTTTTGCAAATAAAGGAAATGATCATCATAAAGAGTTATCCAAAATTGGCTGCAAAAGAGGCAAAGAAAAAAGAGGTTGTAATGGTTGTCGCAGAGGCCTCTACACCCAAATCAAAGTTTGTAAATCTTGTGCAAAATGAAGAATTGGCCTTTACTACTGTTTGCAATTATGATCCATCTTCTCATGAACAATGTATGTCTGCAGTAGACTCAAATGTTTGGTACTTTGATAGTGGGGAAACCAAACATATTACCCCGCAACATAGTTTCTTCACTTCATTTGAGCCTACCCTTACAGGCAATACTGTCACATGCGTCAACAACTCCTCTTATCTTGTTATGTGTATTGGTAAGATCATTCTAACTATTGTTGAATCATGACTTCTAATTGGCAGTAGCTTCTCTTAATCGTAGTTCAATGCTGTAGAAGGGATTACAAAGGAGCAAAAGGAAGGAGATCCTGCAAATCAACACTTGGGATTTGAACCCGTGACCTGTTGGGTCCAAGGATTCTCCCTTAGCCAAGGAACCAAGCTATGTTTATGAGCTTCTACTGGCAGCAGTTCTCTTGATTCTAGTTCTGCGCTGAAAACGTCCTAACAAAGGAGCAAGAGAGGAGTTCTTCTTCTCAGGCAAAAGAAGCACACGTCGACGATAGCTTCCAGGAATCGATTCGAATCTGCGTGTGGAGTAATCGTTGCCATATCCAAGAAACCAAGCCGTCATCGTGACCACACTAGTATGCAGAAGCTTATTTCCATCTGAGATTGGCATTGTAGAAGTCGACAACTTCTAACAACAGAGCAAAAAGGCAGAATCGAACCCTGAATCGGATGGAGCAAACCCAGACATCTTCACCACTACAGTAAATACGTGTGATTCTCTGCATATTTATTTTTCCTTCAGTTTCTGTCTCTGTCCTGCTAATCCCGAGCCAAGTTTACTTGGATTATGACTTCTTCTTGAGCAGCTTATATTCCCAACCAAGCTTAAGAGCATACCTGGGGTAGTCAAAGCCGAAGAAAGCTAAAGGTTTAAGCAAAAAGGAGCTGTGGAGTGAAGATCCGAAGGCCTAACTTCGTCATTATTCTAGCACCCTCAGCTAGAATCAAGTCGACTTCGACGGACCAAATCATCAGGGACGATTTCTTGTGATATTCTTGCATACCTCTCTTGATTTTGTTGCACGCACCACCTGCATTAGGAATACTAAATCTAGTAAGTTAAATAACACTCTCTGTGCGATGGAGGGGACTTCTAGCCACGTCTCTCTTACGAGTTCTACTAGTACATCAATGTATGTTTCCATTCCTATGTTAGTAACATCCTCATTCATGACTAGACCACCAGTAGTTTCACGTGCATTGCATTCATCTGCACCTATGGTTTCAAATACTATTCATGCGTCTGATGCATCTAAAATAGAATCGACGATTGTAGCATTAGACGTTGAGGATTCTACGAGGAAAGGGGAAACAAACACTACCTTAAATGAGGGGAAAGATATGGAAGGTAGGATGTTTCTAGTTGAGCAAAGACTTGGACGGTTTTCCAATATTCCGAATGAGGTTGCGGAACTCCGTCAATCTGTTGATGGAATCCAAGATCACCTTAAGACCATTCTGAACTTACTTCAGATGCCTAGGGATATTAGTAAGGAAAAGGATAAGGGAATATCCTCTCCCCATATAGACATGTTTCTCCTAACGGGAAGTATGAGCCGTCTTAGTTTGGTATCTTCTACTCCCTTGTTTGCTACTTCTATAGGGATGTCAAGAAGTCATAACCGCCCAGTGAATCTTTCCTTAGGGAAGGAGATCTGTCCTCCTTACTTCTCTGGAGAGGATAAGGATAGGAATAAAGATGCGGTTTTGACCTTCTTGGAGAAGTGGAATGATATCCACGAACTCAAACATACCCCCGATCATGTGAGAGTAGTAGAAACAATCAAGTTTATCTTTGTATTCCTGAAAGATCGAAAAAATTCAAGACTGGTCAATGTGCCAAGTTGTCGCTAGATATTGCGGTCCTTTTCCAATCACAAAGAAAGTTGGTTTGTGGGCTTATGAATTGCAACTTCCAAATGATAGTTGGATTCATCCAGTGTTCCATGTTAGTCGACTTAGGAAGAGTCTGACAGATTCAGATAATTTAGTTGGACAATAGGTTATACTTCATATTTCAGTAAGTGAAATAGTTCCTCATGAACCTGAAAGGATACTTCGCACCCGTGATAAACGTACAAGAAGTCACTTGTACGAAGAGTGCTTAGTAAAATGGAAGGATGGAATTGAAGAAAATTCAACATGGGAAAAAGTTTCCACAATCCAACGACGTTTTCCAACTTTCAAGTTTTAAGTTGGTCCCAAATAAAGAAGGTTTTCTACTTTCAAGTTTTAAGTGGATAAACCGGTCATGTCCTTCAAGATCTAGCACATGATAAGGTTTTTTACTTTCAAGTTCTAAGTAAATAACCTGTTTGAATGAATGCATGTTCTTCAAGTTTTAGAACATGAGGCTCGGGGGTTGCCTACAGTATGTATAGCTCTAATTTTCGAGGACGAAAATATTTTCCAAGGGGGCAAGAATGTAATAAAGCAAGTCTATGATCTAGCAATCCAACGACGTTTTCCAACTTTCAAGTTTTAAGTTGGTCCCAAATAAAGAAGGTTTTCTACTTTCAAGTTTTAAGTGGATAAACCGGTCATGTCCTTCAAGATCTAGCACATGATAAGGTTTTTTACTTTCAAGTTCTAAGTAAATAACCTGTTTGAATGAATGCATGTTCTTCAAGTTTTAGAACATGAGGCTCGGGGGTTGCCTACAGTATGTATAGTTCTAATTTTCGAGGACGAAAATATTTTCCAAGGGGGCAAGAATGTAATAAAGCAAGTTCAGACAGATCTGAAATCGGACTCTGTTTGGTCATCTGTATGTGTGGCCAAAGATCTCGAGTCTAGACTTACTGGTAGGTCATTTACTCTTGTAACCAAGTAATCCACTTAGCCTAGTGGTTAAGACTCCAAGGGTGTGAGGAAGAGGTCTTGGGTTCAACCCCCATGGGGTACATGGGGAGAGTGTTTTGCCCAAAGAGCTCTAGAACCTTCTAGAAGCATCCACTGGAGTTAACTCTGGCTCACTGGGACACTTGGTGCACATGTAGTTAGATGGTTGACACTTGGATGGTTAGTATCCACCTGCCCATGCAAGTAGTCCCTTGGAGAGAGCTATATATAGAGGCATATGGTTGGGAGGAGAGTCGTTTCCTGTGGCTACGTTGTTGCAACTTTCATGTACTAAGGAGACATCATTTAGCTCTAAAGATGTGTATAACACTTTGCTGCCTTTTTTTACAGGTGGACAATCTAGTGCTCGTCCAAATGAGGCAATCACTCAACCTTTGCAGGTTCCACATGATGATGCAGGTTATTCCATTTCTAATGTGGATTTACACGATTCACTTGTTGATGAGAGGTTTGATATAGAGGAGGCACAAAATATGCCTAAATGGCTAATGCAAACTTTGTGGGATAGAAAATTAGATGCACCTTTATCATATCGTACTTGTTCAAGCTCTCATAGTGCTTCTTTTCCATCAGCTTGCTATGCTATGGCTGGATCTATTCTTTATGATGAGAATGAGCCTGTTTTGTTTGATGAAGCACAAAATTCAGAAAATTGGATGGCTGTTATGCAATCAGAATATGATGCTATCATGAAAAATGGTACTTGGTCTTTATGTGACTTGCATCCTAGAACTAAGTGGGTATACAAGCTGAAGTGTAAGCCTGATGGAACAACTAAAAGGTATAAGACTAGGCTTGTTGCAAAATGTTATGCTCAAGAAAGAGGCATTGATTTTGATGAGCCTTTGCTCCTACATGCCAAATGACTACTGTTCATAACATTTGTGCACGTCTCATCATGGTTGGAACATACATCAGTTGGACATTAAAATTGCATTTGTGAATGGTGACTTGCATGAGGAAGTGTATGTTTTTCAGCCTCGTGGCTTTGTGCAGAAAGGGCATGAAAACAAAGTGTGCAAGTTGAAAAAGGCATTATATGGTTTGAAACAAGCACCACGTGCATGGTATGAAAGAGATACATGCCTACTTGATTGCACATGGTTTTGAGAACAATCGAACTAAGAGCACCTTCTATGTTAAGTGTGCAAATGATGTGCTTCTAATCATTGTTGTCTATGTTGATGACATGCTGCTCATTGGTCCTAATAGGAAGCATATTGCTGATTTTAAGGCTAATTTGCATGCCTCGTTTGAGCTGTGAGATTTGGGGCATTTGCATTAACTAGTCAGAAGGGCAAAGGTAAATGGAGCTCATCTACTAGTAAGCAAAAATCTCCTGTAGAAATTTGAAATGGTGTCCTTTTTGCCCAAACTTGAGGCACCTGGTAAACATGTCTATGAAGGATATATTTTGGGCAATATGCGGTGTTTCTCCTTTCCAAAAGACGATTCAGTACTAGCTACTAAAAAATTGCAACTCGTTCACAATGATGTTTATGGTCCTATGCAAACACCATCTTTTGGGAACTATCTTTAGTGACTTTCATTGATGATTTTTCTAGACATGCATGGGTATATCCATTGAAAGAAAAGTCTGAAGTGTTTATGTGCTTCAAAGAGTTTCTGGTTTTGGCTGCGTCAACATGTAAAATGGGCACCTTCCATTATGATCTAGGGGGCATATATGTCTTCTGATTTTAATGCATTTCCGGTTGAACATGGGATAAAACATCAATGTACAATGCAGTATACACCTCAACAAAATGGAGTTGCTAAAAGGAAGAATAGGTCACCTATGGAGATGGCAAGGTGTATGGTGAAGAGTCAGGTATTGCCACATAGTTTTTGGCTCGAGGTTGTTATCTGTGCATGATATGTACTTAATAGGTGTCCCACTAAAGCATTGAAATCTATCACTCCATATGAGGCTTGGCATAGTTGCAAGCCATCTCTTGCTCATCTACATGTTTTTGGTTGTTTGGCATATGCATTAGTGCCAAAGCAACAACGTAGGAAATTGGATGATAATGTAGTGAAATGTATCTTTGTTGGTTACAGTTCTCAAAGCAAAGGCTATTGTCTTTATCATCCTAAATGCATTTTGGTTAGCCATGATGTTGTTTTTGTGAAAGATGCAATTCAACCATTAATTTCATGTACTAAGGAGACATCGATTAGCTCCAAAGATGTGTATGACACTTTGCTGCCTCTTTTTACAGGTGGACAATCTAGTGCTTGTCTAAATGAGGCAATTTCTTAGCGTTTGTAGGTTCCACATGATGATGTAGATCATTGCATTTGTGATGCAGATTTACATGATGCATTAGTTGATAAGAGGTTTTATATAGAGGAGGCAAAAATTATGCCTAAATGGATGGTGCAGACTTTGTATGATAGCAATTTAGATGCACCTCTCTCATATCGTACTCATTCAGGCTCATAGTGTTTCTTTTGCATCAGATTGCTATGCTATGGCTGCCTCTAGTCTTTGTGATGAGAATGAGCCAGTTTTATTTGATGAAGCACAAAGTTCAAAAGATTGGATGACTACTACACAATTAGAATATGATGTTATTATGGAAAATGGTACCTAGTCTTTATGTGACTTGCCTCCTGACAAGAAGGCCAGCATTTTTTATGTCAAGTTGGTACAATGGCCATGTCTTTGATGCACTCACTGCAATCAAGGTTCGAATTGTTCCCATCTTTGCAACCGGGCTGAAAGTCTCTTCATAGTTGATGCCGTGAGTCTGCTTGAATCTTTTGCTACTAGTCTAGCTTTATGCCTAGCTAGAGAACCATCACCATTTCTCTTTATTTTAAACATCCATTTATTTACAACAATCTTCATACCTTTAGCCTTTGAAACTAGCTCCCATGTGTGATTGTCCTTGAGAGCTTTTATCTCTTCTTGCATAGCTTGCTTCCATTCTTTTTGTGTACATGTTTCTTCATATGCATCCGATTCTTTACCTTTGACCACTTGTGTCATATATGCAAAATGCTTTGTAATAAAATTATTGTAGCTCAACCTTTGAATTGGATACCTTGCTCTTGAAGACCTCTATTGTGAAGATCTTATCTCATGCGCATACAGAGGTTACGAATGCAAAAAATGCACAGGAAAATAGAGATAACAAGAGACGAGACTGAACGCAGTATTGGGTGCAATCTCCCCCCATGCACTCTGTTTCGACAGTCCACAGAGTGCATGTATTTATAGGAGCTTTTGATTACATCGAAAAGAGTGGTTACATGAGAGCGGCTTCAAAAAGCAAGCGTGAAACTAAAAGTTGCTAACTTTTACAGAAAACCATTGCTTTCAATAACAAAAACTACGGTCTACAATGACCCTTATTCTAACCATTACTTTTCTAATTGTTTCTAACAATAGAACCTTCTACGCAGGTTTATTTACAAGCTAAATAATAATTATTCGGATTATTTATATCTACCCTTTCATGCCTTGCACGCTCCTCACGAACCTTCAGTTGCTATATCAAAAACATCAAAAACATATTAATACATTAATAATTTAACACTCTAATAATGCATTGTTCAATAATAATTTAACACTCCAACAATGCATTGTTCATCATATTCCATGTTATACTCCAACAATGCATTGTTCAACATATTCCATGTTACACTCCAACAATGCATTGTTCAACATATTCCATAAGTTATAACAACCTCCTTTCATTTCCTTTTGAATATTGCTTCTTCAACTGGTTCAACTTTACCCTTGGTGTAATCACCTCTTTATAATCTTCTTCACTTGCATTTGAATCACTATTTTGGGTAGCCCTTTCAGCTTCAAATCTTTCATAACCTAATGCTCGTGATGAGGAATGACTCCTTAGTCTCCCCTTCCATGTTGAACTTTCTCGATGTGATGTAGAAGCTTATGGACCTGACATTTGAGTGTTTGTCTGCTGAAATTCTTCTTGGACAACACCTCCATCATCTTCATAATCTTCTCAAGAATCTTCTCTTTCCCTTTGTATCCAAACCATGGTCTGAGATCATCAAATATCACATCTCATGAGACTCGTAGCTCCTTTGTCACTGGATTGTAGCACCTATATCTTTTTTGCTCCCATGAATATCCAATGAAAATACATTTTTCAAACTTTGGCTCCATCTTTGTCCTTAGTTCTTGAGGAATGTGAACATAACACACACATCCAAAATCTTTGGGATGTGTAAGGTTAGATTTCTTACCAGAATAGACCTCATCGAGAGTTAAATTATGCACTCCAACTATTGTGCACTTGTTCATCAAATAAACAGCCGTACTAGCTGCTTCAACCCAATAGTTTAGTGGAACCTTCATCTCATTGAGCATGTGTCTTGCAACTTTTGTGATATATCTATTTTTCCTTTCAACAATTCCATTTTGCTGAGGCGTGTACCTACATGTTTTGATGCCATTTTCTTTGGAGAAATATTCTCCTCCTCTGTCAAACTTCAAGGTCTTTATGTACCATCCTATTTTCTTTTCTACTTGTGCCTTAAATCTCTTGAACATAGAGAACACATGATTTTTGTTTTATGTAGAACATCCATACTTTTCTTGAATGATCATCAATAAAAGTGACAAAATATCTATTACCAACCATCAATGGTTGTTGTGATGGTCCCCATACATTCGTGTGTATCAAGTTGAGGACATTCCTTGCCACATAGTTGCTCTTCTTGAATGATTGTCGAGTTTGATTTCCTAGTTGGCATGCTTCACAAAACTTATGTAATCAAGCATCATTGAATCTTGGAAGACATCTTAGCACTTCATGGTTGCTCATGTCCTTGAGCTTGGGAATGTTGATATGTCTAAACCTTTTGTGCCACAAATCGATTTCGACAATCCTCTTGTTTCCAAACTAAATATACATCACCTTTTCATGCAGTTGTTGAATGTCCAAAGTGAACATCCTACCTTCTTTCCTTCCTTGTGCAATGACCTTGAATCCTTCTTTTGGATTCTTTATAAAGCACCTTTTTCATTGAAGATAACATGATTCTCTACCATTTGCTACTGAAATCAAATTCTCTGCAATAGTAGGAACATGAAGAACATCAGACAATACCTTCTTGTATATAAGCTTGATTTCTCCAACATGCTCAATTGTGTGTTGAGTTTCATCACCGGTCTCCACACATCCTTTTCCACTTGGAGCTTGTAGATTTGTGAATAAATCTCCTTGGCATATCATATGATTGCTACAATCTGAATTTATAAACCATTTTTGGTCATCATTTCTCGGGTTGTTGCACTCATGCTTCATGGAAAGCATGGTTTTCTTATCTCCTTCACTTGATGTACTCACATAATTGGTTGCCTCCATTCAACCTTCCATTCTTTACAATCATTTGCATAATGTCCTATTTTACCACAATGATAACATGTTATACCTTTATGAGGATTGGATAAACCTTGATCTCTTCCTCCCCCTACATCCCCAACATCCACCATGTCAAACCACTAGCGTGTTGTCTAGTTATCATCCCCAAAAATGGAGTGATGCACTTTGACATGAAAATATTGTGATATGAATTTTTCCAAGTCCCTTCGACATGCTTCATTATCTTTGTCAAATTTGAAGTAAGTACAAGCTTGCTTCATCACTACCTTGCACGAAGGTTTAGCACCTTCCTCACAGGGGTTTTAGATTTCCTCATTCATGCTATCTTGAATGTAAATGATTTTGTTAACTCAATGATCTCTCCAAATTCTTTTTTTATTCTCATCTTCCCCATCTTCACCTAGATTGACAAAGATCTTATTTCTTATTGTTTTAGCCTTCTTTGATGTAGGATGCAATTGCTTGTATCATCTTCATGGACATCTGCCTTCATCTTGCTTGGCTTGGAATGGGTGGGTTTTGCTTGAGATCAGTCAAGTGTTGGATGAACTTCCATTGGGTTTGGGATTACATTCACGCTCAAAGGAGTATAGATAGGTGGAGAGTATGGAATGATCTAGAAGTTTCTAGACCACATGGAGGGGCTTTAAACGTGAAATGATGGGTAGGAGATAAAGAAGGAGCTAACATGGTTTGTAGGATAGGAGGCAAGTAAAAGGATGAAGGTCAACATATGTTCTAAATAGATTAATGAAGAGAGGATTGTGGCCGCACATGTCGATGTCTTCTTCACATTGTGAATTAAACCCGTGAGAAGAATTTGGATTCATTACCTAGCGCATGGGAAAAAGGCACTTGTAGGATTGCTCTATGCAAGCAAAAATTTAAAATATATTTACTATTTTACATTAACATATGTTTTACTTTGGTCTTCGAGAAATTTTATGTAGATCTTGAGATAAAAAGAGAAGTTTTTGGTCAACAAAAAGGGAAAAAGCTTTAACTTGGGAGTCGTACATGTAAGAATGTGGAGGGTGCAATACAAAATGTAAAAGGTTATGCCATGAGATGTCAAGTGTGAAGGCCATATGTGGAAGGTGATACATTTAAGGATGTAGAGGAGGGGGGGATCAATTCAGAACATGTATATGTGTGTTAGGAGGTGCCAAGTGTGAAGGCCATATGTTGCACCTCTCTATGAACATGAGTGACCATATGGACCCTTTTGATTGGTGCATGCATGCTTGTGGATAGGGGTGCCACACTATTTGAAGTTACCCTAAGTATTATCTTTGGTTTAAGAATAATATTCCCTATCTTCCTTGAAGAAATTGATATGTCCAGCGTCACAAAAAGAAAAATGGAAAAATGGAGAAGAGAAGATGTCTCGAAGAAATTATGTCAACAATTGACAAAGGAATATATACACATAAAGGGTGATTAAACTTCTAGATTTTCTTTGTCTCATGAGAAGTTTAATAGATTTTCTAGGTTGAATGAGGGGTAGCATTGTAATTGGGCTTGAACCTCATCTACCTTGAAACTCAATTTTTATAGCCCATGGCGCATTAAGGTTTAGAATAGAAAGGCCATTGTGGCTCATTGTGGGCAAAGGGACTTGAATTGATGAAATATATAACAAGTTGGGGTCCTTGCTTCCATGGTGCAAACTATAAACAAGGGATTAGGAAGGAATTGGGCCATCTCTTATCTACATTTTTAGAGAACGTCAAGATATGAAAGCCCCTAAGAAATATCTTGGAACCCCAGAATGGTACATACTGATAAAAAACGACCTATAGAGAGATAGCTGATTGGTCGGTCCATTCTTCTTTATAATGCCATTAGAGGAGAAACAATATGGAGAATGTACTATAGAACGGGATTGCTTTTGGAGAATGATGAGGGACAAGATGAGGATTTGTTCTTTGAGCTTCCTTTGTGACTCATCCTAACCTTGTTTTGTAGCTCATCCTAACCTTTCTTGTGGATTTTCTCTTTGTAAAAGAAAAAAACTTTTCCATGCTGGTGAGAAAAACAAAAAAAAAGTCATCTCTTTGTGGGAAAAAAAAAAGAGGAGCATTTTCTTCCGTGCAGCCATATGCACGTCGCACCGATTCGCACGCAAAGAATTTGTCTTAGGTCTTGGACTACCAGAATTCAAACAGTCAATTTCCCGACTACTGCAGGAAACGCTGCAGCTGGTTTGTCAAGGCTGTCGCCATGAGGTACGCACTTGCAATACTCTGCTGCTCTTCTGTAAGTTCTGCTTTTACAAACAAAAAAAGAAGTGTTTTTGGGGCGTCCTGTATCAGACAAAAATAAAAGCCTCTCCACGGTTGGTCCTTCCTGTCGAAGAAGCTGTATGCAGTGGCTGTTGATTATTCTTGTTCTTCCTCTTCTTTTACAAGTTTTGCTGTTCTCTTTAAAGTCTCACGATAATGTAGGTAGAGCTTCCATTTCAGCTTATCATAACTGCTAGCATGCTCTACAGTGTGAACATGCGTCGGTTCTGGCGATTCGCGTTGAATATTCTGGGATTCTATACTAGTTGAATTTTTAGTAATCAATACCGTGTCTGTTTCTACTCAGCTGATATCATAGACAGTTAAATAGTATATTCTATCAACGGACACTACTTATGAGCTAAATTTATCATCTTTACATATTTTATTACCTTCAGTACTCACGCACTCTAGCTAGCATAACTTTGCTTATGTGATAGAAATGTGTGCGCAGCTTCCTATTTGCACTTCAGTGAGCAATTTTCTTTCTTATAGGATTATGCACACACTGTAAATCGTAGCTTATTTCATTTCAGATTGACATAAACAATATATTGCATTGCATTGCCATCTCAAAATTCATGCTGTTTCTTGTGGTTTTCTTTGTAGAGAGCTTTTGTTGGTTTCTCGTGTGTGAAGTTTTGACTGTGTAAGCATCATGCTCAAGCTTGTGTATGTCCCATGGCTACATGTATACTTTGTTTGAAGTGAATTGTGAAGGAAGGGAACAGTCACGGTCATCCAGTTCAAAATGCCTATGTTGAATCCTGTACAAGGTCGTAGAATTGTTCATGTGTATTTAAATCCTTTTTTTTTCTTTCTTTTTTTTGAGATCTCCAACCATAGAAGTACTTTTTGCAGGCTACTTTATGGCGAGATGATTAAAATGATATATCTCAATTTTTGGCACGGTTTTGATTCACCTCATGAACACACAATGCTACTTATTCTATGCTGGAATATATAAGTTTTGCTTCTATGTCTTCTTAAACTTTCAAGTACAGTCTGAAAATGGGGTCCATGTTGTCAGCGTCTGTTAGTCACGGGTAAGGATGGGTAACTTGCCGTGACTTACTCCAGGTTTCAGCTGACAAGCTCGGTCATGTGTAAGATACAATTTTAAACTAGATTTTGGACTCATTAATCTGTGCACTCAGAGATTTGGTTATAAATAAAACTTCAGACCAATGCAAGCTCACAGAAAGATATTAGCACATAGGCATGTCGAATGCTATGCTGCAAATAGTGAACACAATTTGCAACAGAGTAGTATTTCTTGAAAGTCTCTGATGATCAAGGACTTCCAAACCCTGGCGTTTCTAGGGGAATCCCACAATATGATTTGACATCCTTACAATATGCTTTTGGCATCCTTTTCATGCTATTGTGTGCAGAAGTTAGAACTTAGTCATAATTGAGGTATCTGCACATTCCTGTATTGCTATTGGTATGTGATTTCACTTCCTTTTCATTGTTTTTTCTATTTTCTTACTGGAGATGTCTCAGAGTTTGATATCTTCTGTGAGGTTTGTTTCACGTCATGTTGAAAAGTGAATTGATTCTTTTACTTGGACATGCCCTATTGTATTCGTAGATTGTTGAGTTTTATTGGGGAAGGGCATCATCACTATCAAAAGAAGTATCAAAAGTGCAAAAGAAAGAAGATACTTTCGATCTTGTTTTACAATTTGTTTTTTGGCGTGCACCTTAATTGTTGAATTCAATTTGGGAAGAGCATCATGATTATCAAAACAGAAGAGCGAAAGAAGGATAGTATGTTGATATCGAATTGAAAAGGAATCTAGTGTGTTTATGTGCTCTTTGACTGCACATTTCTTAGCTTGTCTGCATGTTAGCATTAATATTTTTGCTTGCCAAAGAATCCCCCCATTCTGTATTTCATTTGGTTCTTTTAACTTTTTTGTGTATTATTTATTGCTATCTCTGTTGGGCATGTGTGATTTTAGTCTCTCTCTCTCTCTCGTTTTCAATTTTATATAAAGTCCTATTCTAACAAGTCTTTTTTTTTCGGGTTTCATTACGTTGATCAATTTTCTCATGTTTTCTTTGTTGGTTGTTTCTCTCTCTCTCTCTCTGTCTCTCTCTCACTCTCCCCTGAAATAAAAAAACCAAGTTTAGAATTTTCTATGTTTATGCCAATTTTTCATATTTTTGCTACCTGTATTATCTTATTTTGTTTTTGCAAGCTTTATGCAGTTTGTGGGCTTTTGTATACTTGGATATTCTGATAGTTTCACGTAGTTTATGGGTGTTTGCAATAGAATATGCAATGTCAATGCATTTGTTGTCTGCATGCTGATGCCTTGGATATTGTAAATCCTAGTGCTAGGCCGATGGAGGAGGATCAAGAAAAGAAAGAGGATGAATTCAGCACTGGACCATTGTCAGTGCTGACAATGAGTGTCAAAAATAACACACAGGTATTCCATCTAGACTTTGTACACTAGATTAATTTTACATTAGGGCTAATGTTTTGATATTTGATATTTGGATAATCTATGTAGGTCTAGGAGCTGGTGCTTGGAGGTTTTAATCATTTAAGGTTCAATGTTTGGTGAATGCAGGTTTTGATCAACTGTCGAAATAATAAAAAGCTTCTGGGAAGGGTGAAGGCGTTTGACAGGCATTGCAATATGGTGCTTGAAAACGTTCGGGAAATGTGGACAGAGGTATATTACTTCATTATGTTGGTGCAGTCTGGATAAATATGATTGTGGCGTGCTTTCCTCCCTTCAATCCAAAGTCATATATGTTTGTTCCTCTATTGCCAGTGTAAGTTGTGTGTTTTGTTATAGAGACATATTTGCTTGGGAGGACATATAGACACACATAATATATGTATGTATGTATCTGTACACGTGCACTGTGTACTGTTTATAGTCAAGTAGAGCACTTAAAATTCATCGAGAAGGAATAGAACAAATTTTCAGATATTTGAAAGAAACTATGAATTATGCTATGGTTTCTAAATCGCGACATTTCATACTTCAAGGAATTGAAGATTCTGATTGAACATGTGTGACAAAGACTCGAAGAGATCTACAAGTGGCTATTGTTTTTTTGTTGGAGAATGCTTTTTGTGTTCTAGGAAACAATCTGCAGTGGTGTTACCTCTTCAAGTGAAGCAAAGTGTGGGATTTTTTTTCAAAGTTCAGCTATTTTGTGGTACAAAATCTTAAGTTATCTTTATGTTTATGTTTGTCTACCTATGCAAATATTTTCAAATAGTCAAAGTGCTATTGTTATTTCTAAGAATCATGTTCATATTGCAAGGACGAAGCAAATTGAAGTCCATTATCATCATATTTGTGAGCAGGTATCTAAGAAGCACGTTAAGTTTATCTATGTTCGTACAAGTGAGAATGAGGAAGTTCGCCCCCCCCAATATGATATTGAGGGGGGCGATTGCTGTAAAACAATGTCCTATTGAGGTTTCAAACCCTAATTTCTAACAAACCCTAATTTCCAACAAACCCTAATTTTTAGAAATGGTCAAATTGGTCAAAGATGAGAAAAAATATCATTGCATATTTGGAAAGTACTCTTCAAGAGCTATCTCTTAATATCATTTGGGATCTAAAACCATGCAAATCTTTTTTTTTGTCTATGTAGTGCTTATTGAAAGCAAATGACCTTATATGATTCATCCAATTTAGCTAAACTTTGAAAGCATCTTTTTATTAGAGTTTAGAAATTGAGTTCATACACTTCATCTAAAACCAATCACAAAAATTATTTACAAGAAAGCAAAATTAACGAATTCATTTTTATGAATTTGCTTAAGAGGACGTTTTCGGGTAGATTTTTGTAAAAGCAGCTTTGGGTGCGTATAATTCTATATAAACCCCATGAGGGGGTACATACTCTATGATATAGGTATACTCTATGTGACTAGAGTGGAAGATTGTTGCATCAAGGAGTCATCTAATTGATTTCGGTGGAATTCTCTAGTCTTGTTGCTATATTAGGTTTTACTATCTACTACCGCAAGAGGAAAAAATTTAGTGGCTTCTTATATCAAAGAAGAAACCCTAAAATTTGTTAGGGTTGAAGAATTTTTACCCTATTTACAACACATGTACTATTTTTCCATGAAGAATCTTATTTTCTCGTCATATTCAAGCACACTTTCACTTTCTCTAAACTCTAGGCATACTTCTCTCCAATTTGTATACCTAGATCCATTCTATACTAAACCTTTTATCAAATTATATGTTACACACATTATATAGTTATTATTTCATCACATAGTTTTAATTTAAAGTAGCCTTATATCTACTTGTTTCACATCTCGTCTTTTGTGTATTTTTATAATCATTCATTTAACTTATTTTGTTCAAGGTGTTGGGTGTGTTTTGGAAAGATCTTGTGGAATTATTATTGGGTTGTCCTCTCTTGGACCAATTTTATATTTTATCACATGCTTCAAATTTTTAGCAAAATCAACAAAATTATTATATATGGGCGACTTTCCACTAGGGGAAGCCCAACGTGTAGGTCAAAAGAGTGGTCAAAGGTTGATCAAAGGCTGATCGAATTGATTGAAGTTAGTCAAATTTTGACTAAAACTTCTATTATATATTCTTGCAGAGATCAATGAGAACTATTGAACTTATATAACACTCCTCTAGAGGACTTAATTTTCAAGGTCAAATGTGTTGGAAAACAATGTCAAAATGCTCAAATTTGCCAAAAATTTTAGCAACTTTAAATTTGGTACTTAGTCGTTAAAAAAAAAAAATGGAGGCTCAGCAAGTCCATACTCCCTTGACTTTAACTTTAGAAGTACAACTGTATAAGTGAATGGGCATAGTACTTGCGGGAACCTTCCTATCCCACAAATCAAGGTTTAGACAAAGTTACAACTCGGTTACAATTGGTTTAAACTAACCAAAGCCATTACAGGTCAAACACAAGGGTTACACAAGGGTTGAACATTGAACCTCCTTCTTAAGAGGCTGGCGCCATACCAATCCCCCTATGGGACATTGACACTTGGTCAAAATTTTGTTAAGGATGGTTAAAAGAATTTTATTGCACTATTGGAAAGCTCTCGTTACCAGCTTTTTAATGATATATGACACTTCACCATCCGGCATAAGAAAGTCAACCAAAAATCTAATCTTAATTTTTGCTTTTCATATGCTTTTCATGCAAAAAACTTGTGTTTCAAAAGATTTTTTGCGGCTTTTCATGCTTTCTAAATTCTACGTTGATTTTCGTGGGTACTTCAAATCCTATATGAAGAGGACCTTAGGGAGCATCATAAATTATTAAATCTTGAAGCACTCAAGTCATGTGCGCTAGGGTTATACGACCTAGGAGGAGTTTTAGAGATGTATTAGCAGATTTGGAGGACTTGTTTGACAGATTTTTAATGATATATAACACTTCACGATTTGGCATAAGAAAGTCAACCAAAAGTTAAATCCTAATTTTTGTTTTTCACGTGCTTTTTATGCAAAAAACTTGCATTTTGATAGATTTTTTGAGGCTTTTCATGCTTTCTATGCTGATTTTCGTGGGTACTTCAAATCCTATATGAAGAGGATCTTAGGAAGCATCATAAATGATCAAATCTTGGAGCATTCAAGACATGAGCTCTAGGGTTATAAGATCTAGGAGGATTTTTAGAGATGTATATGTAGATTTGGAGGACTTGTTTGGAAGCTTCCATTTGTTCGTCTTCACGCTAATAAGTATGCATGCTGATTTTGGAGAGTTGAAGCATCCAATTTAGGGTTTCTAAACGTGTTGTTGCTGTACAATATGTGTATCTACTACTTAAAAGAGAAAAGTTGCCATTGTTGCTTCTCTACATTAGAGAACTAATTTCAAACAAGGGTTAGTTATATTAATTGTTTGGAACAGTGCAAATCTTTATTTTTGTACATATTCAGTCACATAATACCTCTTAAATGCTCACATTACTTTTTGTAATTACAACCCTTAGATTCAGCTTATATTCAGATTTTTGTATCATACACATTGTATATTTGACATTTTGCATTTATTAGTATGTGTAGTAACATTAAGCTTATGTACTCTTATAATTGCCTTCTCATATCTCTATATTGTCATTTATATCTTTTGATCGAGTCAAGGTTTATTATGGGCTAAGGTAAAGTGTTGTAAAGATCCTGGATTAATGTGTGATTATTATTTGCTCCTACCATACTTCCAACATTTGGTATGAGAGCATAGTTGATATGTAACCCTGACTCAAGAAGTCAAGCTTATGTACTCTTATAATTGTCTTCTCATATCTCTATATTGTCATTTATCTCTTTTGATTGAGTCAAGGTTTATTATGGGCTAAGGTAAAGTGTTGTAAAGATCTTGGATTAATGTGTGATTATTATTTGGTCCTACCACACTTCCAACATTTGGTATGAGAGCATAGTTGACATATAACCTTGACTCAAGAAGACAGCTTGATAGATTGTCTAACTATCAAAGAGTTTTATGATGATGAATTTATTAGTTTCCAAAGACTTGTGGAATATTCTCAATGGCAAGTACTTCGGAGAAAGACAAGCAAAGGAAGATGTTGCGTTTTTATCCAAGAAGGTTGCCACTCCAATTTCTGCTCAGTAGATTGAAGAGGAAAAAGAAGAGATTACATCATCATCCAGAGATAGAGGGATAAATGCAGATTCAACCTACAGAATAGCAGTCCATATGGGATTCTAGAGATGCACAAGCACTCTCATTTATTGCTATGGGAGTCGAGAGGCATATCATTCGACAAATCAAGTTATGAAGAACCTCTCGTCAAGCTTGGTGAGTTAGTTCAATCACACATTTTGAAGCTTAAAGGCTTACAAGATCAATACCTCAATGTTAGAGTTCTCTATATGATGATGAGATAAATGTTAATGACCTTGGGATTTTACATTATTATGTAGGCATTGAATTCAAGTTTAGGAGTGATTGTACCTAAATGACACAACAAAAGTACATTGACAAACTTTTAGAAAGGTTTGAAGTGACATATTATAAACCTATGGAGACACTTATGGATGTTAATGTGGCATTACAAGAAGATGCAAAGCCAAAACCTTTTGATGGTACAATATATATAGTTAAGCAAGTGGGTGCTTAATCTATCTAAATAATACGCTTTCAAACATACAATTTGTAATTTTTGAAGTATCAAGGTTCATGCACAAACCACTCAAAATTCGCTGGAAAGTAATTAAAAGGATATTGAGATATTTGATGGGAACTTTGAGTTATGCTATGGTATTTTCGAAAAACGAGATTTTTTACTATAATATTTTGCAGATTTTGATTGGGTAGGTGACAAGGACACAAGAAGAAGCATAAGTGGTTAATGTTTTTATGTTGGATATTGCCTTATCTCATGGCTATCTAAGGGCTAACCAACAATATAACTACATCAAGTGAAGCAGAGTATAAGGCTTCCTTTATAGCTACACTTGAAGCAATATATTTACAGAAAATTTTGTTGTCCATGTTCATTATATCTATGCAGATATTTTGAGATAGTCAAAGTGCTAATGCTATTTGCAAAGAATCTTGCTCGTCATGCCAAGATAAAGCATATTGAAGTTCATTATCACTACATTCGAGAACAAGTATATAAAAGCACATTGAACTAACTTATGTATTAACAAGTGAAAATGTAGCATAAATATTTACCAAAGCATTATCCAAAGACAAACATCAGAAGTTATGCAAATGTTTGAACCTTATGCCATTATGACATTGAGGGGGAGGATTGTTGGAAAACAATGTCAAAATGATTAAATTTGTCAAAAATTCCTGCAAGTTGTGTTATGTGCTAAGGCCAAGTGTTGGGAGGATCTTGGGCTCAAACCCAAATTTCAAGTCAAATGTTGAAGAACAATTTTTTAGTGTAAAATGGAGACACTTATGACAATCTCATGCAACTTTGCATATTTGATCCAATGGTCCATATCGATGCTATATGGCACTACAAAAAAGCTCATGTTAGCTTTAAAAAACAACATCACATGAAATCCAATGCAATTTGTGAAAGTGGATTTTTGAACCTCTTTTAGTAGCTTTTTTTGTGGCAGTTCTCGTAGGTAGATATTTTGTATGAACATGCTTTTGATGGCTCTAGTTTTGCATCAATCTTTTCTATCAACCAGGCCTAAAATTTCTGCATATTTGTGATGGAGATTTGGGTTATAAAGACAATCAAATTTCATCAGTCTTCCAAGGCAGAAACAAAAACTGCCAATGCTTAGAACTTGGTCATTACAATTTACATGGCCAAAGGCCAACCAAAATGTTCGCAAAGAGCTTTCATTATGTCGAGAGAGTTTTTTTGGGGTGTATGTGAAGTCCTCGGGGCATTATCTTTGACAATAGTCACATTCACAGTCACACTTGCACTCATGCTCACACTGATGCACAAGCTCACTTCTCGCTCATGTGCTAGCACCCAATGCGTATGTCTATGTCTGTTTATATACATATGTGTGTATGTGAGTGCATGCACATGTGTGTACTGTATGCATGTGTGCATGGCACCGACATTTATCTACATGTGTGTATATATATGGAGCATGTAAATTATATGGCAGTGACAAAAAGTTCAACAATTTTACATGATAGCAAAAGGGAAAGTATTATGAGGAAAGCATTGATTTCACCTTGTGAATACAAAGCATGTGTAACGAACTGAATGTAGGCATGTAGCGAGCCTGCTTGGAATACACACTGATACAACCCTGCTTTCACACTCCATGCTCTCATTCACACACATTGCACATTCTCTCTCTCTCTCTCTCTCTCTCTCGCTCTTTCTCTCATGCTCAAGCACCAAAAAGATTGGGGCCTAATGGATCTGTCTTACTATTTCCCAAATCACTGTGCAGGTACCCAAAACAGGGAAAGGAAAGAAGAAGGCAAAACCAGTGAACAAAGATAGGTTTATAAGCAAAATGTTCCTGCGAGGAGATTCGGTTATTATAGTGCTCCGAAATCCTAAGTGAAGTGGATATGCATCCTGAACAATCTTGTGGAGTTACACATCTATTCAACAAATTTTCCAACAGCATTTGAGGGATGTTTATGTTGGTGGATGCAAGAATCATTAGTTGGCGTCTGCGTGGCTGAGGGAGTCTTAAGTTTCCTATAGATAGAAGGTTACAGATTAGGTTCAGATGTGCCCTTTCATCGACACATCATACTTACAGCAGAGTACCTAGTTTCTGTATGCAACTTCTGGCTTGATTTTGCAGGACATGGGGGAAGATTTGCAAAAATGGAGATTAGTCCAGTGAAGTTTTTATTTGTTTCTTTGTCATCCTTGCCTACAAAGGATTGGTACAAACTGTAAACTTTTCAGCATATCAAAAAGGAATTCACTGTTTGAATTCAGTGTAGCTTACTTGTGAATTTTCTTGCCCTGTATTGTTGATACACATATTATTCACTGCACGCTGCACCAAATGTCATGAATTTAGACTTTTTGATTAGACTCCGATCATCTTAGGAGTTGGTTTCCTAGTTGTTGGGTGCGTCAAATATTGATGATGTAGATTTCTTACTGTTTTTAGTAAGGTATTGAAAACGCATAGATAAACACACTTGATTTACAAGGTAAAAATAATGATTTATAAATTCATGTAGTTATTTGTTTCTGTGCATGTGCATGTTTTTGTGTGTCTTAACATGTATGCACATAATGGAAGGATGCTTAGAATGGTGTCATGCCGGGTTCACGTTGTTCAACCACCCAGAACTGCAGTGGAGGAATAGGAAGAGGATATTTGACTGTGATAAAAGCATAATAAGCCTAATCTTCACTTGCTCATTCTGAATATTGAGGTAAACTGCACACGGAAGTATTGAAAAAGAATCTCCTGGAAATCGCTATCAATCAATAAGCAAATGGCTAAAAATTTATCAGTTGAAGCTGTTCATATCTTGTCTGATCATCCTTGATTTTAAGACATGTCAATTTTCCTGTACAGATATCGTAATGCCAATTGTAGAATATATGCATATAGCATATTTCAGTTTTACAACTGTGAAGTTTCAGTTTCTTGATTAGTGCATCACAAGGAATAACAACGGTAAGTCAGTACCATTGGTCTACACTGAGGGTATAGGAGCTCTTGACTATTTTTCTCCCCCTATGCTTTTTGTAGGGGATAATTCTTTTTTTGAGCGTACCTATATTTTTTGCAGCATAGGTGATCTTGTCATATACTGGTATACTATTTGAACTTGTCTTTATAGATGAGATCTATACATATATATGTAGAACTGGAATATATGTCGTGTGTGCGCGCAAGGAATCATGGTATGGAGAAGGCATCAGTTTATATTGGCATAGTTATGAGTAAGCAGTGATGTATCTTTTCAGTCAAAGCATATATGCCAAATACTATTCTCAATTTTTTTGTATGGATTATCGAAGGCTGCTGTAATGGAGTAATATTTTTATTTGTAATCGGATGCTATTACACTTATTCCATGTTCCATCCTTGATGTTGGAAATTGAAGCTCGATGCCAAGCTTGGGAAACAACACTCTTAAAATTGTCTGGAACCGGAAGCCTATGTTTTAATGGGCCATTGATGCTTGCATTGAGGCATAATTGAAGCCTTGATGATGTCGTATAATTTAATTCAAGGATCTGTATTATGTGTTGATGGGATATCATTAACCTTCAATAGATGACAATAACGTTTATAGATACATGTTGAGGGTTTTGGGCACGGCTTATTTTTTTGTGCAGACCTCTGTATGGCTTTAGCGAAAACCACTACATTTTATGTGTAGACATTCCTGTTTTAGTATTTGCCATTGGAGATCTAGTATATTTTTACTATTCAATTTTTATGCAATTAGTGGTGGAAATCTCTTGAATATCTCAACAGCCTTAGGCTATTAGAAGAGGCTATTAGAAGGGGCTTACATGGGGAATCTGTCAATTCTGTCAACATGAATTGTGTAGCCCACTTAATGTAAGCTTATTTGACTACACATTGTATTGTTTTCTTTTTGAAATAATGTCCCTTGTTACATGGTAGGGTCTTGATTTGTCTACAGAGTCATGCAGGTAAAATCTCGTCTGTTTATTGTGAGACATTATTGTTGAAGTTGTGCTGCTCCGAAGCAGTTAAACATCAATTGATCTTAAAACAATGAGGAAATTCAAGGTGGTTCTGCTCACGGAAGATACCCCCAAATGTATTTGATATTTATGGGGGTTCAGGTAGTGAGAATGCATACAAACAACACAAGGAAGATAAAAAAGCTTGGATGCTCAACACAATGTATTACAAAGTGTGATATATGCACAGATAAGTAGCTTGTTAAGTTATGGATGTGTAGATGAGTTGATGGAAATCCCCCTTTAAGAGGACAAAAGCAACTTGACGGACCAAAGTATATGTTTACATGGATCACTAATGTTATGTACTCCCAAACCTCCCTTGGGAGTGATACTGAATGAATAGTTGCACTCGTGTACAAAGGATTGCCAAGCTGTGGATGAAGAGCAAATCTCAAAGAGGAGTAAGCTCAAAGATTTTTGAAAAGCTTATCTTCTCACGAGACATATCTATGCAATATTATGCTGTGTGGACATGTAAGCCAGAATGGTCTCTCTTGGACACAATGATAGTGCACTTCAATGTGCCAATGATAGTCCACTCCAATGTGCCAATGATAGTGCACTTCAATGTGCTTAGTGTCAGCACCAAAGGTTTGAGTTCCTTGCAGTTGCCTATGCACATTGGCTCTCAATAAAAATGTTGGCAAAAGTTTGACCAACATGCAAATCATCCATGTGGTGTATGAGCCACAACACAGCTGCACTTGTGAAAGTCTTCCTACACCAATCTCATGACTAGATGGGGCCATAATATATTCCATCTAACTCAATTGATCGGGCTATCCAAGCGTTGATAGAAAACCTCATGGATATATGTGTTAAAACATCTGTCTAGCTTAACAAAATGAAAAAAATGTAAATTTGGTGGTACTAATCTATTGATTTCCATTTGAATGAGATGAACAAATTCATGGAGTATGAGATAAGTAGTGAGAGATTTACTATAGATTAGCATCACAAGCATCTTCAACATCATGAAAGCTTCAATTGTAAACTGTATGGGGATCATAATGGGTTTTCAATCCTCGAGGCCTAAATATCACAATACATAATCAATGTATGTGTTCGACATAGAGCAATGTCACCATGAACTTGCATAAATTGAATGCTCATATAATGATGCAATTATATGAAATTCAACATTTCAATAGAAGGATGTAAATTAACCTTAAACTCAACAATATTCATTTCAATAGCAATCTGATTAACGTATCATCAATATAATTGACTATTGTGAAAAACACATATTACACTGTTCAATTACAAGGTGCTTTCAATTAGACTATTTTGAAGTCCATGTGCGAATAAGCATTCACTTACAAGGTGCTTTCAATTAGACTATTTTGAAGTCCATGTGCGAATAAGCATTCACTTACAAGGTGCTTTCAATTAGACTATTTTGAAGTCCATGTGCGAATAAGCAGGCATGCATTCTTTCATATCTTCTATTAAGTAGGCATGTATTCTTTCATATGAAACAATGATGGTTGCTCAATCTATTCAACTAGCTTGCACATCTTATTTCCTTGTTTTATAGCAAAACAAGGAGGTTGAATCGTATATTTCTTCACACAAGTGACCCTTCAAAAATGCAATTGTGATGTCCCAATTGATGTACATTCCAACCATTGCGAGTTGTAAGTTTATGGTTATTAGGAACAATCCTCATAAGATATAGAAGCCAAGGTATCATTAAAATCAACGCTTTTCTCTCAAGCATAACTTTAGTTGTATAGTGCAATCAAGTTTGCGTTTCAAACGGAGACACATTTAGTGTCGATGACCTTCTATAAGATGGAAAATCACATAAAGATTAAATACCATTCTTCATAATCACATCAAATTTTGATTGCAAAATAGGTATCCAATTCTTTGATCTTTGTGTTTCATGAAAGAAAGCAAGCTCATTCTCATCATGAAGATTATAAACAACAATTATGTGGTGTTTTGATGCAAAAGTAGCATGGAAGCATGAGCGAGTACAATGATCCAAAAGTAGTATGGAGGCATGAGTGAGTCTTATGAGCTTTAGGCACATATAACTTTGCATTGAGCATTGGCATATATTTTGTCTCATCAATGTTTGCTCTCTCATCAGTGAATGCTCACAAGGGGTGATAAATGGTAATGTTTTAGTGGGTTATTATTAAGTACAAATGTGACATGCATAACAACCTCAAACTTAACTATGAGGAAATGCTTGGCTTTTGATCATACATCATTCTAATGAGATTTGTTTTCTCTCTCAACAACACCATTATGTTGTGGTGTATACAACATGGTACATTGGTGTTTTATTCCATGCTAGTTAGAAATACACGAAACTTAGAAGACATACCCTTCCCTCTATTACTATGGAATTCTTTTTTAAATGATAAATCCTCAGCCATAGCTAAGGACTATTTAAAGCACATAGAAACTTTAGATGTTGACTTGAGTGGATAGACCTATGCATTTTTGGGAAATGTAATTATAAAAGTCATGAAGTGAGGTAATTACCAAAAGATGGTGTCTACATAAGACTAAACATAGTTGGAAACAAGTTGCAATTCATGCTCAACTCTCATTGCACCCTCTTTGGAAAACGAAGAGCATTGTATCTTGCCTAAAATGCAACCCTCACATAAATTTCTAAAAGGTTTCCCAAATATAGGTGAAAAGAACATATCAAATTTTGAAGGCATAGAAAATTAGCAAACTTTAGAGGATCAAAATGTACTATTCAAAATGGGTTGCAAATCTTGAGTTGCACATAGATAATCATCCATAGATTTGCTGCATCTTGTGAGCTTATACAACCTATGACATAGCATACCAGATGCAAAGATCTTGTCATCATCAAAGAGATCGTGAATTGTACACTTGCAATCAATAGACTTTGCAACCAATCAAACTTGGCTAGTGCGGAATACTTTTTCTAACTCCCATGACAAGTTAAGAGTTGTTTGTTTATGCGACACTATTCCCATTAGGGGAAGAATCAAGTGAGATGAAAATATTACATTTGAGAGGTAGTATGCTTGGTTATGTCATTGTCAAAGTACCAAATTTTTGAGTTTCTGATAGAAATATGATGATAATGGGATGATGGACCATCAATGCTATGGAGTAAAGACTCATTCCTCATTTTGCCTGAGGTTAGTAAACTCAGTTGTAGAAGTAAAGATGTTTAGAACAACCAATCTTGTCTGGTTCTCATTTGCTACTATTGATATGTTTCAGTAGTTATGTATGTGAACACACTTAGGACCATTATGGTACTTTTTTGATACAAATGGGTTGTTGTTCTCCAAGCTTCTTCTTCTTCCTTGTGCTGTTTATGCAGTTTTGCATTCCTCGGATTCCAAGCATTGGCATTAGAGTAAGTCATCACTTTCTTTAGGGAATCCTCGCCACCCTTCTAGTTCCAGTGTCAGAATTGTTGGAGTTTGATGTCTGCGGAAGCACATGAATGGTGGTCATTCGACATGTGGTTGAAAAGGTCTCATCTCTCTTTTGAGCATAAACTTTTGTACCAAGCCTAGCCTTATACCTATCAAATGGTCCATCAAGCTTACACTTCAACTTGCGCACCCATTTAGTGCTAATTGCCTTTTTTCCTAGCACCAAATAACATAAAGAATAGGTAGCATTCTTCATAATAACATCATATTTTGATTGCATAGTAGCAAATTTTTTGAGTTTTGTGCTTCATAAAAAGAGGCTCATTCTCATCACAAAGACTGGAGGCATCAAAAATCTAATGCAAAGGAAGCACTACGATATCCTAAACGAGTATGATATGATAGAGGTGCATATAATTTTTTATCTCTGAGAGTGTGCACCAACCATTTAGGCATACTTTTTTCCTCCTCTATATCAATCCTATCATCAACAAGTGCATCATGTAAATTTGCATAAAAAATGGAATGGTCTGCATCATCATGTGGAACCTATAAAGGTTGCATCATGGCTGAAAAAATGAGTTTAGTCTATGGATGATAAAGACAATAGCCTTTTCTTTCAGAATTATACCCAACAAAAATACATTTTGTTGCTTTATCATCCGATTTCCTATGTTGTTGTTTACGCACTAATGCATATGCCAAACAACCAAAGACACACAGATGATCAAGAGATGGCTTGAAACCATGCCAAGACTCATATAAAGTGATAGATTGGAGAGCTTTGGTGGGACACCTGTTAAGTACATATGTCGCACACATAACAAACTCAAGCCAAAAGCTACATGGTAAAGCTTGACTTTTGACCTTTCATCTCGCCGTCTCCATGAGAGACCTATTCTTTCTTTCAGAAAATCCATTTTGTTGAGGTGTATAGAACATTGTACATTGATGTTTTATCCCATGGTTAGTTAGAAATGCATTAAAATCAGAATACATGTAATCCTCCCCTCAATGAGAACAGTGGGTGCCCAATTTGCATGGTGATAAATTTTCAGCCAAAACTAGAAATTGTTTAAAGCACATAAACACTTTGAACTTTGCTTTCAATGAATAAACCCATGCATGTTTGGAGAAATCATCAATAAAATTCACTAAGCAAAGGCAGTTCCTGAAAGAAGGTTTTTGCATAGGACCACATACATCATTGTGAACAAGTTGCAATTTATGCGTAGCTCAAACTGAACCATCTTTTCGGAAGGATGAATGTTGCATTTTGCCCAAAATGCAACCTTCACAGACATGTTTACAAGGCACCTCAAGTGTGGGCAGATAGGACACCATTTGAGATTTCTACAGGTGTAACAAACTAGCAAAATTCGAATGACCAAAGTGTGCATGCCAAAGCTTTGCATTTGTGATAGCATGAGAATCATGGATTGCACATGCTGAATCATTAATAGATTTTGCATAGTCTATGAGCTTATACAACCCACAACATACAATGCTAGAAACAATAATAACATTGCCATTTGAGAGATCATGAACTATACATCTATCATCAATAAATTTGACAATAAAGCCAATCTTGGCTAATGCTGAAATTGAACACATATTTTTCTTGATCCTTGGTACATACAAAGCATCTGAGAATGTAAAAGAACTAGCATCAACAGTATTCAGAATGATCTTGGCGATTCCCATTACAACATAAGAGTTTTTGAGGCATGTGAAAGTATTTCCTATAAGGGCACGCTCAAGTGAACTGAAGAAACTAGATTGTGAGGTAGTATGTTTGATTGCCCCACTATCAAAGTACCAAAAAAAAGAGTCTATAGCAGATACACACTCTTCATGGGAAGATTGTTCATAGCGGCATATAGTAGTGAATGCCCATTCTTCATTTTGCACAAGATAAGCAAAATCTGTTTTAGGTGTAGAGGCCTCTGCAACAACCATTCCAACCTCTTTCTTGTTTGCCTCTTTTGCAAACTTTCATCATCAACCAAAGAGTAGAAGCAAAAATCTGATATGAATATGGAAGAACCGTAAGAGCAGTTTGCACAAGTAAACTATCTAGCAAGACTTCATCAGAAGAAATCAATTGCTCCTTCAACTGATCTTCAATTTCATGGTCTGCATGATTCCTATTTCACCCACTGCAGAGAAATTTTTTTGGGATGGGAGAGATGCACATGCATATGCATTGGTAGCTTTTTATGTCAAAATGTGCCATTATCCATCACATTTGCTCTTGAAAAACACCAAAAGATACTTGGGATAAGCTTATAATACTATACTAGGTGAGAAATGAGGCTCATGTTTCTTACCTCCAAAAATAATTGGAGAGTGATCATATGAATGAAGGAGATTCAATGGATACTTTCTTGACAAAGATCAAGGATGTTAAAGAACAACTATTTTTTGTTGATGAAATCTTTCCAGATAGTTCACTTTTGAAGACTGTTCTCAATGGTCTTCCAAATTCCTATCGAGGTTTTCCTTGTACTCTTGATTGATGATGAAGGAAAATCCAAACACCTTAACCTTTGAGGAGTTATTCTCTCTATTTCCATAGGAACACTAGTCTAGGCAAAACATGTCAATTATCAATTTTGCAAGTATTCTCAATGAAATGATCATGTCATTAAGGTCTCTTCTAAACTCATTAGAAAAGAGGCTATGAAGAAAGAGGCTGACATGGTTGTTACAAAATTTGCTACACCTATAAGAGACTCTACTAACCTTTTTCAGAGTGAAGAATGGACATACACTACTCATTGCAGCTATGATCCATGTTCTCATGAGCAATTTATGTCTATAGTAGACTCGGATGTTTGGTACTATGATAATGGAGCAACCAAACATATTACATCACAATGTAGTTTCTTCACTTCACTTGAGTCTTCTCTTGTGAGGAATATTATCACATGTGCTAAAAAATCCTCTTATCTTGTCATGAGGGTTGGAAAGTTCTTTCTTACGACTGATAATGGTATTTATTTCACATTGTCAGATGCCTTATATGTGTTGTTGGAGTTTGAGCTCTATGAAAGCACACAAACAACACAAGGAACAAGAAGAAGCTTGGAGCACAACACACAATACTGAATGTATTACCAAGTGAATGTACAAAGATAAGTGACCCATTAGGGTTATAGGAGTATATACAAATCCTCCTTGAGAGTGATGCAATGAACAAGGAGCTGGCACTGATGTATAAGTTAGTGCCAAGCTATGTGGAATCAATCCACAAAAGGAAGTAAGCCCAAAGCTTTGTGGAAAGCTTCAAAATTCTCCTTAGGTAGAGCCTTTATGAAAAGGTTTGCAACATTCTCTTGTGTGGGCAAATATACCAAATTGATCTCTCCAATAGAGAAGCTCTCCCTGGCATAATGATTGTGCACCTTAATGTGCTTAGTGTGAGCATGAAACACAAGGTTCCTAAGAACTACGAATGCACTATGACTATCAATGAAGATGGTGATGGGAGAAGATTTATCAACATCCAAATCAACCATAAGGTGTTTGAACTGCACACTCAACGATTGCTATGAAAGCTTCCCTATACTCATCCTCACAACTAAAAGTGGCCACAATAGGCTCATTCTTAATCAACCAAGATATGCATGAGCTACCAAGCATGAAGCAAAAACCATTGGTGGAAACATGAGTGTCATAGCAACGAGCCGAGTTAGAGTAAAAAAAAGTACGTAAATCTGGCAGTAGTGATCCCACCTTGGGATAAAACTATTCAAGTAGCCGGGTACCACTCAAGTAGCAAAAGATGTGCTTAAATGCCTGCCAATGCTTGGCACCTGGGCAATGCATAAACCTACTCATCTGTGAGACAACGAACTGAACATCAGGCTGAGTTATGCATAAGTAAATCAAGCATCCAACAACTTGCTGATAGAGAACAACATCAAATGCATCTCCAACATCATGAAGACTCAACCGTAAACCTGTTTCCATAGGAGTGACAATAGGTTTCCAGTCTTCAGGGCCAAAACACTACAACATTATGTCAACATATTTTGTTTGACACAAAGCTATTGCACCATCATCTTGCATAAACTGAATGCCCAAATAATGATGCAAATGCCCTAAATTTGACATCTCAAATGAGGCATGCAAATCAGCCTTAAAATCAGTAATATGCCTTTCATTAGGACCAGTGACGAGGATGCCACCAATATAGACAACAATGATAAAAAGCACTTCATTTTCATGCTTAACATACAAGGTGCTCTCATTTGGAAAATTCTCAAAACCATGTGCAATCAAGTAGGCATGTATCTTTTCATACCAAGCACGTGGTGCTTGCTTCAAACCATATAATGCCTTTTTCAACCTGCACACTTTGTTTTCATGCCCTTTTTGCAAAAAATCATGGGGCTGAAAAAATATACACTTCTTCATGTAAGTCACCATTTAGAAATGCAGCTTTAATGTCCAACTGATGTACATTCCAACCATAATGAGCTGCAAGGGCACAAATGCTATGAACAGTAGTCATTTGGCATGTGTGGGCAAAGGTCTCATCAATATCAATGTCACTTTCTTGAGCATAACCTTTTGCAACAATTCTAGCCTTAGACATACCAACAATTCCATTAGGCTTACGCTTCAACTTGTATACCCACCTAGTGCCAATGGCCTTCTTGCCAAGAGGCAAACCACATGAAGATGAGGTACCATTCTCCATAATAGCACCATATTATGATTGCATAACAACCATCCAATTTTCTAAATTTTATGCTTCATAAAACAAAACAGGCTCATTCTCATCACAAAGACTAGAGGTAGCCATAGCATAACAATCTGATGTAAAAGAAGCACTATGAGAGCCTGAATGAGTACGATATGAAAAAGGTGCCTCTAATTTGCGATCTCACAAAGTCTGCACCAACCATTTAGGCATAGTTTTTGCCTCCTCTATATCATCCTCTCATCAACATGTGCATCATGTAAATCTACACCAGAATTGGAATGATCTGCATCATCACATGAAACCTGTAAAGGTTGAGAAATTGCCTCATTCAAACAAGCACTTGAGATTCCACCTCTAAAAAGAGGTAGCAAAGTGCTACAAACATCTCTAGAGCGGTAACCCCACTATGATTTCCATGGATACATCATCTTGGTGTGCTCTAGAATCTTTAAATGGTGCAAAAGAGGCCACCAAAATGTTTTCTGAGTAGTTGAATGGTCTTGCCAACATGAGGATGCCCTACACAAGGAACATCATGGTTATCATGCATGAATTATCTTCTCAAATCTTAAGAATCAAGTATACAAACCTTTCCTTTCCATTTAACTATTCCATTCTCTAGTAAGAAATCGGAATAAATTCTTGACTAGTTTGCTTGAATAGGGGAATATGCAGATGGAACTTCCTCATCTCCTATGATAGAGTCATCACTAATAGCTCTCATAATATGAAAGTGTGGATCTTCCACTTGTGCCTTGTTGCTCTAGCACAATGGTGAGAACCACGTTAAGAAGCTCCACCTCCTTAATGTCAATCCGCGGAAGAGATAGGAGTGATATGAAGATCGTGAATGTGAGATGAAGTGAGAGTGAAGGTGAGAAGCATAGAAATGCACACACACATACACACACACTACGAAGAGACAAGCAAGACACAATGGAAGGTGAGAAATCAACTCTATTACTCAAGAACACTATTACAAGCTCAAAAGAACTCTAACCTCAAACAAGCTAACCTCAAAAATGAGCTCTCTAGCTCTTTTTATAGTTTCTACACTAGTTTTGACCGGTTTCACATCTAGTGACCGGCATAGTTAAAAAATAGGTCCTAGATGCTATTTGAAAGGGTAAACGGTGTCTAAAAATAACAAAAATTGATACGCTTGTTATACCTAAGCTCCTCAAGCTCGAGGACTCCTCGGCTTGCACAAAATGGAGCTAGAAATTAAGAAAAGGGTTTTTTCTATGTTACATATGTTACAATAGTGATAAAAATCACTGTTGGAGGTTTTTGAAAAGTATTTTTAGAACATGATTCTTTGAAAAAAGATTCCACTGGCTCACTGCTCCGTCGTTACATGCTTCCGCGTCTTCTATGCCTCTGGCTGCTTCCAACACCCCCCTCCCTCTCGCTTCTGTCGTCCCTGACAGAACCTTGTTGTGAGGTCTGCCGGATATAGTTCTCTAGGAGGTCTTGAGCGAGGGTGTGCTCGGAGATACGAATGCCTCGGGCCAGGTCGGCCTCGAGTTTCTCCCAGTCTATTGGTTGCGGTTCTTCCGGTGGCGGGAGCTGATAGTGTGTGGAATATACCATTCGTTCAGAGGCAAATAATTGTAATAAATGTGTAGGCCTACTTATGAATACCTCTGAATGGTATTCCTAGAAGCCGGTTGTGAACATCTCTTCAAAAGTCTGCTTGTAGCACGCCGGTAGGTACTTTATTCTGCAATGCCAGGCATAACACACCCGTAGCGATGGCGTTGTACTTATATCATATACCAGGTCAAAATTGCCATGCTCAAAACTCGGGGTGTTTACATGAGGTGCCTTGACGCGTCGGAAGACTTTAAAAATCATTTGCATCATGTCAAAGATTTTGACAGTCATGTGCGCCGCTATATCATCCATATGCTTTAATCTAGGGAGCCAGTGGCGAATTGTAGCCATCATGTAGCCTACAGTTGGTAACTCGATGGGTGGCTTAAAATAGGGGTAATTCAACCAATCCTGACACTGCTTATTGTTTTGTACCTTAATAGCAAAGGCTGTCCAGGAGCGGCGTCGTGGTACTGGTCCCCAACATGGGTTGTACTTTAAGTGCAAAGGTGCCTTTACCCATGTACTCATCATTTCTGGATATTTCTGTAGTAAATCTTTTCGCCACTCTGGTTGATAGATCTCTCCTTGCTGCGCATCGATTGGTAGATCGGCCTCCTCGAATTGAGTTGCATGCGATGGTTTCTTACCTGTCTCTTTCTCAATGGCTAACTGGTATTCAGCCATTAACATAAAATACGGTTTATACTGTAGCTCATGCCCAGATATGTATCGTCGCGGGGCCAAATGAGCAAAGAATGGAGATTGTAAAATTCTTTCTTCTATCATCGCCATGGCATGTAATTGTGCCTCTACTCTAGCTGAGTGCGTTGTTCCAAGTTCCTCAATTGTCTTCATCCACGCGGGGGTCGGGAGTTTGTAAGTCATCTGGCCTTTGGCTGTGACGCGTCCGCCTGGGATGGGTTGTGGCTCGTATGCCTCTTCAAACGTTTCCTCCACCGGGATGGTGACAGTTTCTTCCTCAGCTGGAAGCTCAGGTGGGGAATCTGGCCTTGGTGGTGCTTCATATAGTGCGATCCTTGATTCAAGGTTTGATACCTGGGCCCGTAATGCGTTGAGTTCCTCTAAGATGTCAGGAGAGGGGTCCACAGGTGCTGGTATGTCTTGGTGTGCCGGTGCTCGTAACTGGAGTAATTTATGATCTTCTTTGAGTTTCTGTAACTCCTCGTTCATGCGATCGTATTCATCTAGCAGTCTTACATGATCGTCTAGCAGCATCCTCATCGAGTCTGAGGGAATGGCTTTGAACCGACTAGGACTGAGTGGTTGGTCTGGATGGTCTAGGGCCGCTTCTAAGTTTTCTCGATTCTGGTCCTGTAAGCGCTGGTTTTCTTCCTTGGCGGCTGCTAGGTGTCTTCGTAGTAAGCCCATGTTTCGTGTTAGCGTTGCATTGCGGACTGTCTGGGCTCTTAATAAGTTATCCAGGTCAGCAGTGGCTTCCTTGGTCTTTTCTTCGCTTTCTAGTTCCAATTTGTGATATGCCTCGCGTAATTCCTGGTATCGGGTGTTCAGAGAGGCATTCTCAATAGACAATAAATTAAGCTGTGACTGTAAGTCAGTGGTTGTCCTCTGCAGCTGCTGATAATTATCGCCAAGAGATGTGTACTCATCTCTTACTTGCGTCATACACATGAACATCTGTCGGAATGCATTATCTACAGTGGGTGATAGTATTAATGGGGTGCTAAATGAAGATGCAGTGGGTGTAGATGCAACGGGAACGGGGAATGGGGGTGGGAAGGTGGATGCTGTAGTGATTGTTGAAAATTGTGATGTGCCTAAAAATGTTTGTGCCGTGAGTGAAGTGAGTGATAGTGCAGTGGGTGGTGAGATGTCCATGTCATTGGACGTGTCCAGTGCGGTGACTGTGAATATGGGTGTGACTGTGGGTGCTTGTGCTGGTGTAAATATGGGATTTACAAAGGTTGAGGAGTAATCTACAGGGGGACTGGCTGGTGCAGCTGGGTGGAAAGGGGAAAGAGGGGTTACAGTGGGTCGGGGAGGTGAGACGGGGGAGAAGGTTAAGGGCGGTGGGATTGGAAAAAGAGGTCTTGGAGTTGTGGGGAAGGATGGAAAAGCTGGATGGAGGAATGGGTTGAATGGAAAGGTGGATGGGTGAGGGGGTAGACTAGGTCTAGTGGGTGCGGGAATTGTGGGGTTAATGGTCGGAAAGACGATTTCTGCTACGTCACCGGCGAATGAAGATGTTTGTCTAGGGGAAGGAGGGTGAATAGGGGAGGCTGGAGGGATGGGCGGTGATGGAGGAGCGGTTGGGGTGGTCGGTACTTCAGTGACTACTGAGGTATGTACAGTTGTAGCGCGGGGTGGGGAATCTACAAGGATGGTTCCTACTGCCAACGAACTTTCGGGGACGAGGCGTGCCTCCCTGGCTTGTTCTGAAGACTGTGCTCCTGTTGGTACACGAATGTATTCGCCGGGCTTTGAAAGTAGTCGTACTCTGCGGGGGTCAAACTGTGGTAGTGGCTTTCGTTGCAAGTACCTGAGGGCTTCGTTGGAACCTATTGATTTGACTAACTCTCTGAATCCTTTGATGTATGCGTCTTCGAATCCGCCTGTGACAAGTTCTTGTTCTATTATTGCTTGACTCTCTTCCTCTCTCAGCTTTTTGCGTGCCCAAACTTTTTCCATAGTTCTATACAGCTTCTTGATAGCTAGTGTGTAAGCTGCTGCTTCGTAAGTTTCATCTTCATGGGTACTTGTATCACCATGTGTGTCTGTTTGTTGGCCTTGACCGTCTGTCTGTTCGTGCTCTTGGGATTCCTGAGTTCCCTGGCTGGCTTCGTCATGGCCTTCGTCGTCATCGGTTGCTGTTCTTTCGTCATCAGAGCTAGACACAATTTGTCCTTGTGGTTGATCCCTGGGTGTGGTAGGGTAGCTAGGCCTTTCATATTCTTGAGAAAACAGTTGTCCTTCTGAAAATTGGAACTCATTGGAGAATGCATCGGGCATTTCAAAATCAAAAGTTGGATCCAGTGGTGCTGCTTGTTCTGCTTCTAAATGGGGTATTGGAAAAGAGAAAGCTTCCGCACCAATAGTGGTGGGAAGTTTAGCTGCTGTGGTGATAGGTTCTGTGGTTGTGGCTGCTTGGGGTGCAACAGTACTGGTGGTGCCCTCCGACGTAACTGGTCTTGATAACCGTATACGAATTGGTGGTACCGTGGGAGTGGCTGCCGTTGGTGACTTCTCTGGAGATGGTTGTGGCGAGGGTGATTCTGGGACTTGTAGGCACGGGATAGTGCCTCTCATCCACTTTCCGGCTCTGCCTTTGCTAGACTTTCTAGCCTTCTTAGTGGTCCCTTTGAATGCCTTCAGTTCCTCACTGGTCATGGCGCGCTCTATGGGTAAATCATATGCCAAACACATATATATAATCCTTGTAAGTGCACAACATCCATTGATGACCTTCTTTTGCTCCCATCTATGTTGTGCCAAATAGAGCTGATCAATTATCCAGCTAGCTAGATCAACCGTTTGGGGTCCAGTACATGCTAAGTATAATCCAAACCAGATTCTTTTGTGGGGCATGGTAAAACGATCCTGAGCTGGGAAAGCAAAATGCTGCATGCATATCCGTAATGGCTTGGAGAGCTCAGATGTTATAGCAGAAATATCCTCCCACTTAGTTACGTCGCCACGTTTCATCTGCTCTGGGACTAGCCGTTCTCTCTCTGTCGGAGTATGCGTTCCATGTATTTTGAGAGCTGCGCGAATTAAATCTTTAGACAAATAAAACCTTCTGAATGGAGGATCATTTACCAAGGATGGTAACATGAATGTGCCAGGTAGATCCTTGTTCTCTGAAGCTGTCAAGGTGGTTACTAGGTAAAAGCATCTGTAAAAATCGGGCTTAGGCAGAGGGTCGCTAAAATACTCTGTAAATCCCGCTCGTGCCCAAACATGCGTTAGATCTTGTGTATTCTGTAGTCCTTCAAATTCTCTTGAAAAGAACTGGTACTTGGCCCATGTGCGAAGATCAAATGCCAAATTGGCCTCAAATATGAAATCAGCGTCTGCTAAGGGTCCTGCTAGGCCTTGAAACCAGTGAGAGTTACGATGAATCTTCTCAGTATATCCTCTAGGAGGATCGTCGATTGGCATGGGTCCTGGAAAACTTTGAAACTCTGGTGGTTGCATCGTCGGATAAGATTCCGCGAGTAATTCTCCAATATTGGCCATTGGTGTGCTTGGGCCAGCTTCTGATGGTCCTTCTTCGGTTTGCATGATGACTGACGAGCTAATGGAAAAGATCTGCTACAAAAGATTAGCACATTAGTATGGAAATTAATTATGATCCCATTAAGGTGAGACCGCAATCCCTTTCCATAACCGATGTGTAACCCGTGTAGCCAAGTGTCATGAAGTGATTGATGCAATGATTATTTGCAAAACTAATGCAGGTCTCTAGACGCCTACATTGTCAGATTATGCATACATTTCTTGATGAGCTTTTATTATGCATGATGTGGGGTTTTGGTGTATGAATTTATACAAGGTTTGGTTGAGGGTGAATTATTACAAGGGTGGAGTTTAAACGGGGTGGGAGAATTGTTAGATAAGGGGGTACAAGAAGACGTCTGGATACGTTTCGATATCCATTTCCTAAGAGTCTTTGAGTGGGTGGTGTGTTTCTGCTCAGGGACGAAAAGTGGTATCGGGTTTGGTGGTATTGAAGGATGGAAAGATTTCTGAGGGGTATATATTACATGGCTTGAGGGTTGGGCTATAATACATTGTTTGGGTACCCAAATCTGTGTGGGTGTGGGTCGATTGATAAGATAGTTCTTGGCGATCCAAATCTGTCGAGTATTGGTACTTGTAGAAGAAGATCGAGGGGACTTTGGATACTGACTCTGCTTCTTTTGAAACTTTGTCCTGTTCTTGTCTGCAGTGTTGCCAATAGCCTGTGGTTGCTGTCCTTTTGGCACCCATATTTGTCTCGGGCCACTTGTTCTGTGATGTTGATACTGCTGCTTTCCTTGCCTTATCTGGTGGTGTTGTCGGTCTGGGTTCCTCTGTTGTGGTTGACTCGTTCGTGGTTGGGTTTGAGAGGTCCATTGGACGCTCTGCTTTGGAAAAGAAGGGAGATCCAACACTTGCGTGACCTGCCCATTAGGAAGTGATTCGTTCTTTATCTTTAATCTAGGCCAGTCTGCAGCAAGTTTGGAAGGATGAGCACCGTAGGGTGTTGTGCTCATTTGGCCGCTGATGCAACCCACCTGACCGCTGATTGTGTCCATCTGCCCTAGCGGTTGGGTAGCTGCCCCTTCTAGTTTGCAGGAAGCCCCAGGGAAGATCTCCTATCGTCCTTCTGATTGACAACTGTCCATAGCCAAGCCCGAGTGGGTTGGTGTAGACGTAACGTGACTGATCTGACTCAAGATCTCCCGGTCTTCCGTCGCATGCATTTCATAGGGTCTAGGGTTACAAACCTCAGTGGGAATGCCGTTAGGGAAGTCAAGCGGTATCACTCGCTTCTGTTCTAAGGTTCCAATCTGTAAGGAGCCTTGTCTAAGATTTAGGTCCACTGAGTGATCATATAGCCAATCTTGGCCAAGGATTAGGGGTTCTATCAGGTCGTCATCATGGCACACTAGTAGCTTCGCTGTCATGGTCACTTCCTTAATGAGGATAGGAAGGTCCACCTCACCTATGCAAGGGGTTTCCATGCCTCCTAGCCCTATGAGGTATGCCTCAATTGGCCGCATTTCTATTCCTGAATCCTTATAGTGGGACCATCTAATCGCACTAGTCGCAGCACCTGAGTCAATTAAAGCCCTGAGCTCTTGGCAAGGGTTGTCGTGCTCTAGCCTGACTGTAATGAATGGTCTCCTGTCCACTATGCTAGGATGAGTGGTTGACTTTACTTGACACATGGCCATGGGATATCTGGGTGTAGTTTCCAGATGGTTATAATGTTCTCTCCCTAGTCCTTGTCTTCTTAACTTCATGCGTTTAATGCGTTCTATTGCTTCTGCCTGAGCTTCCGCTCCTATTCTATTTTCTTCCTCCTTACGCTTCTTTGCCAACATGAGTCGTCTAAGCATATCCTCAGTAAGAGGTTCTTGATATAACTTGACTCTACAGCACCTAATGTAATTAGGCATTATATCTCCTTCTAAGGTGACTAACTGTACTGCTCCACTTGTCGAGAGTCTGTTAATGATCATAGGTCCATAACCTCGCTTTTCTAACTTCCGTGCGTGCTGTTTCAGCGTATATACTAGAACTAAATCTCCTTCTTTTAGGCCTTTATCTTTCACATGCGCATCAAAATATGCTTTCTGTCGCTTCTTTGCTGCATATATTCCTGCTGCTGCCTTTAGCCTGGTTTCTCCTAATCGTTCCAAGTCCATTGTTCTTGCTGATAATTCATGGCCGGTCCACTGATGTTCTTGTGCAACCTTAAGGGTCGGTATCAAGAAGTCCAAAGGAAGCACAACATTTTGACCAAAAACCATCTGAAAGGGAGTTGCATTGAGTACGGTCTTGTAGGCCACTCGATATGCCCAAACAGCGTGGTGTAACTGTTTGTCCCAATCTGAACGTTTGTTGTTCACGAGTTTCGTCAGTACGTTACAGAGGATCTTATTAGTGCTTTCAGCCTGACCATTGGCCTGAGGATGATATGGTGCGGATTTCTTGTGAATCACCATAAAATCCTGTAACAAATATTCAATGACTTGGTTTAGAAAGTGAGTTCCGCGATCGCTCACTAACTCTATAGGCAGTCCATATCTTGTAAAGACATTCTCAAATAAGAATTTTGCAGTTGTGTGTGCATCATTCTTTTTCGTGGCTTTTGCCTCTACCCATTTCGTAAGATAATCTGTGGCAACAATAATGTATTCAGCATGTGTACCTTTTGCAGGGGGGTTAATGGGTCCTACAAAGTCTATACCCCACTTTGAAAATGCACGTCCGCCCATCATGGGTTTCAATGGCATTTCATCTCTGCGAGTAGGAAACTGAGTTCTTTGGCACACATCACATCTCTTTACATAGGTATGAGCATGCATGTGAAGAGTGGGCCACCATAATCCTGCAAAGAGGATGGCTTTGATTATCCTATCGGGTCCAAAATGACCTCCTGCAACACCTTGGTGTGCAGTCTCTAGTATGCTCAGATAATCGCTCTCATGAACACATTGTCTTAGATATCCATCTCGTCCTCTTTTGTATAGGTTATCGCCAATAAGTGAATGATCTTGAGCTTCCTGCTCTAGACTGCGTTGTCGTGCTAAAGTCATTCCTTGAGGGAATGTCTTCGTCCTCAAGTATGTCACTAATTGTTCACTCCAGTCTGGTGTGAGAGACACGTGATATAATGTAGCATGCTCTACTGGTGGTCTTTCACAACAAACATGGCATTCTTTGCACAACTTGTAGACATCTGCTTCCATAGAAGGCCAATATACTCCTCATCTATGCAGAGTCTGTAATGTTCGATGTTTTGAATGATGTTGCTTTAATGCACCTATGTGTGCTAATTGCAACCAATTTGCATGTTCTGATTCATCTACACAACAAGCAAGAATCTTTTGATTATCCTGTTTATATATGCTTCCTGCCATTATTTGGTATCTCTGAGACTTGGTAATCTCTCCCTCTTTGATCTTTATCCTAGGATTCTTGGGTCCATATGTGAGAATAGGGACTATAGGCTTAGCCCATTCTGGTGCTATCTCAAGGTTAAACAAATATGCATCTGGTAACTCATCCACTACTCCTTGAGGGGCTTCTCCTGATGTTAATCTTGAAAGGTGGTCAGCTCTAAGATGTGTCTTTCCTTTCCTGACTACTACTTCAAAATCGTACTCCATGAGTAATAGAAACCAACGTATTAGTCGTCCTGTGTTACATGGCTTGTTGACTAAGTACAATAGGGCTTGATGATCTGTAAAGAACTTGAATTTGTTTGCCAACAAATAGTGCCTAAACTTCTTTACCGCGTAGATCATCCCTAATCCTTCTCGTTCGTAGTGGTGTAATTTCTTTCTGCTACGTTCAATTGTCTGCTAGCATAAGCTATGGGGAGATCTATGTTACCTTCCTTCGTGGGTTGTGTTGACACGCATCCTATGGCGTAATTGGATGCATCCACATGTACATGGAATGGCTTACTCCAATCTGGTGTAGTCAATATAGGTGCTGAGCACAAGCGTCGTTTAAGTTCATTGAATGAATTTTCACATTCATCTGTCCATTCAAAATTGGTTAAAAGAGAGTACAAAGGCTTGGCTATGATTGCATACATGTGTATGAATCTCCTATAATATCTGCAATGACCCATAAATGCTTGTACCTCTTTCACATTAGTTGGTCTAGGTAATTCTGCAATTACTTTCACCTTTTCTTCATCCGTAGAGATTCCATTTTTTGACACAATATGTCCTAGAATTTTGCCTTGTCTGACCATGAAAACGCATTTTTCTGGGTTCAAACAAACCTGATATTCTCGACATTTGTCAAATATTTGTCTTAACTCTAGGATATATGTCTATCTTACATTTGAATGTGCACATAAGTCATCGACATAAACTTCCAAACTCTTGCGTAGGAATTCCTTAAAAACATGACACATGAGTCGCTGGAAAGTGGCGGGTGCATTTGTTAAGCCAAATGGCATTACCCGAAATGCAAATATGCCCCATTCAATGGCAAATGCCGTCTTGTGTTGGTCCTCTGGAGCAATGGCTACTTGGTTATAGCCTGAGAATCCATCAAGAAAGCTGTAAACTTCCTTGCCCGCAACTCTTTCCAATAGATGTTCTGTGATAGGAAGAGGATAACTGTCTCTAATCGTGGCGGCATTAACTTTTTTAAGGTTAATACACACACGCAATTTTCCATTCTTCTTGGGCACAACCACAATGGGGGATACCCATTCGGTATGCTCAATTTCGTAAATGAATCCTGCTTCTATCAATCGATCTATCTCCTCTTTAATCTTCGCAGCGTAGTTATCATTGTACATGTACGGTTTCTGTTTTGTCTTTTTTGCATCTGGAGTCATAGGGATTCTATGAGAACATATATATGGATCTACTCCTTTCAAATCTTTGTAACTCCAAGCGAACACATCTCTGTATTCGCGCAATAGGGCCACTAATTCTTCTTCTTCTTCCTTCGTCAAATCATGCCCTATGTATGTACATTTTTCTTCTTCTCCTTCGATAGCAACTATTATTTTCTTGGTTTTCTCTCGGTTATCATATACTTGTCCGTCATTCACCTTTCTATTAGGCATTCGTACCATGATTCTTCTATCTTCGATTTCATATTTCTTGAAATTCTCGAGTACTTCAAACAAAGATTCTTCTTTTTCTGACATGGTTTCTTTCTTCTTTCTTTTCTTTCCTTTACTCTTAGTAGTCACTTCTGTGGCTAACCTCACCTCATTCGTAATTTCCTCGTGTCTCTGAGGGTGAGTCTCTACTTTGAAAAAATATTCTTCTTCTGATGCAAAAGGTGGGTCCATGATAATTGATTCTAAATCAAAATCACTCGCATCCTCAAATGCATCAGTGTTAGGTTCACACTCTTCTAAAATTGCATCGCACATGATTGGCTCTATCGTGAAAACTGATATGTCATAGCCATCCTCATCACAGTGGGGTGTCCATTGTTCTTCATTGATGGCTACATCCATGGTTGCTAGGATTTCTGCCCAACCATGGGGTTCAAACTCTTCGTCTGGAAATACTACAGGTGCATAAGCTGGATCCTGAAGGGTTCGTGGATGTTGTTCTACACCTAAGGTCCTTGCTTCTAATCGTTCTTCCTCTTGTTTGGCTACTTTACACATCCATAAATGAGTATCCTCATGCAACCAAGAAGGATCTGATTCTAATGAGTGCATGGATTCCGTCTCTACTGGTGTCTTATGGATGGTATTCCATTGTATTGGGGGTACATCTCGATGTGAATAGTCTTTAAGATTGACTTTGGTAGTCACTCCTAAATGTTGCAAGTACAAAGAATTGGTTCCCCAATCTTGTACAATTTGCAACTGACGCATGAATGGTCGTCCCAATATCATCTCATAAGCATGGTTTTTTGCAAAGTCACAAATGGCAAAGGTATGCTCAAATTCTACACCACAAGTGGTGAGAGATATGCCTTCTAGTAAGCCTAATGGTTTTTCTATGTGTCCGTGAGCCATTTGTAGCTTCATCTTGGTAGGTCTTAATGCTGGCTTACCCCAACGTTTCCATAAAGCGGTGGTAGCTATGGCTACTCCAGCTCTTGAATCTAAGATGGCTTTCGTGGTGTAGCCCTGATGGGTTATCGGAAGATAAGTGTTACCTTCCTCTCCTTCGCTTACATCTCCTATCTTTTCTACTGGTATCTCTGATACCTTATTTTTTGATCCTATTTGTGAGGGAGTAGTAGCAAGCTCGGGGAATTGATTTGCTACATGTTTCCACAATTCTGGTTTTACCTTTAACAACTCCTCTAGAGTGAGGTTACACTGTACTTTGGTGTTCTTGATCACTTCCGTGTTTCTAGGGATTACTGATTCTTCATTCCTCACTATTATCGTGGGTGCTCTCATACTAATAGACTTTGCTTCCCAAGGTCCTGTGAATTGAGGTAATTCTTGTAAAGAATTAGATTCAAAAGCTGTGTGTTCACTCAGTTGTTCCTCCTCTACCTCATCGTGAATAGAGGGGATGTCTTGGGGAAATTGTTCCTGCAAGTCATTTATTTCTTGAATAGGAGGATGGGTTCTTTGTTCCTTTCTCCATTTCTCTTCTTGGATTTCTCTCAAAAATTCATGTGAATATTTATGTATGGAAGACAAATTGTCTTGACTTTCTGTATTGGGTACTTGAGACAGGGATGGTGCATTCCTTTCCTGTGTCTCTGGGACAATAGGGTTCCTATGCTGATCCTTTTTCTCTTTGCTTTCAATCAAATATTCTAGCCTCTCCATTCGTCCTTGAAAATGTAATTCCGGTTTTGACATGTTATTCCAATTAAGATATCTAGAGGCTTCGAACAAAGCTTGTGCTAGTTCTACCATCTTCATGCACAGTTTAGTCCTCTCAATTTCTAGATCAGCTCGAGGGTAGTTTTTACTCATTTCAGCTACCTGAGGTCCCTCTTTTAATCTAGCCTGATATGCACGAAACATCATGTCTAGATTTTCTGGTATGGGTTCCGCTAAAACTGATCCTGATTTTTGAGCTGGATTCTCTTGATTCAAGTCCTGTGAAGTCAATTCTAGGATTTTGGCTCTAGATTCCTTCAAACTTCCTTCCAACTCAGTTATCTTTTTACTCCACTTTCTCTTTATCCTTTCTCTAGAATCTTTCCAAGATTTTGTCTTTTTACTGCTAGATTCTGCAACTTCACTACTTCCGACTACTTTCTCCTTATTAAGCTATTGGTTCTGTAAGAGCGCCTGGGCTCTTGTGATAGCTTGAATAGGCACGTATGTAGGGTTGGATCCATCTGCGTTATTTACAATACCTATCACGTTGATCGGTGTCACATTCGAAGCGTTAACTGGGTTCTTAGGGCAATCTTTGATTATGTGCTCTTTGCCACAATCGGCACAAAAGCCTTGTATGTTATAGTACTCTGATTGTCCTGCTATTAGGGGATGTGGACAATCCTTTATGAAGTGATCTCCTTGGCACCTAAAGCATGGTCCTCTAGGGCCCTGTGGTCTCTGTTGTCTTAATTGGGGCCGTGGATTTGGGTTTGTGTACATCACATTAGCATAGTCTGGCTCCCAACTAGGTTCCACTGGTGGACTATCATAATGATATGTCTCCACGTGTTCTGGTGACTCCGTGTAATAAGCGGGTGGACTATCTACATGCGTAGAGTCAAAACTGTTTGAGTTCGGGTCACCCTCTGTGATCAAAGGTGAAGCAGGCACTAAGGCCCTACTTAGGTTCTCTTCTGCAGCATCATATTTGACTGAGATGACATTCGCTGGTGGGGGTGGCTGCTGAGCTAAGACAGGTTGAGGTCTCTGTTGAGCCTGGTATGGGTAGTTCTGAGGAGGCCTATAGTAATAAGGCTGAGCATTGTATTGGCCTTGATACCTACCTGGCTGCGGGTATGCTTGCGGGTAGTTCTGTCTCACGGTCTGCTTGTTGTATGGGCAGTCTTGAGCCGTATGATTCGTGTATCTTCTTTCAATTGTACAGTATTGGCCACTAGGGTTGGCTTGTGGTTGTGGTGCATTGGGGCACACATTTGCCAAATGATTTCCACCACAGGTGTAACAACGCTTGTTTGTTAGCACCCTAGGTTTACTAGAAACTCCTAGTTTCTGGGCCACTTTTTCTGCTAGGTCTTCTATTGAGCTAGACAATTTTGTGGATGCTATAGATGAACAGTCTGAGTCCTTATAGACCTTTGAGAGTTCCAACTCGTCTCCTAAGTTGTCCTCAATGTCTATACAAATTCTTACACATTGCTCTAGCGTTCTGGGTTCTTTTAGGTACACGTAGGAGCGTAGTTTAGAGCTCAACAAGCCATCTAGAAACAATGACACTTGCTTGGCCTGTGAGGGTAGCTCTTGCATTGGACATCGTTCAACATATTGTCTAAACCTACGTCCTGCCAGTCTTACTGTTTCTTGAGGGGTTTGTTTAAAGCTATGAATCAACAAAGACGTGTCATGTCTAATCCCACTTTTAGAGAATTCAGTGATGAATGACTCTAAAAAGTGATGGATGTCTCTAAATTGCCTTTGTTGCAAAGGTTGGAACCAAGTTAAAGCTGTATTCTTTAACGTTAGTCCAAATGCATTATCTTGCGTGAACATGTCTTCAACTTGTTCTGCTCTTAGTACTTGCTTGAATTCTGCAACATGGTCATAGGGATCTCCTGTCCCATCAAAATAATTTTTCATTGATTTTACTAATTGAGTGGGTCTCAATATTCTTGCGTGTTCACGTGGTCTAGGTAGAGGAAAATCATCTCTACCACCTGGTATTCCATGATCTCTTTGTCTATCCGCTCTATTAGTGTCCATGGTTGTTCTATCTCTCCCTATGGGGTGAGTGAAGCTTACTTCGGGTCTTTCTTTATTCTTTTCTCTTTGATTTCCAAGGGCTGATGATGTTCCTGCCCCTTGTTGGCTTGTATTCATGTTTGTTCTAGATAGAGGGAGTACCAATTCACCTCTCCATGTGTATGTGTTTTTAGCGTGGTCAGGCACCACAAAGACTCTTTCTGAAGTCTCATCTAGGTATACAACCTTTCCAGGTGTATCCGGGTCCTTGAACTCGTATATAGTGATGATAACTACCTCACTAAGTAGTTCTATCTTGTATCTCCAAAAGGCTTCATCAGTTTCTTTATTTACAAACAACTTTATGCTTCTGTTGTCCTGAGGGATCCATTCTGGGATTAGTACTCGTGTCAGTACAGATTTCCCTCTAGGTGTTCTAGGCTCTTCTAATGGTTCTTTTCCTTGAGATTTAGTTTCAGTCTCTGGCTGAATCACGCCAAACTCGTTGGTATTGTTTGGCTGCGTACTTAAGATGTACATAGTTCCTTCCTTGTCTATGTACGCGTCTCTCTCAAATTTCACCACTGGACGTTCCAATCCAATGGGTTGATCGGGGTTGTGCATTTGCACCACTTGCCTTCGCAAACCATCCTCATAGATGCGAGCACCTAATCGGTTGGTTCGGAGAAACTCTAGTTGCGTTCTATAGGGTCCTTCTGGTTTTTCTAAATAGGCTACATTCGACCCTCCTTCTGGTCTGTCTGTGCTAAATGCCATTTCTGATTCGCTAGTATCTGAGCTCTCGTAGGGATAACTGGTGTTCAATTGTTGAGCCCACGATCGTGCAATAGTTCTTACACTTGCCTCTGATGATCTAAGGCTTCGTCGGTCTGACTTACCTATATGTTTGCCCGATCTAAGGTTCATTAATTTTGTTCCTTGCACACTCAGTACACGCTCAGATCGTCAATGATTCTTTGTTATTACTTTCTTGATTCTTTTTAAATTTCTTTAGATTCTTGTCTTAATTTATGCGTCAGGAATTCGACTTCCCGTGGTACTTTGAGTTCTCGTTCCGTCAGACTTATGTTCTTTCCTTTAGGTTTTTGTGTCACACACCTTTACTCTAGTCTTGAACTTGATAAATTTAATTCTCTTGAACTTGAGGCGTTCCTATCGTCTTTAATCCACAATACTACCGTTTATCCTAAGCTAAGAATTGACTGAGGGGGTTGAGTAATCTTCCAACCTCGAGTCAGCTTTTCTGGTTGCTCTGATGCCCAAGAAGCCGTGCTTCCCAAGCTTTATGCCCTTCACCGCCTTGCCTTGGTTGCCCTTGATTGCCCTTGCTAGACCTGGAAAAATCCAATATTAGACCAATTCACAGTTGGATGATCAAGCACTTGAGTATATACACCTTTTAAGTCCCTTCCCTTTTGCCCAACTTTTTAATGCTTGCCCCCTGGCTTTCTATTCCCAAGCTAGGTCAACCTCAAAATATCTTGTCTAAAGATAGACGTATCCTTTAAGAAAAAAACAGTTGAGATCACGTAGTACTCGTAAAGAGTTTTCTAACGAGCTATTAAGCTCAAAAATCGGACTTCGGATGAAAAAGTTATGATCGTTCAGGCCCTGGGGGGTAAAAACTGACAAACAGGTTTTTCTCCAAATATGAGCTAAGGGGTCTCCTATGAGTGTAATCACCCAAAAATTTCCCAAAAATAGCCCCAAAATTGGCCAAAAAATGAAACCCTAAAATTTGCGATGGGGGTGCACAATCGCGATGGCGTGAGACAATCGCGATGGTCTGAGACCGTCACGATGGCGTGAGGGTGAACAATCGCGATGGTCTGAAGTGCACGGTTGCGATGGTCCAAAAGTGAACAATTGCGATGGTCCAAAAGTGAACAATCGCGATGGCTCAATCAGGTGGACAATCGCGATGGCGTCAGTCAACGGTCAACGTGAACAATCGCGATGGTCCAAAGTGAACCGTCGCGATGGTCACAGATGCGATGGCTTGAGCCAATCGCGATGGTCTGGGCGCGATGGCGTGAGCCAATCGCGATGGTCCAAAAGTTGGGTTGTCGCGATGGTGTAAGGGTGTCGTCGCAATGGCGTGAGGTGCGAGCCGTCGCGATGGTCTAGCTTGCCACGTGGCACCGTCGGTGCGATGGCGTGAGCCAATCGCGATGGTGTGGGGTCAACCGAGCAGTCGCGATGGTCCGCGAACCGTCGCGATGGTCCAAATGAACCGTCGCGATGGCGTGAGACCGTCGCGATGGTCCGGCCGAGCCGTCGCGATGGCGTGAGCCTATCGCGATGGTGTGACACAATCGCGATGGTCTGAGACCGTCGTGATGGTCCACCAAAGTATGATTTTTTGCAATGCAAGTATGGATTCCTAGAGGCGCAAGTGTGCTCTACACGCTGGTGTGGTCGCCTTCTTCAAATTCCGAACTTTGCAGACCATCGCGATGGTCTGACACAGTCGGAAATTTCTGACAGAAACTGAGAATTTTACCTTTTCCAAGCTTTCCTGATGCACTGGATCTCTGTACTTGCAAGAAAACTCAAGAAAACAAAAGTACACACAAGCACAAAAGCTCTCTCTCACTCTCTCGCATGCACAAATGAGGGGAAATGAGGAGAATGGGTGGATATGGTGAATTTTCTGATTTTTTTGGAGATGAAGATGATGATGCGGTGATGAAGATGGAGTGCGGGGGAGGTGAAAAACACTAAAAACTAAGTAAAAACAACAACAAAAACTGAAATTTTTACCTTCCAACGCTACTTCTTGCTATACTCTTACCATCACACATTCGTCCTAGACTCGATTCCCGGCAATGGCGCCAAATTTGGTGTTGCTCTAGCACAATGGTGAGAACCACGTTAAGAAGCTCCACCTCCTTAATGTCAATCCGCGGAAGAGATAGGAGTGATATGAAGATCGTGAATGTGAGATGAAGTGAGAGTGAAGGTGAGAAGCATAGAAATGCACACACACATACACACACACTACGAAGAGACAAGCAAGACACAATGGAAGGTGAGAAATCAACTCTATTACTCAAGAACACTATTACAAGCCCAAAAGAACTCTAACCTCAAACAAGCTAACCTCAAAAATGAGCTCTCTAGCTCTTTTTATAGTTTCTAGACTAGTTTTGACCGGTTTCACATCTAGTGACCGGCATAGTTAAAAAATAGGTCCTAGATGCTATTTGAAAGGGTAAACGGTGTCTAAAAATAACGAAAATTGATACGCTTGTTCTACCTAAGCTCCTCAAGCTCGAGGACTCCTCGGCTTGCACAAAATGGAGCTAGAAATTAAGAAAAGGGTTTTTTCTATGTTACATATGTTACAATAGTGATAAAAATCACTGTTGGAGGTTTTTGAAAAGTATTTTTAGAACATGATTCTTTGAAAAAAGATTCCACTGGATCACTGCTCCGTCGTTACATGCTTCCGCGTCTTCTATGCCTCTGGCTGCTTCCAACATGCCTTCTTTCCTATGCCCAAGGAAAAGATACAAATATATGCTTATGTTTGGCCTAAATCACTCGAAATTGGTCCACTCTTCTTGCTCTAGGTCATCCAATAGTATTTGAATGTATTTAGCAGAAGAGAAGGGAATGGAGGCCTAAGTGCAGATGCAAACCAATACCAACCCCAAGAGTTGACCCTCACAATCACTCTCTTTCACTTGCTTTCTTTTATTCTCACATTCGATTTCATGTGCCTATCCTTAGACACAAGCTCACTCATACACTCTTTTTTGTTCTTCTCTCCCTCTCACTTACTATCTTCCACACACTTACACATACATATGCTCACTCACTGTTGGAAGCAGCCAGAGGCATAGAAGACGCGGAAGCATGTAACGACGGAGCAGGAAGCTAGTGGAATCTTTTTTCAAAGAATCATGTTTTAGAAATACTTTTCAAAAACCTCCAACAGTGATTTTTATCACTATTGTAACATATGTAACATAGAAAAACCCTTTTCTTAATTTCTAGCTCCATTTTGTGCAAGCCGAGGAGTCCTCGAGCTTGAGGAGCTTAGGTAGAACAATCGTATCAATTTTGGTTATTTTTAGACACCGTTTACCCTTCCAAATAGCATCTAGGACCTAATTTTTAACTATGCCGGTCACTAGATGTGAAACCGGTCAAAACTAGTCTAGAAACTATAAAAAGAGCTAGAGAGCTCCTTTTTGAGGTTAGCTTGTTTGAGGTTAGAGTTCTTTTGAGCTTGTAATAGTGTTCTTGAGTAATAGAGTTAACTTCTCACCTTCCATTGTGTCTTGCTTGTCTCTTCGTAGTGTGTGTGTATGTGTGTGTGCATTTCTATGCTTCTCACCTTCACTCTCACTTCAGCTCACATTCACGATCTTCAAATCACTCCTATCTCTTCCGCGGATTGACATTAAGGAGGTGGAGCTTCTTAACGTGGTTCTCACCATTATGCTAGAGCAACACCAAATTTGGCGCCGTTGCCGGGGATCGAGTCTAGGACGAATGTGTGATGGTAAGAGTATAGCAAGAAGTGGCGTTGGAAGGTAAAAATTTCAGTTTTTGTTGTTGTTTTTACTTAGTTTTTGTTGTTTTTCACCTCCCCCACACTCCATCTTCATCACCGCATCATCATCTTCATCTCCAAAAAAATCAGAAAATTCACCATATCCACCCATTCTCCTCATTTCCCCTCATTTGTGCATGCGAGAGAGTGAGAGAGAGCTTTTGTGCTTGTGTGTACTTTTGTTTTCTTGAGTTTTCTTGCAGGTACAGAGCTCCAGTGCATCAGGAAAGCTTGGAAAAGGTAAAATTTTCAGTTTCTATCAGAAATTTCCAACTGTGTCAGACCATCGAGATGGTCTGCAAAGTTCGGAATTTGAAGAAGGCGACCACACCAGCGTGTAGAGCACACTTGCGCCTCTAGGACTCCATACTTGCATTGCAAAAAATCATACTTTGGTGGACCATCGCGACGGTCTCAGACCATCGCGATTGTGTCACACCATCGCGATAGGCTCACGCCATCGCGACGGCTCGGCCGGACCATCGCGACGGCTCGGCCGGACCATCGCGACGGTCTCATGCCATCGCGACAGTTCATTTGGACCATCGCGACGGTTCGCGGACCATCGTGACTGTTCGGTTGACCCCACACCATCGCGATTGGCTCACGCCATCACGCCGACGGTGCCACGTGGCAAGTTGGACCATCGCGACGATACCCTCAGACCATCGCGACAACTCGAATTTTGGACCATCGCGATTGGCTCAAGCCATCGCGCCCGGACCATCGCGATTGGCTCAAGCCATCGCATCTGTGACCATCGCGACGGTTCACTTTGGACCATCGCGATTGTTCACGTTGATCGTTGACTGACGCCATCGCGATTGTCCGCCTGATCGAGCCATCGCGATTGCTCACTTTTGGACCATCACGACCGTGCACTTCAGACCATCGCGACGGTTCGCGCATCACGCCATCGCGATTGTTCACCTTCACGTCATCGCGACGGTCCCAGACCATCGCGATTGTCTCACGCCATCGCGATTGTCTCACGCCATCGCGATTGTGCACCCCCATCGCAAATTTTAGGGTTTCATTTTTTGGCCAATTTTGGGGCTATTTTTGGGAAATTTTTGGGTGATTAGACTCATAGGAGACCCCTTAGCTCATATTTGAAGAAAAACTTGTTTGTCAGTTTTTACCCCCCAGTGCCTGAACGGTCATAACTTTTTCATCCAAAGTCCGTTTTTTGAGCTTAATAGCTCATTAGAAAGCTCTTGACGAGTACTACGTGACCTCAACTGTTTTTTCTTAAAGGATACGTCTATTTTTAGACAAGCTATTTTGGGGTTGACCTAGTTTGGGACTAGAAAGCCAGGGGGCAAGCATTAAAAAGTTGGGCAAAAGGGAAGGGACTTAAAAGGTGTATATACTCAAGTGCTTGATCATCCAACTGTGAATTGGTCTAATATTGGATTTTTCCAGGTCTAGCAAGGGCAATCAAGGGCAACCAAGGCAAGGCAGTGAAGGGCATAAAGCTTGGGAAGTGTGGCTTCTTGGGCATCAGAGCAACCAGAAAAGCTGACTCGAGGTTGGAAGATTACTCAACCCCCTCAGTCAATTCTTAGCTTAGGATAAACGTTAGCATTGTGGATTAAAGACGATAAGAACGCCTCAAGTTCAAGAGATTAAATTTATCAAGTCCAAGACTAAAGATAAAGGTGTGTGACACGAAAACCTAAAGGAAAGAACATAAGTCTAACGGAACGAGAACTCAAAGTACCACAGAAAGTCGAATTCCTGACGCATACATTAAGACAAGAATCTAAAGAAATCTAAAAAGAATCAAGAAAGTAATAACAAAGAATCATTGACGATCTGAGCGTGTACTGAGTGTGCAAGGAAGAAAATTAATGAGCCTTAGATCGGGCAAACATATAGGTAAGTCAGAACACAACTAGAGTTTCTCCGAACCAACCGATTAGGTGCTCGCATCTATGAGGATGGTTTGCGAAGGCAAGTGGTGCAAATGCACAACCCCGATCAACCCATTGGATTGGAACGTCCAGTGGTGAAATTTGAGAGAGACGCGTACATAGACAAAGAAGGAACAATGTACATCTTAAGTACGCAGCCAAACAATACCAATGAGTTTGGCGTGATTCAGCCAGAGACAGAAACTAAATCTCAAGGAAAAGAACCATTAGAAGAGCCTAGAACACCTAGAGGGAAATCTGTACTGACAAGAGTACTAATCCCGGAATGGATCCCTCAGGACAACAGAAGCATAGAGTTGTTTGTAAATAAAGAAACTGATGAAGCCTTTTGGAGATACAAGACAGAACTACTTAGTGAGGTAGGAATCATCACGATATACAAGTTCAAGGACCCGGATACACCTGGAAAGGTTGTATACCTGGATGAGACTTCAGAAAGAGTCTTTGTGGTGCCTGACCACGCTAAAAACACATACACATGGAGAGGTGAATTGGTATTCCCTCCATCTAGAACGAACATGAATACAAGTCAACAAGGGGTAGGAACATCATCAGCCCATGGAAATCAAAGAGAGAAAAATAAAGAAAGACCCGAAGTAAGCTTCACTCATCCCATAGGGAGAGATAGAACAACCACGGACACTAATAGAGCGGATAGACAAAGAGATCATGGAATACTAGGTGGTAGAGATGATTTTCCTCTACCCAGACCACGTGAACACACAAGAATATTGAGACCCACTCAGTTAGTGAAATCCATGAAAAATTATTTTGATGGGACAAGAGATCCCTATGACCATGTCGCAGAATTCAAGCAAGTACTAAGAGCAGAACAAGTCGAAGACATGTTCACGCAATACAACGCATTTGGACTAACGTTAAAAAATACCGCTTTAACTTGGTTCCAACCATTGCAACAAAGGCAATTTAGAGGCATCCATCACTTTTTAGAGTCATTCATCACTGAATTCTCTAAAAGTGGGATTAGACATGACACGTCTTCGTTGATTCATAGCTTTAAACAGACCCCTCAAGAAATAGTTAGACTCGCAGGACGTAGGTTTAGACAATATGTTGAACGATGTCCAATGCAAGAGCTACCCTCACAAGCCAAACAAGTGTCATTGTTTCTAGATGGCTTGTTGAGTTCTAAACTACGCTCCTATGTGTACTTAAAAGAACCCAGAACGCTAGAGCAATGTATAAGAATTTGTATAGACATTGAGGACAACTTAGGAGATGAGTTGGAACTTTCAAAGGTCTACAAGGACTCAGACTGTTCTCTAGCATCCACAAAATTGTCTAACTCGATAGAAGACCTAGCAGAAAAAGTGGCCCAGAAACTAGGAGTTTCTAGTAAACCTAGGGTACTAACAAACAAGCATTGTTACACCTGTGGTGGTGACCATATGGCAAATGTGTGCCCCAATGCACCACAACCTCAAGCCAACCCTAGTGGCCAATACTGTACAATTGAGAGAAGATACACGAATCATACGACTCAGGACTGCCCATACAATAAACAGACCGTGAGACAGAACTACCCGCAAGCATACCCGCAGCCAGGTAGGTATCAAGGCCAATACAATGCTCAGCCTTATTACTATAGGCCTCCTCAAAACTACCCATACCAGGCTCAACAGAGACCTCAACCCGTCTTAGCTCAGCAGCCACCCCCACCAGCGAATGTCATCTCAGTCAAATACGCTGCTGCAGAAGAGAATCTAAGTAGGGACTTAGTGCCTTCTTCACCTTTGATCACAGAGAATGACCCACACTCAAACCTTTTTGACTCTACGCATGTAGATAGTCCACCCGCATATTACACAGAGTCACCAGAACATGTGGAGACATATCATTATGATAGTCCAACAGTGAAACCTAGTTAGGAGCCAGACTATGCTAATGTGATGTACACAAACCCAAATCCACGGCCCCAATTAAGACAACAGAGACTCAGGGCCCTAGAGGACCATGCTTTAGGTGCCAAGGAGATCACTTCATAAAGGATTGTCCACATCCTTCAATAGCAGGGCAATCACAGTACTATAACATACAAGGCTTTTGTGCCGATTGTGGCAAAGAGCACATAATCAAAGATTGCCCTAAGAACCCAGTTAACGCTTCGAATGTGACACCGATCAACGTGATAGGTATTGTGAACAACACAGATGGATCCAACCCTACATACGTGCCTATCCAAGCTATCACAAGAGCCCAGGCGCTCTTACAGAACCAACAGCTTAATCAAGGGAAAGTAGCTGGAAGTAGTGAAGTTGCAGAATCTAGCAGTAAAAAGACAAAATCTTGGAAAGATTCTAGAGAAAGAATTAAGAGAAAATGGAGTAAAAAGATAACTGAGTTGGAAGGAAGTTTAAAGGAATCTAGAGCCAAAATCCTAGAATTGACTTCACAGGACTTGAATCAAGAGAATCCAGCTCAAAAATCAGGATCAGTTTTAGCGGAACCCATACCAGAAAATCTAGACATGATGTTTCGTGCATATCAGGCTAGATTAAAAGAGGGACCTCAGGTAGCTGAAATGAGCAAAAACTACCCTCGAGCTGATCTAAAAATTGAGAGAACTAAACTTTGCATGAAGATGGTAGAACTAGCACAAGCTTTGTTGGAAGCCTCTAGATATCTTAATTGGAATAACATGGCAAAACCGGAACTACACTTTCAAGGACTAATGGAGAGGCTAGAATACTTGATAGAGAGCAAAGAGAAAAAGGATCAGCATAGGAACCCCATTGTCCCAGAGACACAGGAAAGGAATGCACCATCCCTGTCTCAAGTACCCAATACAGAAAGTCAAGACAATTTGTCTTCCATACATAAATATTCACATGAATTTTTGAGAGAAATCCAAGAAGAGAAATGGAGAAAGGAACAAGGAACCCATCCTCCTATTCAAGAAATAGATGACTTGCAGGAACAATTTCCCCAAGACATTCCCTCTATTTACAATGAGGTAGAGGAGGAGCAATTGAGTGAACACACAAGATTTGAATCTAATTCTTTACAAGAATTACCTCAGTTCACAGGACCTTGGGAAGCAAAGTCTATTAGTATGAGAGCACCCACGATAATAGTGAGGAATGAAGAATCAGTAATCCCTAGAAACACGGAAGTGATCAAGAACACTAAAGTACAATGTAACCTCACTCTAGAGGAGTTGTTAAAGGTAAAACCAGAATTGTGGAAACATGTAGCAAATCAATTACCCGAGCTTGCTACTACTTCCTCACAAATAGGATCACAAAATAAGGTACCAGAGATACCCGTAGAAAAGATTGAAGATGTAAGCGAAGGAGAGGAAGGTAACACTTATCTTCCAATAACCCATCAGGGCTACACCACGAAAGCCATCTTAGATTCAGGAGTCGGCGTAGCCATCGCTACCACCGCTTTATGGAAACGTTGGGGTAAGCCAGCATTAAGACCCACTAGGATGAAGCTACAAATGGCTGACGGACACATAGAAAAACCATTAGGCTTACTAGAAGGCATATCTCTCACCACTTGTGGTGTAGAATTTGAGCATACTTTCGCCATTTGTGACTTTGCAAAAAAGCATGCTTATGAGATGATATTGGGACGATCATTCATGCGTCAGTTGCAAATTGTACAAGATTGGGGAACCAATTCTTTGTATTTGCAACATTTAGGAGTGACTACCAAAGTCAATCTTAAAGACTATTCACATCGAGATGTACCCCCATTACAATGGAATACCATCCATAAGACACCAGTAGAAACAGAATCCGTGCACTCATTAGAATCAGATCCTTCTTGGTTGCACGAGGACACTCATTTATGGATGTGTAAAGTAGCCAAACAAGAGGAAGAAAGATTAGAAGCAAGGACCTTAGGTGCAGAACAACATCCACGAACCCTTCAAGATCCAGCCTATGCACCTGTAGTATTCCCTGACGAAGAGTTTGAACCCCATGGTTGGGCAGAAATCCTAGCAACCATGGATGTAGCCATCAATGAGGAACAATGGACACCCCACTGTGACGAGGATGGCTATGACATCTCAGTTTTCATGATAGAGCCAATCATGTGCGATGCAATTTTAGAAGAGTGTGAACGTAACACTGATGCATTTGAGGATGCAAGCGATTTCAATTTAGAATCAATTATCATGGACCCACCCTTTGCATCAGAAGAAGAATATTTTTTCGAAGTAGAAACTCATCCTCAGAGACACGAAGAAATTATGAATGATGTGAGAATAGCCACTCAAGTGACTAGCAAAAGTGAAGGCAAGAAAAGAAAGAAGAAAGAAACCATGTCAGAAAAAGAAGAATCTTTATTTGAAGTACCCGAGAATTTCAAGAAATATGAAATCGAAGATAGAAGAATCATGGTACGAATGCCTAATAGAAAGGCGAATGACGGACAAGTATATGATAACCGAGAGAAAACCAAGAAAATAATAGTAGCCATAGAAGGAGAAGAAGAAAAATGTACATACATAGGGCATGATTTGACAGCTGAAGAAGAAGAAGAGCTAGTTGCCCTATTGCGCGAATATAGAGATGTGTTCGCTTGGAGTTACAAAGACCTAAAAGGAGTAGATCCAGATATATGTTCTCATAGAATCCCTATGACTCTAGACGTGAAACCTACGAAACAGAAACCGTACACGTACAATGATAATTACGTTGTGAAGATTAAAGAGGAGATAGATCGCTTGATAGAAGCAGGATTCATTTACGAAATTGAGCATACCGAATGGGTATCCCCCATTGTGGTTGTGCCCAAGAAGAATGGAAAATTGCGTGTGTGTATTAACCTTAAAAAAGTTAATGCCGCCACGATTAGAGACAGTTATCCTCTTCCTATCACAGAACATCTATTGGAAAGAGTTGCGGGCAAGGAAGTTTACAACTTTCTTGATGGATTCTCAGGCTATAATCAAGTAGCCATTGCTCTAGAGGACCAACACAAGACGGCATTTGCCATTGAATGGGGCATATTTGCATTTCGGGTAATGCCATTTGGCTTAACAAATGCACCCGCCACTTTCCAGCAACACAAGCCGACATTTTTAAGGAATTCTTACGCAAGAGCTTGGAAGTTTATGTCGATGACTTATGTGCACATTCAAATGTAAGACAAACACATATCCCAGAGTTAAGACAAATATTTGACAAATGTCGAGAATATCAGGTTTGTTTGAACCCAAAAAAATGCGTTTTCATGGTCAGACAAGGCAAAATTCTAGGACACATTGTGTCAAAAAATGGAATCTCTACGGATGAGGAAAAAGTGAAGGTAATTGCAGAATTACCTAGACCAACTAATGTGAAAGAGGTACAAGCATTTATGGGCCATTGCAGTTATTATAGGAGATTCATACACATGTATGCAATCATAGCCAAGCCTTTGTACTCTCTTTTAACCAACTTTGTATGGACAGATGAATGTGAAAATTCATTCAATGAACTCAAACGACGCTTGTGCTCAGCACCTATATTGACTACACCAGATTGGAGTAAGCCATTCCATGTACATGTGGATGCATCCAATTATGCCATAGGATGCGTGTTAGCACAACCCACGAATGAAGGTAACATCGATCTCCCCATAGCTTACGCGAGCAGACAATTGAACGCAGCAGAAAGAAATTACACCACGACGGAACGAGAAGGATTAGGGATGATTTACGCAGTAAAGAAGTTTAGGCACTACTTGTTGGCCAATAAGTTCAAGTTCTTTACAGATCATCAAGCCCTATTGTACCTAGTCAACAAACCATGTAACACAGGATGATTGATACGTTGGTTTCTATTACTCATGGAGTATGATTTTGAAGTCGTAGTCAGGAAAGGAAAGACACATCTTAGAGCTACCCACCTTTCAAGATTAACCTCAGGCGAAGCCCCTCAAGGAGTAGTGGATGAGTTACCAGATGCATATTTGTTTAACCTTGAGATAGCACTAGAATGGGCTAAGCCTATAGTCCCTATTCTCACATATGGACCCAAGAATCCTAGGATAAAGATCAAAGAGGGAGAGATTACCAAGTCTCAGAGATACCAAATAATGGCAGGAAGCATATATAAACAGGATAATCAAAAGATTCTTGCTTGTTGTGTAGATGAATCAGAACATGCGAATTGGTTGCAATTAGCACACATAGGTGCATTAAAGCAACATCATTCAAAACATCGAACATTACAGACTCTGCATAGATTAGGAGTATATTGGCCTACGATGGAAGCAGATGTCTACAGGTTGTGTAAGGAATGCAATGTTTGTTGTGAAAGACCACCAGTAGAGCATGCTACATTATATCACGTGTCTCTCACACCAGACTGGAGTGAACAATTAGTGACATACTTGAGGACGAAGACATTCCCTCAAGGAATGACCTTAGCTCGACAACGCAGTCTGGAGCAGGAAGCTCAAGACTATTCACTTATTGGCGATAATCTATACAAAAGAGGACGAGATGGATACCTAAGACAATGTGTTCATGAAAGCGATTATCTGAGCATACTAGAGACTGCACACCAAAGTGTTGCAGGAGGTCATTTTGGACCTGAAAGGATAATCAAAGCCATCCTCTTTGCAGGATTATGGTGGCCCACTCTTCACATGGATGCTCATACCTATGTTAAGAGATGTGATGTGCGCCAAAGAACTCAATTTCCTACTCGCAGAGATGAAATGCCATTGAAACCCATGATGGGAGGACGTGCATTTTCAAAGTGGGGTATAGACTTTGTAGGACCCATTAACCCCCCTGCAAAAGGTACACATGCGGAATACATTATTGTTGCCACGGATTATCTTACAAAATGGGTAGAGGCAAAAGCCACAAAAAAGAATGATGCACACACAACTGCAAAATTCTTATTTGAAAATGTCTTTACAAGATATGGATTGCCTATAGAGTTAGTGAGCGATCGCGGAACTCACTTTCTAAACCAAGTCATTGAATATTTGTTACAGGATTTTATGGTGATTCACAAGAAATCTGCACCATATCATCCTCAGGCCAATGGTCAGGCTGAAAGCACCAATAAGATCCTTTGTAACATACTGACGAAACTGGTGAACAACAAACGTTCAGATTGGGACAAACAGTTACACCACGCTTTTTGGGCATATCGAGTGGCCTACAAGACCGTACTCAATGCAACTCCCTTTCAGATGGTTTTTGGTCAGAATGCTGTGCTTCCTTTGGACTTCTTGATACCGACCCTTAAGGTTGCACAAGAACATCAGTGGACCGGCCATGAATTATCAGCAAGAATAATGGACTTGGAACGATTAGGAGAAACCAGGCTAACGGCAGCAGCAGGAATATATGCAGCGAAGAAGCGACAGAAAGCATATTTTGATGCACATGTGAAAGATAAGGGCTTAAAAGAAGGAGATTTAGTTCTAGTATATATGCTAAAGCAACACACACGTAAGTTAGAAAAGCGAGGTTATGGACCTATGATCATTAACAGACTCTCAACAAGTGGAGCAGTACAATTAGCCACCTTAGAAGGAGACGTAATGCCTAATTATATTAGTGGTTGTAGAGTCAAGCTATATCAGGAACCTCTTACTGAGGATATGCTTAGACGACTCACGTTGGCAAAGAAGCGTAAGGAGGAAGAAAATAGAATACGAGCGGAAGCTCAGGCAGAAGCAATAGAACGCATTAAACGCATGAAGTTAAGAAGACAAGGACTAGGGAGAGAACATTATAACCATCTGGAAACTACACCGAGATATCCCATGGCCATGTGTCAAGTAAAGTCAACCACTCATCCTAGTATAGTGGACAGGAGACCATTCATTACAATCAGGCTAGAGCATGACAACCCTTGCCAAGAGCTCAGGGCTTTAATTGACTCAGGTGCTGTGACTAGTGCGATTAGATGGTCCCACTATAAGGATTCAGGAATAGAAATGCGGCCAATTGAGGCATACCTCATAGGGCTAGGAGGCATGGAAACCCCTTGCATGGGTGAGGTGGACCTTCCTATCCTCATTAAGGATGTGACCATGACAGCGAAGCTACTAGTGTGCCATGATGACGACCTGATAGAACCCCTAATCCTTGGCCAAGATTGGCTATACGATCACTCAGTGGACCTAAATCTTAGACAAGGCTCTTTACAGGTTGGAACCTTAGAGCAGAAGCGAGTGATACCGCTTGACTTCCCTAACGGCATTCCGACTAAGGTTTCTAACCCTAGACCCTATGAAATGCATGCGACGGAAGACCGGGAGATCTTGGGTCAGATCAGTCACGTTACGTCTACACCAACCCACTCGGGCTTGGCTATTGACAGTTGTCAATCAGAAGGACGCCAGGAGATCTTCCTTGGGGCTTCCTGCAAACTAGAAGGGGCAGCTACCCAACCGCTAGGGCAGATGGGCACAATCAGCGGTCAGGTGGGTTGCATCAGCGGCCAAATGAGCACAACACCCTACGGTGCTCATCCTTCCAAACTTGCTGCAGACTGGCCTAGATTAAAGATAAAGAACGAATCACTTCCTAATGGGCAGGTCACGCAAGTGTTGGATCTCCCTTCTTTTCCAAAGCAGAGCGTCCACTGGACCTCTCAAACCCAACCACGAAGGAGTCAACCACAACACAGGAACCCAGACCGACGACACCACCAGATAAGGCAAAGAAAGCAGCAGTATCAACATCACAGAACAAGTGGCACGAGACAAATATGGGTGCCAAAAGGACAGCAACCACAGGCTATTGGCAACACTGCAGACGAGAAAAGGACAAAGTTTCAAAAAAAGCAGAGTCAGCATCCAAAGTCCCCTCGATCTTCTTCCACAAGTACAAATACTCGACAGATTTGGATCGCCAAGAAGTATCTTATCAATCGACCCACACCCACGCAGATTTGGGTACCCAAGCAATGTATTATAGTTCAACCCTCAAGCCATGTAATATATACCCCTCAGAAATCTTTCCATCCTTCAATACCACCAAACTCGATACCACTTTTTGTCCCTCAGCAGAAACACACCACCCACTCAAAGACTCTTAGGAAATGGATACCGAAACGTATCCAGACGTCTTCTTGTACCCCATTATCTAACAATTCTCCCACCCCGTTTAAACTCCACTCTTGTAATAATTCACCCTCAACCAAACCTTGTATGAATTCATACACCAAAACCCCACATCATGCATTATAAAAGCTCATCAAGAAATGTATGCATAATCTGACCATGTAGGCGTCTAGAGACATGCATTAGCTCTGCAAAAAAATCATAGCATCAATCACTTCACGCCACTTGGCTACACGGGTTACACATCGGTTATGGAAAGGGATTGCGGTCTCACTTTAATGGGATCATAATTAATTTCCATGCTAATGTGTTAATCTTTTGTAGCAGATCTTTTCCATTAGCTAGTCAGTCATCATGCAAACCGAAGAAGGACCATCAGAAGCTGGCCCAAGCACACCAATGGCCAATATTGGAGAATTACTCGCGGAATCTTATCCTACGATGCAACCACCAGAGTTTCAAGGTTTTCCAGGACCCATGCCAATCGACGATCCTCCTAGAGGATATACTGAGAAGATTCATCGTAACTCTCACTGGTTTCAAGGCCTAGCAGGACCCTTAGCAGACGTGGATTTCATATTTGAGGCCAATTTGGCATTTGATCTTTGCACATGGGCCAAGTACCAGTTCTTTCCAAGAGAATTTGAAGGATTGCAGAATACACAAGATTTAACGCACGTTTGGGCACGAGCGGGATTTACAGAATACTTTAGTGACCCTCTCCCTAAACCTGATTTTTACAGATGCTTTTACCTAGTAACCACCTTGACAACTTCAGAGAACAAGGATCTACCTGGCACATTCATGTTGCCATCCTTGGTAAATGATCCTCCATTCAGAAGGTTTTATTTGTCCAAAGATTTAATTCGCACAGCTCTCAAAATACATGGAACACACACTCCGACGGAGAGAGAACGGCTAGTTCCAGAGCCGATGAAACGTGGTGACGTTACTAAGTGGGAGGATATTTCAGCTATAACCCCTGAGCTTTCCAAGCCATTGCGGATATGCATGCAGCATTTTGCTTTCCCAGCTCAGGATCGTTTTACCATGCCCCACAAAAGAATCTGGTTTGGATTATACGTAGCATGTACTGGACCTCAAACGGTTGACCTTGCAAGCTGGATAATTGATCAGCTCTATTTGGCACAACATAGATGGGAGCGAAAGAAAGTCATCAATGGATGCTGTGCGCTTACGAGAATTATATATATGTGCTTGGCATATGACCTGCCAATCGAACGTGCATTGACCAGTGAGGAACTGAAAGCATTCAAAGGGACCACTAAGAAAGCTAGAAAGGCTAGCAAAGGCAAAGCCGAAAAACGCATGAGAGGAACTATCCCGTGCCTACAAGTCCCAGAATCACCCTCACCACAACCATCTCCAGAGCAGTCACCGACAGCAGCCACTCCCACAGTACAACCTATTCGTATCAGATTATCAAGACCGGTGGTAACGGAGGGCACCACCAGTACTGTTGCACCTCAAGCAGGTACAACCCCAGAACCTACAACCACGACAGCAGAACTTCCCACCACTATTGGTGCGGAAGCTTTCTCTTTTCCAATACCCCATTTAGAAGCAGAACAAATAGCACCACTGGATCCAACTTTTGATTTTGAAATGCCCGATGCATTCTCCAATGAGTTCCAGTTTTCAGAAGGACAATTGTTTTCTCAAGAATTTGAAAGGCCTAGCTACCCTACCACACCCAGGGATCAGCGACAAGGACAGATTGTGTCTAGCTCTGATGACGAAAGAACAGCAACCGATGACGACGAAGGAGACGACGAAGCTAGCCAGGGAACTCAGGAATCCCAAGAGCATGAACAGACAGATGGCCAAGGCCAACAAACAGACACACATGGTGATACAAGTACCCATGAAGATGAAACTTACGAAGCAGCAGCTTACACACTGGCTATTAAGAAGCTATATAGAACTATGGAAAAAGTTTGGGCACGCAAAAAAATGACCGAGGAAGAGAGTCAAGCCATAATAGAACAGGAACTTGTCACAGGCGGATTCGAAGACGCATACATCAAAGGATTCCGCGAGTTAGTCAAATCAGTAGGCTCCAACGAAGCGCTCAGGTACTTGCAAAGAAAGCCACTACCACAGTTTGACCCCCGCCGAGTACGACTACTTTCAAAGCCCGGCGAATACATTCGTGTACCAACAGGAGCACAGTCTTCCGAACAAGCCAGGGAGGCACGCCTCGTCCTCGAAAGTTTGTTGGCAGCAGAAACCATCCTTGTAGATTCCCCACCCCGCACTACAACTGTACATACCTCAGTAGTAACTGAAGTACCGACCACCCCAACCGCTCCTCCATCACCGCCCGTCCATCCAGCCTCCCCCCTTCACCCTCCTTCCCCCCGACCAACATCTTCATTCGCCGGTGGCGTAGCAGAAATCGTCTTTACGACCACTCAGCCCACAATTCCTGCACCCATTAGACCTAGTCTACCCCCTCACACATCCACCTTTCCATTCAACCATTCCTCCATCCAGCTTTTCCATCCTTCCCCACAACTCCAAGACCCCTTTTCCCATTCCCACCGCCATTAACCTTCTCCCCCGTCTCACCTCCCCGACCCACTGTAACCCCTATTTCCCCTTTCCACCAAGCTGCACCAGCCAGTCCACCTGTAAATTACTCCTCAACCTTTGTAAATCCCGTATTTACACCAGCACAAGCACCCACAGTCACACCCATATTCACAGTCACCGCACTGGACACGTCCAATGACATGGACATCTCACCACCCACTGCACCATCACTGACTTCACTCACGGCACAAACATATTTAGGAACCTCACAATTTTCCACAATCACCACAGCATCCACCTTCCCACCCCCATTCCCCGTTCCCTTTGCATCTACACCCACTGCATCTTCATTTAACACCCCATTAATACTATCACCCACGGTAGATAATGCATTTCGACAGATGTTCATGTGTATGACGCAAGTAAGAGATGAGTTCACATCTCTTGGCGATAATTATCAGCAGCTGTAGAGGACAACCATTGACTTACAGTCGCAACTTAATTTATTGTCTATTGAGAATGCCTCTCTGAACACCCGATACCAGGAATTACGCAAGGCATATCACAAATTGGAACTAGAAAGCGAAGAAAAGACCAAGGAAGCCACTGCTGACCTGGATAACTTATTAAGAGCCCAGACAGTCCGCAATGCAACACTAACACGAAATATGGGCTTACTACGAAGACACCTAGCAGCCGCCAAGGAAGAAAACCAGCGCTTACAGGATCAGAACCGAGAAATCTTAGAAGCAGCGCTCGACCACCCAGACCAACCACTCAGTCCTAGCCGGTTCAAAGCCATTCCCTCAGACTCGATGCGGATGCTGCTAGAAGATCATGTAAGACTGCTAGATGAATACGACCGCATGAACGAGGAGTTATAGAAACTCAAAGAATATCATAAATTACTCCAGTTACGAGCACCGGCACACCCAGACATACTAGCACCTGTGGACCCCTCTCCTGACATCTTAGAGGAACTCAATGCATTACGGGCCTAGGTATCAAACCTTGAATCAAGGATTGCAGTATATGAAGCACCACCAAGGCCAAATTCCCCACCTGAGCTTCCAATTGAAGAAGAAATTGTCACCATCCCAGTGGAGGAAACGTTTGAAGAGGCGTACGAGCCACAACCCATCCCAGGCGGACGCGTCACGGCCGAAGGACAGATGACTTACGAACTCCCGACCCCCACGTGGATGAAGACAATTGAGGAACTTGGGACCACACACTCAGCTAGAGTAGAGGCACAATTACATGCCATGGCAATGATAGAAGAAAGAATTTTACAATCTCCATTCTTTGCTCATTTGGCCCCGCGACGATACATATCTGGGCATGAGCTACAGTATAAACCGTATTTTATGTTAATGGCTGAATACCAGTTAGCCATTGAGAAAGAGACAGGTAAGAAACCATCGCATGCAACTCAGTTCGAGGAGGACGATCTACCACTTGATGTGCAGCAAGGAGAGATCTATCAACCAGAGTGGCGAAAAGATTTACTACAGAAGTATCCAAAAATGATGAGTACATGGGTAAAGGCACCTTTGCACTTAAAGTACAACCCATGTTGGGGACCAGTACCACAACGCCGCTCCTGGACTGCCTTTGCTATTAAGGTACAAAACAATAAGCAGTGCCAGGACTGGTTGAATTACCCCTATTTTAAGCCACCCATCGAGTTACCAACTGTAGGCTACATGATGGCTACAATTCGCCACTGGCTCCCTAGATTAAAGCATATGGACGATATAGCGGCGCATATGACTGTCAAAATCTTTGACATGATGCAAATGATTTTTAAAGTCTTCCGACGCGTCAAGGCACCTCATGTCAACACCCCGGGCTTTGAGCATGGCAATTTCGATCTGGTATATGATATGAGTACAACGCCATCGCTACGGGTGTGTTATGCCTGGCATTGCAGAATAAAATATCTATCGGCGTGCTACAAGCAGACATTCGAAGAGATGTTCACAACCGGCTTCTGGGAATACCATTCAGAGGTATTCATAAGCAGGCCTACACATTTATTACACTTATTTGCCTGTGAACGAATGGTCTATTCCACACACTATCAGCTCCCACCACCGGAAGAACCGCAACCAATCGACTGGGAGAAACTCGAGGTAGATCTGGCCCGAGGCATTCGTATCTCCGAGCACACCCTCGCTCATGACCTCCTACAGAACTATATCCGGCAGACCTCACAACAAGGTTCTGTCAGGGACGACAGAAGCGAGAGGGAGGGGGGTGTTGGAAGCAGCCAGAGGCATAGAAGACGCGGAAGCATGTAACGACGGAGCAAGAAGCTAGTGGAATCTTTTTTCAAAGAATCATGTTTTAGAAATACTTTTCAAAAACCTCCAACAGTGATTTTTATCACTATTGTAACATATGTAACATAGAAAAACCCTTTTCTTAATTTCTAGCTCCATTTTGTGCAAGCCGAGGAGTCCTCGAGCTTGAGGAGCTTAGGTAGAACAAACGTATCAATTTTGGTTATTTTTAGACACCGTTTACCCTTCCAAATAGCATCTAGGACCTAATTTTTAACTATGCCGGTCACTAGATGTGAAACCGGTCAAGACTATTCTAGAAACTATAAAAAGAGCTAGAGAGCTCCTTTTTGAGGTTAGCTTGTTTGAGGTTAGAGTTCTTTTGAGCTTGTAATAGTGTTCTTGAGTAATAGAGTTAACTTCTCACCTTCCATTGTGTCTTGCTTGTCTCTTCGTAGTGTGTGTGTATGTGTGTGTGCATTTCTATGCTTCTCACCTTCACTCTCACTTCATCTCACATTCACGATCTTCATATCACTCCTATCTCTTCCGCGGATTGACATTAAGGAGGTGGAGCTTCTTAACGTGGTTCTCACCATTATGCTAGAGCAACACTCCCCTTTGTCTCTCTTTTCCCCTCTCTCTCACTTACCTTTGCTCTTTCCCGTTCTTTTACTTACACACACTCATTCTTACACACACTCATGCACACACATTCACACACATTCTAACACTCTTGTTTCACTCCCTTATACACTCTATTACTGTCTATCACATGAACACCTATACTCACTCACTTTCCACCTATCTCTCGCATATTTTTCCCATACATACAATCATGCATACACACATTCACCCCACCCCCACTTACTCTCTTGCATACACACTCTCGTATGTACCTACAACACACACACACACACACACACACACTTTGTTCTCGCTTACACAACCAATTCAGAAGGGGGAAAATAAAAATTAGAGGGTTCACGTTGATGGGGGAAATAGAGTATATTGTATTAGCTTGGAACATATCAGAAAAAATTTCCATTATTACTGATAATTCGACACCGAACATCCATGAAGGGCCTTTCCTCAGGGTGTTGAGGTTACTAGCATTTCAACCAGGTTTCTTTCATAACAATTTCAACACAGGGGGCCACAACACATAGTCTCATAGTCGATGAAGTATCCTATTATGTCTAAGGGGCATCCTCGACACTTATGTGTAGTATTAACCATTTGTCACTTCAACATGCATGATAAAACTACAACTGACACATCGACCTCAAACTTCATTGAATATCATCTACGGTCCATTTGTCACAATGTGGAACACTAACGCAGGCCTCAAGACCTTCAATCGACTAAGCATCTTAGCATCATTTAAAACATATTCATAAGCAGGTGCTATCGTGAGCCCCCAAATCTTGCACAATTTCCCATAACAATTAATTGCGGTTTAGCACCCATTCCTCAATACACGTACCTGAGATAATTCTCAAACATATATACTATGTATGCCATATGAACATGTTGCATTTGATTTATCCCGTGTACAGTAATTCCCAACACGTCTGTACAAGAGGCATGTCTAAAACATGGCTCTATAATGGCACATGTATCCTATCTCGGCATTACATCTCAAAATGTTATAGGTGATATGGATGCCATGCATACCCCAATAGCTGTTGCCCACTCACTCTCAACAGTATAATTGAGAAATTAGTTCATAATGATGGAAACCAGAGCTCTCTGTACCTCAGAATAGACCTTGCAACGTTACAGCACCAGTGATCGGGAGTCTTGATAAATGTCAGCTTTATTGTCAGTTCATGGATTGCAGCAACCATTAGCAGGAAAAATATAAACTGTTCAGGCAGGGTACAACAATGGTCAAATTTCTAGAGTTTTGATGTCAACATAGTGTCTACCGGTTCACATTAAGGAATCCATAAGCACACCCGTACCAAGTCATCAAGGTTCTAACAAAATAGAATGCAAGGTAGGGTGCATTGATCACTACCAGGTAAAGGATCTCATGCATTCACGACTATCACATCAAAAATCAAGAGTGGTTCCATTCAAAGTCCCAGTACAATATCGAGTTCACAGAAACGATTATGCAGACTGAGGTATCCCATCCTTCTAAAGCATTTGGAGATTGACCTTCATCGTGTTCCAATTCTCACTTGCATGGGTTTTGGATCGACTTATCCTCCTCCTGGAATCGTCATCCCCTTATCTTGCTTGGACTTTCAACTTTGCCTTCGACTGACCATTTCAAAACCTTTGTCTCTCTTGAGTGAAATTCTCAGAGACATCTCCCGGAGCCTCTTCTGATCTACCTCCTCTTTGTGCACGGAGGCCGAGTGATGCTTCGTACCCCTGGATTCAAAGGCAGAGCCACGCTTTTCCCCAATACCTTCACAGAGCCATGCTTGAGGCTTCTTCAGACCACTTCCAAAATATGCTGCTATCCCCGACTTCTCCTTCACATGCGCACATCGACAGTTGCTCAATAGAATGAGAAGAAAAAAACACCTCTCTCCAAATGAACACCCTTCCCTCTGCCAGCATCTGATAGGGGCGGGTAGACCATTGCCCAACCCCCTTGGCTACACCACGAGCCTTCCCAAAAAACCATCTTATTTAGATGTTTTTTTTTATTATCTTCATGTCTACATCACGATACGCATGGAATGCTCCCCAAGTTGATTGCCATCCAATGTGTGAATGTATGAAAAAACATTGCTTTCGACTCTCTTTTATTCTCCTTGGCCAAAAAATTGCACAACTTCCTCATGCATGATCTTCTCTCAGTAGTGCATCTTTACCTCCGAGTGACTCTCAAAGATGCACATCTTCTTATCCTGTTGATGTTGACCTAGCTTAAACTAATTAGCTCTTTGTCAATGTCCATCCTTCTGCACTCCATTGATCTTTGGGTCTACATTGGGTCATCGTCCTCCTATCACACCGAGTTGCCATGCCACCAACTCCTAAATTCATAGCTCTTCAAATAGGTCCCTTTAGCATTACCTTTGCTCTCGCCTTCAGAGACCATAAACAACTAAAGTAGGAGGTTACTCTTCTCCAAGCCACCACATTTTATTGCGGTTTATCATTTCAGCTATCTTTTTCTTGCAAAATACCTGCAACCAAGCATATTCTCTGCCAAACAGAAACATGTTAGTGCATAAAAACCAACCATTTACTGAGCTAACATACTCCCCCCTTCTTGCTTGTGAAGTCATCCTCGACGAGCATTTCCATAACTCGGGCCACCTTGCTTTCCACCTATTACTTTATTCAAACAATTAGCTCTCTTTTCCACAGAGTCACATAAAACACCAAGACTCAATCACCCAAATCACTTAGCCATGATCCATCACAGAGACATATTCCAATTTCCCTACTCATATATAATCAACATGCACACAACTTTCTTTACACATGCAACCTATTCCCTTGATCGTGCCATAAATTGTGTCAATGCACTTCCATACTCACATCCCTTTCACCAGCCAAGTTGGAACAGTGCTCTAGTCAAAGTTGTGACATACTACTTGGTGATGTATCAACCTTCCTCCATTGAGGCCATCTATATCAGAACATGTTCTTAAAATAGATACCAATGGAGCCATACTTGATTTCATGTCTTGACTGTGCATGATTGTCAAAATGTCAGCAACAGCAAATCCAGCTTCGCTGAGGATCCTTACATTTAGCATTGTATCCGATAACTCATTATCTTGAGCACCGAGCTTTGAAGAATTTTGAAACCCTCCTCTAGTTCACCACACCTCACATACATGCTTATAAGTGCACTCTTTATCACTATGTGAGAATTTAAATCAGTGGACAAGACCTGATTATTTACCATGTTTCAAAGATTGCAAATCTATACAAGATTTTACAACACACAAATAGATCACTTTGTCAATTAATATACCTTCAGTCCACATCTGCTAAAATACTTCAAAGGACTAGCTAGTCTGCCCATTTTTGAGATAGCTGTTTAGCAGTGCTCCTCATGACACCAAGGCTTGCTTTAGGAGCTTGATCATTTTGTGTATAGCCTCCAATTATGGTACTCCAAGAACCACTTGAGAGTCCAATGTCTCCATACCTGCTCATGCGCAACCCCTTTCCCATCTCATTCTCTCCTGCGATAAAACCTCAACAAAACATGTCATCCACACATTTCCAGCAATCCAAATCATCCAAACACAACCATCCGGGCGATCACCACCCTCCTCCTCTTTGTCTCTCCCCCTCAGGAGTGGGAACTTTTTCTTTTTCTTTGTTTATTGTAATTCACGAGTTGGCAAATGTCGCAATTGGATGCAACTCGTGGCCTTGGCCACCCAACCAGATTGGTTCCACCCATCTACCAACACAACATAGCATGCAAGTGAGATATACATGATGTATACACACATATACGTACTAGCAAATAGTGAAGCTGGGTGTGGCTCATGGTCTTGACTGCCCGGCCAAGAGGGTTCCACTCACCTATCAACCTGCTATGGCGTGACACCAAACAAATATGAACATGTAATTGTCTAGGTATATGCCGAAGCCAATGTGAGCTCACGGTCCTAATCACCCAGCCAGGATGACTCCACTTGCCTACTAACCCATCATAGCACACTGGCACACATATATACATGATTTTTTTTTTTGTTGTTTCTCTCTCTCTCTCTCTCTCTTTTTTTTTTTTAATTTCCTCGTTTCCCATGTCCTGAGAGTTAGGGATAGGCACAAAGAAGCATCTGCTATGCCCGTCCCACACATCATGCATACACAAAAAAACACAAAAAACATATCCGTGGAGTTGAGAGATCGATCTTCCCATCACCTTGCTTACTCGAGCATAACAATTATATAGCATAATCGACTAATTGCAAACGGACCTATCAAACTGGATTTCCCATCTTACCTTTAACTCCCTTCCTCAGTTGTAATGTAGCACAACAACCTCAAAAAATCCCTACCTAGTCCCGTTCATCGTCGATGATCAAAGTTCTCCCGACAGTGAGTTAGGCTCCACCTCAAGAGCCTCATCATTACTACCTATCCTCAAAAGGTCTGCCCAAGCCAAAGTGATGCCATTTTCTTCATTAGGCATTTCCCTTGAGGAGTCAAAATAGTAGTACCTCTCTTTTGCCCATCCTACACTCTCAAACATATATTGCCCAAACAAAAACCTAGGAAAGGTAATACCCAAGCCTTGGTTTAGAAAACATACTAGCCAGTAAGCCTCCTTCGTATTGTTGATATATTTAGGTAGTGATGTGTGTGAACACTCTAGGAACGCCGAGGCACTTTTTCCCCTCTTTAGGAGGTTTTTTCCCCCCGACTTGTATATACGCCTATCGCCCTAATGGGCTACTTATCTTTGTACATTCTCTGGTAATACATTCAGTATTGTGTGTTGTGCTCCAAGCTTCTTCTCCTTCCTTGTGTTGTTCGCGTGCTTCCGCAGACGTCTATCTCCAACAATTGGTATTAGAGCAGGTTGTCGCTTCATCTAGGGCATCGTCGACACTCCTCCGTTTGCAGTCTCAAAATCGCACGAACTTTGGTGAGCATACTCAGCGTGTTTTCGAGATCAAAACAACTTTGCTGTGTGGTGCCAAAATCGCGATCTGAGCTCGTTTCGGCCTCCGAACGCACTATCGTAGCGCTTGTGTAGGCTATTTCGTCTTTTTGTGCCAAAGGTATATACCAGTTTTTGTTTGCCAGTATAAGCATAATCGAAGTCTGCTACAAGTCTAATGGAATTCGTCTGGGTAGTTCTGTTCAACTTTTTGAGATACAATCAATTTTTTGCATCAAGGTATTTTAGTCACCGGCCATGGCTGAAAGCAGTGATGTATTCCGTATGTTGGCTATTGAGGATAAGTTGGATGGTACCAACTACCTGTTATGGGCTTATATGATGCAACATGTGTTGGTTGCAAAAGGACTGTGGAACATTGTGTAGGGTGTCGAAAAATGTCCTATCACACCTCCAACTGTTACAACTACAGGTACTAAAGCTGATGCAGAAGGTGTCAAAGATGATGATATTCTGCATATTCCTATTCGTGCTACGGTTTCTGTTGCACCTATTGCAGAGCAGATTTGCTGGATGGCAGAGATGCCCAGGCACATGCATTGATAGCTTTGTCTGTCAAACGTGCCATTATTCCTCACATTCGCTCTTGTAGAACAGCTAAGGATGCTTGGGATACACCTAGCACATTGTACCAAGCTAGGAATGAGGCTCGTGTTTCTTACCTTCGAAAACAATTGGTGAGTGAGCACATGTATGAAGGTGATTCTATGGACAGTTTCCTAACGAAGATCAAAGACTTGAAGGAACAATTGATTTTTGCTGATGAGGTTATACCAAATAGCTCACTTGTGCAGACCGTTCTGAATGGTCTTCCTAATCCATATCATAGTTTTGCTTCTACTCTTCGGTTGATGATGAAAGGCAATCCAAATGCCTTATCATTTGAGGAGTTAGTCTCTGTTCTATTGCAGGAAGACCAGTCCAGGCAGAACAGGTCCATTATGCGAGTTACAGATCAAGCTTTCCTGGCTAGTCAAAAGGGCAAAGGAAAATGGAGCTCTTCAAGTAGTAAGCAGAAATCTGCTAATTTTGCACATTTGAAGAAGGAAGATAAAGATGAGAAGAAATCAGAAAAGCAGAAATTGTTTTGTAAGTACTGTAAAGGGAATGATCATATCATAAAGAACTGTCCAAAATTGGCTGCTAAAGAGGCAAAGAAGAAAGAGGCTCGAATGGTTGTTGTAGAGGCCTCTAGACCAAAAACAGAGTCTGCTAATCTTGTACAGGAAGAAGAATGGGCATTTACTACTGTCTGTAGTTTTGATCCATCTTTTCATGAGTAGTGCATGTCTGCAGTAGACTCAGATGTTTGGTATTTTGACAATGGGGCGACCAAACATATTACCTCACAACGTAGTTTCTTCTCTTCACTCGAGCCTGCCCCTACAGGGAATACTGTTACATGCACCAACAACTCGTCTTATCCTGTTATGGGAGTTGGTAAGATCATTTTGACTACTACTGATGGTAGTTCTTTCACTTTTTCAGATGCTTTATTTGTGCCAGGGATCAAGAAGAACCTGTTATCAGTTTCTGCATTAGCCAAGATTGGCTTGGTTGTGAAATTTGTTGATGACAGGTGTAGAGTTCATGATCTGTCAAATGGCAATGTGATTATTGCTTCTGGCATTTTATGTCGTGGGCTGTATAAGCTCATAGACTATGAAAGATCTATAGATGATTAGGCATGTGCAGTAAATGATTCTCCGGCTACGTTAGATGCAAAGCTTTGGCATGCATGCTTTGGTCATCTGAATTTTGCTAGTTTGGTACGCCTGTAGAAATCTAAAATGGTGTCCTCTTTGCCCAAACTTGAGGCACCTGGAAAACATGTTTCTGAAGGCTGTATTTTGGGCAAAATATAGCATTTGTCCTTTCCAAAAGATGGTTCAGTCTGGGCTACTCAGAAATTGCAGCTTATACAAAATGATGTCTGTGGTCCTATGCAGACACCTTCTTTTGGGAATTATCTTTACTTCGTGACTTTCATCGATGATTTTTCTAGGCATGCATGGGTATATCCATTGAAGGCAAAGTCCGAAGTGTTCATGTGCTTCAAACAGGTTTTGGTTTTGGCTGATAATCTGTCAGCATGTAAAATGGGCTACCTCCATTCTGATCAAGGGGGGAATATATGTTTCTCTGAATAGCCTCTAGGCTATGTTGTGTAATGAGTCTCTTTTCCTTTGGATTGACCAGCTATACGTACCTTTCCTTCAATGACTCTTCCTCTCCTAACCTGGCCTCAATGGCCACCCTCAGCGTTGGAATTTCCTTTTCAATGGGGAAGATGGCCTCCTCACCATATACTAGTGAAAAAACAGAGTGCACTTACTCATTACTTGGTAAGATGTTCAATATGCCCACAAGGATTCTAAAAGCCATTCATCCCAGTCTCGCCTATGAGCAACCACCATCTTTGTTAGGATCTCTTCAAGTATCTTATTGGTGACGTCAACTTGACCATTCACCCTCGGATAATACGGTGTGCTCTTTCTATGCTTAAACTTATACATCCCCATCAATTCATTGAAAAAATTCAATCCTCTATCACTCATTATCTCCAACGAGTATCCGAACTGAGTGATAATTTGTTCGTATAAGAACTTTTCTACATTGATGGCTCGATCCATCTTCAGAGCTTTTGCTTCCAGCCACTTGGTAACATAATCAATGCAGACCAAGGTATACCTATTGGACATATGTCTGGAGGGAGGATCAATGGGTCCCACAAAGTCAATCCCCCATTCCTTGAAGGGGTTTAGAGCCAAAACTGGTGTAATAGGAGCGGCATGTGCTAGTGTTGGTTTACCCATCCTTTGACACTTGTCGTATTTCTTACAATAAGTGTGGAAGTCCTTGAACAATGTTGACCACCAATAACCTGCCAAAAGTACCTTTCTGGCCGTCAAGTCACCTGCGAAATGCCCACCACAAGGTTCATCATGCAATGCCCTTAAAATTGTGGTTGCCTCTTTTCCCTCTAGACACCTGTGATAGATGCTTTCGTGAGCAAAGTATCGATAGAGCTGTCCACCAATGATACTATGGTGTTTTGCCAATATTAACGATTTCTACTTATCTCTTTTACTTGCTTTCAGAGGGTACTTAGTTGTACACAAGAAGTTTACCAAGTTGCATACCATAGTACTTTGGCATCGACCCAAAACAGATGGCCATCAGGAGGGTCATTGGGCACACTAGAGATTGATTCCTCATTAACAATTCGAGACAAATGATCTGTGAGCATATGCGCTTTCCCCGATTTGGTTACCACTGTGAATTGAAATTCCTCTAGGAACAACAACCACCTCAAAAACCACCACGTCAACTCTAGTTTGTTTATGATATACCATAAGGCTTCATGATCCACATAAAATATGAAGTGATTGCCCATTGGATAGTGTTGATACTTGTTTACTACAATGATCATTGATATGCACTTTTTTGTAGCCGTGTAGTTCCTCTCGACACTGTTTAGGTTTTGACCTGCATAATAAATTGGATGATCCAACTTCTTTTTGTCGGCTTGACAAAGCACTGCCCAAACCGGGGTATGGGAAGCATCCGTATGCACATGAAACTCTTTCGTCCAATTAGGTGTTTTCAAAATTGGTGCATTTATCAACTTCTCCTTTATGGAATCAAATGTGGTTTGGTACCCTCTGGTCCATTGATATGACTGATCTTTCCTCAGAAGATTCATCAATGGTGTGTCTATCAAGGAGAAGTTCATTATAAACTGTCGGTAATAGTTGGCATGTCCCAAGAATCCCCTAAGTTGTCGCAAGTTTTGAGGGAGTGGGAGTTGTCCAATTTTTCCCACCTTATCCTCATCAATAGAGATCCCTTTTTCAAAAATCACATGTCCCAAGAGTAACCCTCTTTGTACTCAAAACATACACTTCTCAGGAATTAGCATGATGCCATTTTCAATGCTTCTTTTTAGAATGGCTTCAATTCTTTTTGTCATGTTTGCATCATCTCCTTGGATGGCAAAGTCATCGAGGAATATCTCCATCCAATCCTGCAAGTAGTCTGGATATGCTGCGATCATTGCCCTTTGAAACATGGCTGGTGCATTGCATAATCCAAATGGCATGACATGATATGCGTACATACCCCATTCTGTGGTAAATGTGGTTTTTGGCTGAGCCTCTTCATAAATCTGGACCTGATTATATCCACCAAAGCCATCTAAGAATGAATACAATTTATGACCAGCTACTTTGTCCAAGATTTGGTCCATAAACGGCAAAGGAAAGTGGTCCTTCTTCGTTCGTTTGTTTAACTTTCGGTAGTCTATGCAGATATGGATTTTATTGTTCTTTTTTGGGACAACCACAATTGATGATACCCATTTGCAAAATGCGATGGGATATATGAATCCTGCTTCCAACAACTTGGTCAATTCCATCTTGGTAAATTCCGAGTAGACTAGATTTGTCCACCTAATTCATTGACATATTGGTCTCTCCCCTTCTTCCAAGTCTATATAATGCTGAAAGATCTGGGGATCGATTCCTCTCAAGTCACTGTATGACCATGCAAAAGCCCACGCTATAGTTCTTTAGGACCGATTTGATGATTTCCTCTACATCATTTGGTACTCAGATCCAACACTCAAGAACTTTTATGAGAAGACTTCCCATTTGTCCACATTTTCTTCTCTCGAGTATCCTTCACCTTTTGCTATGCTTTGATTGGAAAATGTTCCCCGATCACGCATGCATGGTTGGCTAGTAAATCATTGGGTTTTTCTTTTTCGATTGGAGCTAATTTCCTTAGTTCCACTTTTGCAATCATTTCTTGTGCTTTGGATTCGCCTTTTGCCACTACTTTCGATTCTTGACATCTCTTTTGGAGATCCTCTTCCAAAACGCTAACTTGTTCTCTTAATTATCTTACCTCCATAGGTGAAACCACTTCGAGATTTAACTCTTCTTCTGGAGTTCCTACTCCCAAGGAATTGGTAGCTTTGCTTTGCCTTGAGTCTATATTTAGCATGTAACATTCAAGTTGACTTGTGTGTCAACCATCCCAACAATTCCTGGTCTGAATCATCCTTGTAAGCTAATGTGTTCTTATATTCTCCCATTTTTGTATTATGGAATTTGAATAATTGCAAATTGAACCCATCCTGAAGTAGATCCTTGTAGGTCTCAACATTTAGGGCAAACCTTACTCACACTTTTTCCTGCTTTGCTTTTTGCTTTGCCTTTCTCTCCAATTCCTCCTGTGTTGTCGACCTCTTGCCACTTGAGTTTAAAGAGACATGGATTTTCACGCGGTCAAACTTTGGCCCAATCGTAATAAAGCCCGTGCGCCAATCATGCACACAGTTGGATTGCACTAGCCATGGCCACCCCAATAAGATAGAGAAGGTGGGTTCTGAGGTTCTTGTTCAGACTATCAAATAATCCATGCTAAACTCTAATCCTCCAATGATTGTGCTCACATTCTTCAGAAGACCAACCAACTTCACTTGAGTTTGATCCACCATTTTTAGGGACATTGGAGTCTCTTCCATGTGGGTTAGGCTGAGAGCCTTCATCACGTACTCAGTCATTAGATTGACAACCACCCCACTATCCAAATGAGCATCCGGGACTGCATATCCCTTAATCTCAACTATCACAGTAGGAGCATTCAAATCGATCTTGGCTGTGACACTTTGAATGATGCTCTGAATGTCTTTCTCTCGTTTTTTCTTATCCTAGGATTTTTGGGGCTTCTTGATATATTCATTGTAAAAATGCTTCCTAAATGCAAGGGGATATTTCAATAGGGTGCCAATATCCAGGGTTACTTCCGTTTCTGCCAATTTTTGCACAATGTCAATTTCTTCTGTGCTTTGCTTTTCTTTTCGACACTTTGGAACCTTCAGCCTCTCAAGGAATGGAGCAATGCCTGGCATGAATTTCTTTGTTATTGGTGGGAGTATCTCAATTTCATCCCTGTCTTCCAATTCTGGTTGCTCAAGGAGTCTTTTCACTTTTTCGTCTACCTCACTACACTCAGATGCCTTTTCTTTGCTGGCATTTTCACTCTTTTCTGCATCCTTCTTCAGATATTCTTGTGTCCTCATGACCATTGCCACAATTGGATCTTTTCATGCACTCTTGCCTTGGTCAGCTTCCACAAAGTGCATGGAAGAACTAGATCCTTCCCGAGGATTCGGTGTCCTAAACACCACTCCAATTGTAGGAACTTGCTCTTGTACTCTGGCAGTGGGATGCACCTAGGTCTCAACATGATTCGTAGACTCCACTAGCCCTTTTCCCTTGCCAGTGTCAACTTTCCTTTTTGGACAATCTTCATCAAAGTGCCCCTCTCCACTCCAATACCTGCACATTGGAGTGTAGTCAACCGACTTCCTCTCATTTGGGCACCTAGCTTGAGTATGTCCAAAATCGTGGCATCTCCAACACTGGATTGCAGTAGCTCTTCTCTGATCCTGTGTTGCTCCTCCAGGATAGCCACCTTCTTGACCTTGGGCACCATGCCCATAAGTCAGTCTAGTTTCTCAACAAGGTACAAGTGGGATACTTTGAGCCGACAACCCTGTGTAAGGATGCTCTCTTGTGTTTCTCGAGTCCATGGTCTGTTATTCATAAGCCTCTTATTTTAGCATGGGTCTTCCATATGGTTTGTCCTATTGGAGAAGGTGCAAGACTGGCAGTCTATCCGCGACAAGTCTCGAGATGGTGGGGCATTTTGTGGCCATATGACCATAGCCATGGCACTTCTCACACCATGTGTTGGATCTAAATATGCCCTGATTAGGATCCGGGGCTACCTCATGCTTCACAATGTATGTTTCTTGGGTCATCGTGGCAGCTTTTACCGCTTGTGTCACTAGCTCTAGAATTTGTTCCTCGATCAACACAAGCTTAACCTCGCCTAGTGTACTAGTGGAAGCTACAAAAGTCGGAGTGGTCAATGTAGAGCTTCCATGCTAGGATCTCTTACTGGTATGCTCCCCTAGTCCTCTTGTTGGCTCGTATTGGAGTTCTATCCTCCTCTGCTGGTCTAATTGCACTTCCTCCCATAAACTAACCTGCTCTTTGGCAGCGATCAGATTGGCAGGCCATGTGATGCTTATATGCTGCTGTGCAGTGGGATCCCTCAACCTGTTAATAAACCTCCTCTTCAAAGTCTCATCATTGGGAGCATTCAAGCCCATCTTCCGTACCAAGGTCTCCATCCTCTGGATATAATGATCTATGCTTTCATTTACTTCTTGTCACAGATAGCCCATTTGTTGGGCAAGTCTGTCTTGGAGCCCTTGTCTTCGGAACTTTGCCAAGAAGGCATGTTTAAGCATTTGGGAGGTCCCTCGTTCTTGTGGTGTTAGATTTCCATACCAATTTGCTGCCTCATCACAGAGGGTAGCAGGAAAGATTCTCAACCTTTGGTCTTGGTCCATGACTTCGTTGGCCTCACATGTAACCTCAAAAAGCTAAATGAAGTTATCCAGGTCCTCATCCCAAAGGCTTGAGAATTTGGGAAAATCCACTAAATGCACTAGAATTCGGTAGGCCATTTCGAACAATGGGGAGATGCCGATGTCACTTCGTTCCTAACAATTCAAAGCCCTCAGTTTCAGAACTCCCTCAAGACTCTGACCTGGGTGGGAACCCTTCTTCGATAATACTTCCTTTCCTCAGACTATCTACCACTACTCGAAGACTCCTCATACGATCCTTGTCTTTGCCTTTCTTGAGCTTCAGCCCTACGAGCAACTCGCTCTTCTCTTTGTGTTCGAGTCTTCCCGAGGAAGAGCTCAATTCACTCATATACCAGACACTAGGTCTGCGAGCTTGGCCAACATGTGGTGCTAGGTGATCCTATGGCACTCTCTTATAGAGACGTGCCAAGCAAACCCCAGTAGGATCGTCAAAATGATACACTCTTATGTCCAAGGAAAAGATACAGATATATGCTTATGTTTGGCCTAAATCACTCGAAATTGGTCCACTCTTCTTGGTCTAGGTCATCCAATAGTATTCGAATGTATTCAGAGGAAGAGAAGGGAATGGAGGCCCGAGTGTAGATGCAAACCAATACCAACCCCAAGAGTTGACCCTCACAATAACTCTCTCTCACTTGCTTTCTTTCATTCTCACATTCGATTTCATGTGCCTATCCTTACACACAAGCTCACTCATACACTCTTTTTCGCTCTTCTCTCCCTCTCAGTTGCTATCTTCCACACACTTACACATACATATGTTGATGCTCCCCTTTGCCTCTCTTTTCCCCTCTCTCTCACTTACCTTCTCTCTTTCCTATTCTTTTATTTACGCACACTCTTTCTTACACACACACACACACACACCCACACTCATGCACACACATTCACACACACATGCTTACACTCTTGTTTCATTTCTCTCACATGCACACCTATACTTACTCACTTTCCACCTATCTCTTGCATACTCTTCCCATACATACAATCATGCATACACACACTCACCCCATCCCTACTTACGCTCTTGCATACACACTCCCTTATGCACCTACAACACACACACACACACACACACACTCTTGGTTCTCGCTTACACAACCAATTCAAAAGGGGGAAAATAAAAATTAGAGGGTTCATTTTGATGAGGGAAATGGAGTATATTGTATTAGCTTTCAACATATCAGAAAAAAATTCCATTATTATTGATAATTCGACACCAGACATCCATGAAGGGCCTTTCCTCGGGGTGTTGAGGTTACCAGTGTTTCAGCCAGGTTTCTTTCATAATGATTTTAGCATAGGGGGCCACAAAACATAGTCAATGAAGTATTCTATTATGGCTTACGGATATCCTCGACACTTTAGTATTAACCATTTGTGACTTCAACATGCATGATAAAACTACAACTAGTGCATCAATCTCAAACTTCATTGAATATGACCTATGGTCCATTTGCCACACTTGAGGCTTCCAAAATCTGCTGCACACACAGGTAGCTCCTCAATAGAACAAAAAGGAAAAAACACCTCTCTCCAAATGAACACCCTCTACGTCCCTCCATCTCGGACTCCAGCCACACCAAAAAAGAATCCCCCAGCCTCTCCTGAAAAAAAAGAATCCCCCAGCCTCTACGTGTGAATGTATGAGGAAACATTGCCCTCGACTCTCTTTTATTCTCCTTGGCCAAAAAAAATGCACAATTTCCTCACTCATGACCTTCTCTTAGTAGTGATCTTTACCTCTGAGTGACTCTCAAAGATGCACATCTTCTTATCCTGCTGATGTTGACCTAGCTTAAACTAATTAGCTCTTTGTCAATGTCCATCCTTCTACACTCCATTGATCTTTGGGTCTACATTGGGTTGTGGTCCTCCTATTACACCGAGTTTCCATGCCACCAACTCCTAAATTCACAGCTCTTCAAATAGGTCCCTTCAACATTCTCTTTGCTGCCACCTTCTAAGACCATAAACAACTAAAGTAGGATGTAACTCTTCTCCAAGCCACTGCATTTGATTGCGGTTTCTCATTTCAGCTATCTTTTTCTTGCAAGACACCTACAGCCAAGCATTTGCCAAATAGAAACATTTTAGTGCATAAAAACCAACCATTTACTGAGCTAACAATGCATCGGGTACAATATTCTCTTTACCTCTCCTATATAGGATTCCCATACAAAACTTTTGTGCATCATCTCAACCCAACAAGTATGTGTTCCTCAAAGATTTGGATGACTATAGAAATACTTGAGTATATGGTGATCTGCTTATACCTTAAATCTGCACCATAAAATAGTATCTCCAAAATTTAAGAGCGTGCACCACTACATATAACTCCCGTTCACACATTGGCTAATGGCACTATGCATTGCTTAACTTCTTACTTTCAAAAGCTATATGACTGCCATCTTGCCTCAAAATTTCTCCTATGACTATGCCATTAGCATCTATCTCTAACTCAAATGGCTTCTATGGATCCAACACTTTGAGTACTGGAGCCTATGAAATGACGTTTTTTAGAGTATCAAAACTATCCTATTGTTCTTTCTTCCATTGAAAAGGTGAAGAAAAATTTTCATGGTGTTGCTATCGATGAATAAGACGAGATGAATTTATGATAAAAATGAGAAAGTCCTAAAAATAATGAAGCTGCCCCTCATCTTGAGGAGTTGGCCATTCTAATATAACTAATATGTTCTTTGGATTCATCATGATCTCGCTGGCCGAGGCCACATGCCCTAGATACTCTATTTCTGAAAGAAATGATTGAGTTTTGTGGAGATTTACAAATAACTATTTTTTTTTTACATTTTCAACACTAATTTTAAATGACTTTCATGCTCATGTACATACCTACTATATGCAAAAAAATCATCCACACAATCTAGAACAAATTTTCCAATGAAAGAATGTAAAATATCATTCATTAGCATCATGAAAGTAGTAGGAGCATTAATAAACATTTTGCACAACCAAATCCTCATAATGCCCAAAACGGGTCCTAAAAGTTGTCTAATGTACATCTTGCTCTTTAACTCAAATATGATGGTAGCCAGTCTAAAATCTATTTTACTATATACAATTGCTCCACCTAGAGCATCAAGAAGATCATCTATTTTGGGCATGGGGTATCTATGCTTGATGGTAATCTTATTGAGTGATCGATAGTCCAACACATCTGATAAGACCCATCTTTCTTCTTTATTAAGAGAATTGATGCTACAAAGGTTGAAAAGTTGGGTCTAATCAGCCTGTTCTCCAAGTACCCATTAACGATCTTGCATACTTCATTCTCCACTTGTAGACTCATATGAAATGGTGGTCAAGTGATTGAACTCACTCTCATCACCAACTCGATCCTATGCTCAAATTCTTGCAAGGAGGTAAACTAGAGGTAATATATATAAAAAAAACTCTTGGAATTCTGCTCTCATCACCAACTAGAAAAAAAATGTTGGAATTCTGCTCAAATTCTTGCAAGGAGGTAAACTAGAGGTAATCTATTTAGAAAAAAATCTTGGAATTCGTTCACATCACCAACTCGATACTATGCTCAAATTATTGCAAGGAGGTAGACTAGAGGTAGTCTATTTAGAAAAAACTCTAAAAGTACTTAAGCATTCCAATTGGAGCTTCCTTGAGTGTGAGAAACATCACTACAGACAATGAATACACAAAATACAAAAAGTAAATGTACTTACAATCAATTTTGATAAACTTGGTTGCAGTTACCAATCTCATTTGTCAGAAATCTGGCTCTCCACAGATCAATAGGCACCTCCCCTTGTGCTCAAATTGATACATATGAGAAGCAAAGTCTATGAATGTTCGTTTCCTAGTATGCCACTTCTTACTTAGGAATACATCAAAACATGCCAATCATGCAATCTCAAAATCCAATCTATCTTTGTAGGATTGGATATGAATGGGTAGACCAATTATTCTTCAATCCCATATACTAGTGCCCTTCTAGTTGGCTAGATCCACTGTAGGCATACTTTGACTGCATAGTGTCTAGCTGTAACTATCTAACAAGATGAGAATTGATGATATTCTCTCGTGCAAAACAACTAAGAATGCTTGGGACACTCTTTCCACATTGTATGAGTTGAGAAATGAGTTTCTTGTGCTTACCTTCAAAATATATTGGTATGTGGGCACATGAATGAAGGTGTTTCTATAGAAAATTTCTAAAATAGATAAAAAATTTTAAGGAATAGTTGATTGCTACATATGAAATTTTCCTAAATACTTCACTTCTGCAAATTGTCCTTTATGCATTTCCTCATTCTTATCAAAGGCTTGCTCCTACTTTCCAACTAAGAATAATAGGAAACCTAAATGCCTTAATATTTAGAGATATAGTTCTTATTTTTTTGTAGAAGGATCAACCAAGGTAGAACATATTAAATATGTATTTTTTAGATCACAATTTTGTTGCTAGTTAAAAGTCAAAGGGTAAATTTGACTGTTCCTCTAGTACAAAAAAACATGAAGTAAAACAAAGAGAGAAAGGGAAAAAAATTATTTTTTTTTTCAACTACTCTAAGGCTAATTATCATGTTATAAAGAATTACATTATTGCTAAGATACATGTTGGAATTTGATGAATCTAGCAGCACATGAACAACAAAAGGAAGAAGAAGAAGAAAATTGTAGAACAACAACATTTATTGTATTACGAAGTGATGTATGAAGATAAGTGATGTTGGAGAAACACTCACTAATTGGACATATATTTGAAGGTCAAAGCTTTAGAAGAAAACCACATGCCTATGTGAAGGGACAAATTCACAAGTGTATTATATTTGTAAAGTTAGTTCACTTTAGTTCTAGAAGTTTTTTAAAAATCATGAGAATGAGAAAAACTATATAAGTTAGTTTGTATCAACTGACGCAAAGAGGAAGACAATGAGAAAGTGAGTTAGTACTCATTTTGTATGACTGAGAATAGTCGGGCTTCTCTACGTGAGAAAGCACGTGTGTATCTCTGAGGTTTCATAGTTATGGAAAGAGTTTATTAAACTTCTGTGTATAAGTCTTCTTCTTCCATCTCCAGAGTTTGTCTTGTGTGAAATGATTTCAAGAGTTGAAGTTTTCCAAGCAAGTCGATGCCTGGCATCGAGTTTGTGTTGATAAGTCCTTATTTTATTCTCTGAGTGTTATGTACTACTAGAACTTCTTAAAAACATGAGGTTTGTGGAGCAACTGGATGCCTGGCATCGAGTTTCAGCATAAAGTTGATGCCTGGCATCGACTTCCCACATAAAAGTGGTCTTGTTCATATCTGTGTTCAAGGGGGTAATTCTGGCACTGAAAAAGTGGCTAAAAAAGCTCAAAGTTGATGCCTAGCATCGACTTTTGGTTGCAAGTCGATGCTAGGCATCGAATTTTCATTTTTAGACACTCATAATTACTAAAGGAGGAAAAATTTCTAGTTTTGGCAAGTCATACAGGGTGATCTTGTGAAGGCCATATCTTGAGTTTTAGAGATCCCTTTCTTGCAAATAATAGATTGTTGGAAAGCTCTACTCTTCTACTTTCATCCACCAAAAGATCTTGGAGAAATAATATTTGAGCTACGAGAGATTAGCAAAATACTCAAGGTATGTCATTTTAGTGACTAGGAAATTCTGAAGAAGTAAAGTTCTTGGTTTTCGCTATCATTTCTCAAAGTTTGGAGTGGCAATGAGTTAATGGTGACCATAGAGGTTTTCTAGTGTCACATTAATTCATTTCTTGTGGTTTTTCACACATCAACAAGTGGTATCAGAGCAGAAAGGTCCTAAAGAGCATAAGGCGGCAAAGGTACGAGAAGTTTTGAAAAGTTTTTCATTAAAGTTTGAAAGGTGAAGCATTTGAAGACACAAGGCATCAAAAGGTTACTTCAAAAGTATCTTCATACACAAAGAATTGCAAACGGTATTATTCTTTATCCTTTAAGCTCACAAGTTGTAGTAGAAGGCAAGGAGTATGGCGGATCATATCTCCATTGACAAACTGGACAGAGATAATTACCCCGCATGGGTAATGAGAATGGAAGCCTTACTTATGAGTAAGGATCTCATGATATATGTTACAGGTGAAGAAGAGAAGCCAATATTTGAAGATGAAAGCCGACCAAAGAAAGAAGAACTTGATGATTTAAAGCATTGGCAGAAGAAGGATGCAAGTGCAAAAGCCTACATCTACAATACAATCTCAAATCATTTGCTACCACACATCAGAGGATTGGAATCATCTAAAGATATATGGAATGCATTGGAGTATCATTTCCAAAGTACTACCAAAGCAAGGAAAGCAAGTCTATGGTTAGAGTTTACAACATTCAAGAAGAAGTCAAGTCAAAGTATTAGTGATTATGTCACTAAGATGAAGGATCTAGCAGATAGTCTTGGATCCATAGATGAAGACGTTGAAGATCATAGACTGATTGCTCAATTACTTGTAGTTTTGAGAGGGGATGAAAGGTGGAAACCTTTTGTCTTATCAACAGAACTTTCATTAAATCATTATGTTTCAGATTTGAACCAATTGCTTGGTTTGATGCTCACATATGAGCAAGACTTGAAGGGAGATGGAGATAAAGGACAAAGTTCTGCAATGTACATGAAGAACAAGAAGAAAGGAGATAAAGGTAAAGCAAAGGATGAAGAGGAGTTGAGTTCTCAAGTTTATTATGCAAGAGGTAAAGGCACTGGCAGAGGAAGACCAAGAGCTTTTGGAAGAGGTAGAGGTAATCAGAATAACAACAAGAATGCTTACTGGATCTGTGGATTGAGTAATCATTTGGCTCATGACTGTTGGCACAATCAACAAGGATCAAACCAGAATCAAAACAATAATAGCAGAGGTCGAGGTGGAAGATATCAAAGTAATTTTCAAAGAGGTAGACAAAATCAAAGAGGAGGCTATGGTAGAGGTGGAGGAAGAAGTTGGGGATAGAATCAATCCTACAACACCACCTACTACAACTATGCAAATGACACACAGAATGAAGGTCATACATCATTGATGATGAACTCAATCAGTACATCAGATAAAGAAGATCTAAAGGTATTTTACATTGACTCTGGATGTTCTAATCATTTTTCAAGAAACATAGAATTGATGTCAGAATCAGAAAAAGGCATTTCTAGTCATAGTGTTCAAACAGGTGATAATACCAGACAGTGTGTACATTCAATTGGAAAGGTGAAATGCAAGAGTGGAGCAGATTTGCTAACCAATGTTTTGTATGTTCCCACAATACCTAAAAACTTGATTAGTGTGGGACAAATAGTTGAAAAAGGTTTTCAAGTTAGGTTTACAAATGAAGCAGTATTTGTTGAAGATCTAGAGAATGGATATAATCAGATTGTTTGTGGTAAGAAAGAAGGTAGACTATTTACTTTAAGAGTACAAGGGAACATTGGTCAAGCTTTGCTCACACATGGTGAAGGAGTGATTACAGAACTTGATCTCTGGCATAAGAGATTAGGTCACTTCAATGAAAGAGGAATTAAAGCTATGGTTGCTAATCAGTCTGTACTAGGATTACCAAATGTGCAAAGTCAACATATGGTTTATAAATGTGAAGCATGTCAAATGGGAAAACACATAGGTTACCATTTCAAAAGAAAGGATTCAAACATGATGGATTACTAGAGCTCATTCATACAGATGTATGGGGACCAACAAAAGAAGGATCTATCAGTGGCTCAAGGTATTATGTTCTTTTCATTGATGATGCTACAAGATGGATAACATTATATGTTTTGAAGGAAAGATCAGAAGTGTTTGGAGCTTTCAAGCATTTTCATGCATATGCAGAGAGAGTCACAGGTCAAAAGCTTAAAAGACTGAGGTCTGATGGAGGGGGAGAATACTTCTCCCAAGATTTCAATGATTATCTTTGGAATGCAGGTATTAAGAGAGAAATAACTTGCAGGTATACACCACAACAAAATGGTGTAGCAGAAAGAAGGAACAGGACTTTGGTTGAGTTTGCTAGAGCTATGCTGAAGGAGAAGAATTGTCCAAATTATCTTTGGGCTGAGGCTGTAAATACAGCTACATATCTTGTGAATAGATTACCATGTGCAACTCTAAATGGAATGACTCCATATGAAGCTTGGTGGGGTAAGAAACCAACACTAGATCATTGTAGAGTGTTTGGATCAATTGCATATGCTTATGTGCCATCACAACTTAGACATAAACTTGAACCAAAGGCAGAAAAATATGTGTTCATTGGTTATGATGAAAAGCAGATGGGTTAAAGGTTGTGGAATCCTTTATCCAAACAATTTCTTATTTCTAGAGATGTTACATTTGATGAACAGAAAAGTTGGTATGCAGATCAAAGTCATACAGCTAAAGAATTTGAAGAAGAGGTAAGAAGATGTGAGAAAGGAAAATCAATTGTGCAGGTAAATAGAGATGAAGACTATATGCAAGCAAGTACATCTAGAAGTGGATTAACAAGAAGAAATGAAGAAGCTCCTATATTTGATGAAGAAGTGTATCCAGACACTTATGAAGAATGTGAACCAAGAAGGTCAAGCAGGACTAGAAGACAACCAGAAAGGTATTCTTATGATACTTCTTACATAACTGAATTATGCTTATATGGTCAAAGATGATGAAGAACCTCAGAACTATGATGAAGCTCAAGGTAAGAAGCAATGGAAAGAAGCCATGAAGGAAGAATTCATTGCACTGGAGGAGAACAAGACATGGGAACTTGTTCCTAAACCAAATGGTAAGAAAGTAATTGGAAATAAATGGGTTTATAAAGTGAAGAAGCTTGCAGATGGAAGTATAGCCAGTTACAAAGCTAGCCTGGTGGTGAAAGGCTATGCCCAAACCTATGGCATAGATTATGATGAGACATTCAGTCATGTAGCTAAGATGTCAACTGTCAGGACAATCATTGCTATTGCAGCTTCAAAAGGATGGACCCTAAGTCAATTGGGTATAAAGAATGCATTCTTGAATGGATACATATCACATGAGGTATACATGGAACAACCTCAAGGGTTTATAGATTCTAGCTATCCAAATTTTGTTTGTAGGTTGAGAAGAGCATTGTACGGATTGAAGCAAGCTCCAAGAGCATGGAACTATAGACTAGTGAAGTATCTCAATGATCTTGGATATCAAAGTTCAAAAGTAGATCCAAGTCTACTCGTCAAAAGAGCAGAGGAAGGTACAATCTACATTTGTCTTTATGTAGGTGACATTATAATCACAGGTACTTCAGATGAAGGAATCAAGGAGGTAAAGAGATTACTTGAAAAAGAATTCAAGATCAGTGATCTAGAAAAGTTATCATACTTTCTTGGAATGGAAGTCACTTATACAGATCATGGCATATATGTATCACAAGAAAGGTATCTTTTGAATCTATTGAAGAAGTTTGATATGGAAAATTGCAGAGAAGCTTCAACTCCACTTGAAGTTAATCACAAGCTCAATAAATAAGATGGTGCAGAATACAAAGATATGAGGAAGTATCAATCTCTTGTGGGTAGTTTGATTTATGCTACACTAACAAGACCTGATCTTAGTTATGCAGTGGGAGTGTTGTCACAATTCATGCATTGTCCAAAGGATCCACATTGGATTGCATGTCAAAGAGTTCTTAGATATATCAAAGGAACTATAAAGGAAGGATTATATTATCCTTTTAAATCAGATTTGAAGTTGAGAGCCTATACTGACTCAGACTGGGCAGGTAACCAGGATGACAGAAGATCAATTCATGGCTACATGATATACATTGGTGATAAGCTTGTAAGTTGGTGTTCAAAGAAACAACATACAGTAGCATTATCATCAACTGAAGCTGAGTACAAAGGACTTGTGGAAGCAGCTAAGGAGGTTATATGGATGCAGACATTGTTCAAAAGCTTGGGCATTGATCAAGGTATACCTACAATACATGGAGATAATATGAGTTCACTTTATCTTGCAGCAAATCCAGTTTTTCATGCAAGGACAAAGCACATAGAGATACAGTATCATTTTCTCAGAGAAAAGGTAATGGAGAAGGAGATTGAAGTGGAGTAAATTTCTACTAAAGATCGGATAGCAGACATAATGACAAAGAGCTTGGATGGTGTGAAGACCAGCAGAAATACGGAATGTCAATTAGTGATTTAGGAGGAGCTGTTGGAGAAACACTCACTAATTGGACATATATTTGAAGGTCAAATCTTAAGAAGAAAACCACATGCCTATGTGAAGGGAAAAATTCACAAGTGTATTACATTTGTAAAGTTAGTTCACTTTAGTTCTAGAAGTTTTTT
>CM035409.1:65927773-65957773 GCA_020310875.1 Ceratopteris richardii
CATAAATGTACTTTTAATGTCTAACTGATGTACATTCCAACCATGATGAGTTGCAAGTGCACAGATTCTATGAACAATGGTCATTCGGCATGTGGGTGCAAAGGTATCATCAAAATCAATGCCTCTCTCTTGAGCATAACCTTTTGCAATAAGCCTAGCCTTATGCCTATCAATTGTTCCATCAGGCCTACGCTTCAGCTTCTATAGCTATTTATTACCAATGGCCTTTTTTCTTGGAGGCAAATCATATAAAGACCAAGTAACATTCTTCATAATAGCATCATACTCTCATTGCATAGCAACCATCATTTTTTGAATTTTGTGCTTGATCGAAGGAAATGGGCTCATCACAAAGACTAGAGGAAGCCATTGCGTAGCAATTTGATGCAAGAGAAGCACTATGAGAGAGGTGCATCCAATTTGCTATCTCGCAAAGTTTGCACCACCCATTAAGGCATCTTTTTTGCCTCCTCTTTATCAACCCTCTCATCCAACATCATGTAAATCTACATGAGAAATGGAATGATCTACATCATCATGTGACATCTATAAATGTTGAGAAATTGCCTCATTTGGACTAGCACTTGAATGTCCACCTGTAAAAAGAGGAAGCAAAGTTTCATACATAACCTTGGAGCTAACTTAGTACATGAACATAATGGTTGAACTTCATCTTCCATAAAAACAACATCACAGTGAACCAAGATGCATTTAGTCTGTGGATGATATAAATGGTAGCCTTTGCCTTCATAATTGTATCGAACAATACATTTTACTAATTTATCATCCAATTTTTTGCATTGCTATTTAGGAACTATGGCTTACAACCATGCCAAGCCTCATATGGAGTGATAGACTACACTGCTTTGATGGGACACCTGTTAAGTACATATGTTGCACACATAATAGCCTCAAGCCAGAAACTATGCGGTAGAGCTTGAGTTTTGACCATATACCTTGCCATCTCCATGAGAGACCTATTCTTTCTTTTAGCAATTCCATTCTGTTGAGGTGTATATTCCCCCCTTGATCAGAATGGAGGTTGTGCAATTTACATGCTCATAGAATTTTAGCCAAAATCATAAACTTTTTGAAGCACATAAACACTTTAGACTTTTCTTTCAATGGATATAGCCATGCATGCCTGGAAAAATAATCAATAAAAGTCACGAAGTAAAGGTATTTCCCAAAAGAATAGGACCACAAACATCATTGTGAACAAGCTATAATTTTTTAGTAGCTCTAACTACATCATCTTTTGGGAAGGATTAATAATGCATTTTGCCCAAAATAAATTCTTCATAGACATGTTTACTAGGTGCTTCAATTTTGGGTAGAGCGGACACCATTTCAAATATTTGTAGGTGTAGAAAACTAGCAAAATTCAAATGACCCAAGAACCAAAGCTTTGCATCTGAGATAGTATAAGATTATTGAACTGCACATGCTGAATATTGACAAATTTTGCATATTCTATGAGCTTATAGAGCCCACGACATAAAATGCCAAAAGCAATAATGACATTGCCATTTGACATATCATGAATTGTACATTTGTCATCAACAAATTTGACAACCAAGCCAATCTTGGATAATACTAAAACTGACAATAGATTTTTGTTGATCATTGGCACAAATAAAGCATTTGACAATGTGAAAGAACCACCATTGTTGATATATTTAGGTAGTTATGTGTGTGAACACACTAAGACCGCCAAAGGACTTTTTTTCCTCTTTAGGAGGTTTTATTCCCCCAACTTGTATATATGCCTATAGCCCTAACATGCTACTTATCTTTGTACATTCTCTACGTAATACATTCAATATTGTGTGTTGTGCTCCAAGCTTCTTCTTCTTCCTTGTGTTGTTCATGCGCTTCCGCAGACCTCAATATCCAACAATTGGTATCAAAGAAAGTCGTTGCTTCATCTAGGGTGTTCTCAACACCCCTCCAATTAGAGTCTTAGAAATGTATGAAAATTGGTGAGCATACTCAAGCCGATTAGGATTTCAAAATATCTTCGCTCTATGGTGTCGAAATTGTGATTTGAGCTCATTTTGACCTCCAAACACACTATCCTAATGCCTATGTATGCAATTTTGTCTTTTTGCACCAAAGATATATACACGTTTTGGTTCGCCAATATAAGCACCTCAAAGTCTACTACAAGTTTAGCAGATCTCGACAGGGTAGTTCTGTTCAGCTTTTTGAGATAGATTATTTTTTCTACATCAGGGTATTTTAGTCAATGGCCATGGCTGAAGTACTGTTGTATTCTATACGTTGGCTATTGAGGATAAGTTGGATGGTACCAATTATGCATTATGGGCTTATATGATGCTTCATGTATTGGTTGCGAAAGGATTGTGGAATATACTGTAGGATGTTAAAAAATGTCCTATTTCACTTGCAAACATAGTTGCTGAAGGTGATGCAGATGGTGTTGAAGATCATGATATTCTTTACGTTCTTGTTCATATTGCAGTTCTTGTTACACCTACTGTAGAGCAAATTTGTGGATGGAAGAGATGCTCAAGCACATGCATTGATAGCCTCCTATATCAAACATGACATTATTCCTCACATACACTCTTGCAAAATAGCAAAGGACACTTGGGATACACTAACCACTTATCATACAAGGAATGAGGATCATGTTGCTTACCTCTGAAAATAGTTGGAGAGTGAGCACATGAATAAAGGAGATTCCATGGACAAATTTTTGACAAAGATCAAAGATTGGAAGGAGCATTTGATTTCTACTGATGAAGTCTTGCTTGGTAGTTCACTTGTGTAGACTGTTCTGAATGGTCTTCCAGATTCATATAAGAGTTTTGCTTCTACTCTTCAATTGATGATGAAAGGCAATCCAAATGCCTTAATATTTGAGGAGTTAGTCTCTATTATGTTGCAGGAAGATCAGTCTAGGCAGAATAGGTCCATTATGTGTGTTGCAGATCAAGCTTTCCTAGCTAGTCAGAAGGACAAAGGTAAATGGAGCTCTTCTACTAGTAAGCAAAAATATGCTAATTCTGTATAATCAAAGAAGGATGACAGAGATGAGAAGAAAACATAAAAGCAAAAATCATTTAGCAAATACTGTAAAGCAAATTATAATATCATAAAGAGTTATCCAAAACTGGCTGCAAAAGAGGCAAAGAAGAAAGAGGCTCGAATGGTTGTTACAAATGCCTCTACACCAAAAACAGAGTCTGCTAATCTTATGTAGAATGAAGAATGGGAATTTACTACTATTTGCAGTTATGACCTGTCTTCTCATGAACAATGTATGTTTGTAGTAGACTCAGATGTTTGGTACTTTGATAGTGGGGCAACCAAAAATATTACCTCACAACAGAGTTTCTTGATTTCACTTGAGCCTTCCCCTACAAGGAATACTGCCACATACGCCAACAACTCCTCTTATCATGTTATGGGAGTTGGTAAGATCATTCTGATTAGTGCTGATGGTAGTTCTTTTACATTGTTAGATGCTTTAATTTGTGCGAGTGGTCAAGAAAAACTTGTTTTTAGTTTTAGCATTAGTCAAGATCAGCTCGATTATGAAATTTATTGATGATAGATGTACAATTCATGATCTATCAAATGGTGACATCATTATTGCTTCTAGCTTTGTCGTGGGCCATATAAGCTCGTAGATTATGCAAAATCTGTGAATGATTCACCATGTGTAGTTCAAGATTCTCAAGCCATGTCAAGTGCAAAGCTTGAGCACGCATGCTTTGATCATATAAATTTTGCTAGTTTGCTATGCCTACAAAAATACGAAATGGTGTCCTCTTTTCCCAAACTTGAGACATTTGGTGAACATGTCTGTGAAGACTGTATTTTGGAAAAAATATAGCATTCCTCCTTCTCGAAAGATGGTTCAATTAGAGGTACTAAAAAATTGTAGCTTGTTCACAATGATGGTTGTGGTCCTATGCAGACATCTTCTTTTGGGAACTATCTTTACTTCGTGACTTTCATTGATGATTTTTCTAGGCATTCATGGGTATATCTACTAAAAGCAAAGTTCAAAGTGTTTATGTGCTTCAAACAATTTTTTATTTTGGCTAAAAACCTATCAACATGTAAAATGGGCACCCTCCATTCTGATAAGGGGGGTGGGGGGGTATATATGTCTTCTGATTTTAATGCATTTTTTGTTGAACATGGGATAAAACATTAGTGTACAGTGTTGTATACACCCCAATAGAGTAGAGTTGCTGAAAGGATGAACAAGTCACTCATGGAGATGGTGAGGTGTACGGTCTATTGAGAATATGAGAGTGCATCTCCCTTTTGTATCTTGGAGTCACTCTATTTCCATTCCATTTCCATCATATTTCCATTTTATATTATATCCTTTATATTTGGGTACCTTGCCATTTGCTTCTACCATTGTATGCATTCTCCTTTGGGGAATTATCCCACATGAGATGTACTTTTGAGAGTCCCTCCCAAATCTATATAAGGAGGGCCTCTCCCCCCATTTGTACTTGGTTAGAAACTTGAGGAGCCTACTCCATGCTCTTGGAAAGCTCATTTCTAATCCACATGAGTTTACCCATTTCATGGTCTACTCATTTTGAGTCTCACACACTCTTTCTTTTGTGAGGACACTCTTCTTTTCATTTTGCTTCCGTGCGTGTACTCTCTACATGGTATCAGAGCGCTAGGTGGAGGTCTTGGTGGTGTGTTTGGCAGCGATTTCGGTGGTGGTGCTTGAGTTTGGTAGTGTTTCTCCCACTCATTTGGAGTAGTCTTTTGCCATCATTTTACTCATTTTGTGGCCTCATTTTGCCCATTTTCCCACCCACCCACCCTTATTCTTACCACTCTTTCCCACCCTCGTTCTTTCATTTTGATGATACATTTCAACAATTTTTCTAGTACTTATAAGCACTCTTTATCATTCACATCGGGGGTAGTTGTCAAGGATTTTAATGCATCTCAAGTTTGTGGAGTGCTTAGAAGCACTTTTGTAATCTTCTTGGAAGTATTTTACTGCTCTGACAATAGTGCCCTTGTGTCTATTGTCATCTTTAGTTGTTGTTGCATTCATCAAATCCCTACTGTGTAAAAGGCTCCTCTATCGACACAGCACACTAAGTGTGCACATAGGTTCTATTTCTAATATGCAAAAAAGGATGACAATACAAAGTTCTCATTTCTATCTCTGTGTTGGGAAGAAAACGACAGAGAAATGGATCTTTCTCCATCTTCATTTGCTTCGAAGACATGAGGTTGAAATGGATGGCCTTAGGATCTGCTGTTGCCAGCTCTAGGATTACAGTTTTGGAGGAGCCGATAGCACAAAATATCATGTGGGACCTCTCGAACCTGAGAACTAAAAGCCATCGCTGCATCGGGTCGGCACTGGTCAGAGCAAGAGAACGAGAGTAAAGCGTCAATGCCTGCCACTGTCGCTCATGACTCTGTGAAGGCTCAACAATAAGGAACACCATAGTTTCTTTGTGCCATCGCCGTCTCCTGCTCGGAGCAAACAGTCACTCCTACACAGAGAGAGAGAGAGAGAGAAGAGAGACTGGTTACTCTATCTATAGCAAGAGCACTTCACTCAATTGCTATCCGGACCTCTTCGGGTAACAAGCAATAGAGAGAAGCAACTCCAACCCTACAACAGTCGGAGATTGTGCGGCATCTTCCTCGTGAATGTCTTGAAACGATACCGTGCTCAATTGCCATGAAAGTCTCTCTCTTGAAAGCTCGTCGCACAATGATGGACCAAAACCTGATAGTCCATTAATAGCGGATGTTAGAGGATGAGGAAGCACCTCCCTGTCATTCATCGAAGGAGAGTTCAGATATGTAGAGGCGTCTGTAGATGTGGTGGTCACGCTGTTGTTACAGCGTTGGGAGATCGAGAACAATAGACATTTTGTGGAGAGAAGATTCTGTGCCAAGTGCCCCTCATAGTTGCGCACAATTTGCGGCCACAGTCCATACCTCCCAAGCACTGAAAACGGCTCGATAGAAATACAGGCTCTGACAGTACCAAGCTTTTTCAGAGCGATTAATCTGTGAGCTAGAATTCAATGTGGCCACATAATTGGTTTGCGGCCACATAATTGGTTTGCAAAAGGATAACATTGAATGCCATTCATAGATTTGATATGGCATCATCTATGATGTCCACAAACCAAGCCACTCGTTTTCTCCCCACTCGCTTTCTTCTTTTGAATTTCTCTAAGACTCACAAAAAGCCTTGATTGTACACGTCTGCACATGTTCGCGGCTACCTTGCATGAGGTTCATTAAAAGGGACCACATAATTCATGAGTATCTTTGGTGTTAGCTAATTCAACAAATGCCTATAATCTGAGTCGTATGGTACCATTACTTGACCTTTGGGCAAATTATTCTACACTCAGTACACCTCATTTGCTCCCTCATTTGGGGATTCCTTGTATTTTTTTTCCAAACCCTTTGACCTTCAATGAGGCACTCTTTCATTTTCCCAAGGGTTGAACTCTCCTCATTTGACACAGCATTTAGCATGTGGCAACTCTCTAGACACCCATTCAAGCACCTAATTTGACACTCCTAAAAGGGTGCGTTTGTAATTTTCCCAAGGATTCAACCTTAGTTTTGCCTCCCTAAACACATTGTAAGCAATTATAATGTCTTCTTCAAGAGTACTAGCTCTACTTCGGCACACTTTGGCACTACATACCCAACTTTGTACACTCAAAATATAAGAAGAAGATTTTGTGTGTGCATCTATGGGTTGGAGGCTAATCTAAAACCACCCACAAGCTCTCTCAAAGTTTCAGCATACTCTAAGGCTAGTATGATCCACAACGGGCTACTCTAAGGCCTCTCCTCTCACGTCGACTCATCTCAGTGTTCCTGCAAGTATAGGGCTCATCTAAGCCTCCACCTTTCTCCAAAGTGTCCAACATGTAGGGCTATTACAAGCCCCCCAAGGATTTCCAGTGTGGTGCCAAGCCCTTCAATTTCTTTCCAAAGTTTGCAATTATTTTCAAGTAATTCCTTAGCACACAAGTGTCTTTAAAAGTGTTTCTAAACACTTGACAACTACTCTTGCAAAGCACAAACTCACGAGTTCAAGTTCACTCAAACTTTGTAATGTCAAAGAGTGAGGCTAGCACCTCATCTATGGCCCTTCACAACCATATTCATGGCCAAAGATGAAAGATTAAATGGGAAAAAACTATAATCTTTGGAAAGATGTAATGAGAGCATATCTATACACCAATCTCCTTCACGATGTCGTCGACAGGTCTGAGCCTAAACCCAATAAAGCCAACAACATAGAATCCTGGCATATCTTGAATGTTAAAGATAAAAGGGCATTAGGCCAACTTCTACTTGCCTGTGATGAAATGACCAAAGGGCACATCACAACATGTCAAAACATCCAAAGAAGCCTCGGACACTTTAGTGGCCTTATATGAAGATAAAACACCCTCAAGGATCTATGCTTTATAATTAGAATTCCATAATCTAACTATTCGGCTGCAAGATACAATCACAAAAGTCATAGCTCAGTTTGAAGACTATCAATCAAGTTAGCTCTTTGTGTCCGAAAAATTTCCAGTGAAGATATGGCCATCATGCTACTTAATAAACTACCTAGGTCGTATGAGACCTTTGTGATGACTTTATACAATAGTGGTCAAACACTCACTTGGGAAGAAGATAGGAGATTGTTGTTTCTTCATGACTCTCGGCAACAGACCCAAGCTACCCAAGAAACAACCATGAAGGCTAAAGCCACCTTCCAAAAACATAAAGGGCCAAAAGGTGATCAAGAATCGAAGGAGAAAGGCAAGAAGAAGTTCACTTGCAATCTTTATGGCAAGCTTGGCCACATCGAGAAATATTGCTTCAAGGAAAAGAACAAGGATAATTCTAAGTCTACTTCAAAGAGTGAACATCATTCTCACTGCAAAAGTGAAGATCTCTTTCTCACAACTGAACACAAAGCACTTGTGGCAACTGCTCCCAAGAAAGAATGGATTTTTGATAGCGGTGCATCATCACATATGTGCCATGAAAAAGATGATTTTCACGAGTTTGAAGAGCATAAAGGTCAAGTTTACCTTGGAGACAACAAATGCATTGAAATCCATGGAAGAGAAAAAATTCAAGTCACTAACCCAAAAGGCGAGACCAAGTCACTCAAAGATGTTCTTTATGTACCATGCCTTTGTAAAAGCCTTCTCTCAGTGAAGGCCATTACAAACTACAACATGATAGTCCAATTCAATCATAACAAAGTACAAGTCATTGATCATGAATCCAATGAAGTGATAGGTCAAGGCTATGAAGACAAAGGTCTCTACAAGATTTCAAGTTTTATGGCCAAGGATTCAAGTCTTAGCTTATGGCATTGCAGATTTGGACATACCTCTTGCTTAACTAAGATCTCTTCCAATCATCTTGTCAAGGGTTTACCCAGGATTACACAAGTGGAATTGCATTGCCAAGCATGTGCCAAGCAAACAATTACCTTTTTGCCTAAAGAAGCATCCATTTCTGCAAATAAACCCTTAGCATTAGTCCATGCCGACATTTTTGGACCTATGCATACACCTTCTCTAAGTGGGTCAATCCACTTCTTCCTGATAGTAGATGATTTCATTAGATACACATGGGTTTATTCACTCAAGCATAAAGAGGATGCCCTTTCCAAGTTTAAGGAGTGGATACAAACAATTCAAGAAGGCTTTCAAGCTCTTTGAAGATATTCCGATCTGATGGAGACAGTAACTTTGTCAATCACAACTTCTCGAAGTACTTGAAATAACACAGAATCAAGTTTCAAGCAATGCAAGATACTCAACAAGGTATTGCCATACAAAAGAGTCGTAGTGTGATTCATATGGCCAAAGTTATGCTTAGTCAAAAACAACTTCTACTAAAGTTTTGGGATGAAGCACTATAGTACATTTTCATCGAGTACAGTGACAGACAGAAGGCATACAAACTCTATGACCCAAAGAGTGACTGAGTTATAGTAACCAAAGATTGCACATTTGATGAATATTCTAAGTATTCATCCCTTTTGGATCCTCCCATTTCCGCTTCAGAGAGGGATCATTCTAGTTTTGAAAAGTCACACTATCTGGAGCATGCTCTCTTTGTACATGACTTTTTAGATCATGATACAATTTTGGAGCAGAAGGAAACATAGATACCATCTCAACTTATACCTTAGATGGCTACACCTCCTATCGTACCATCGAAGGTTTATATTTCACCTCAACTTCAGTTGGGCATTACACCAGGATCAGTGACTCACCATTTTCCATTCCTATCTTCGAGAGTCCACTTACCTCGTCTACAGCAACCTTCTGTGCTTGTACTTTTCCATTCATGGAGTCCAACATCTTTTCATTTACCACAGGATACTTGTATGGATTCATCACTTAATTGAATCCTATTTTGAGCCAGCTTCTCGATTCAGAGGGGGCTTCCATGGTCCTATTGACACACATGAGGACTTTGTACACAGATTACGGCATACAGATGTACTACCATGTGACTATGATTTTATACTTCATGCTTTATATTTCATTTATGTAGGACCTACTTCTTGGAGATACACATCTTGTGGTGGATATTGTCAAAGCTTTGGAGGTTCCTATGTACCACATGGAGTCATCCTACCTATCCCATATGGAGGTGATCTCGTTTAGTGAGATCTTGTTCTGTCCCTGTACCTCGTTGGTGGCGTACCTATGGAGCATCTGCTTGATCCATTTGGTGGACATCTTATGGAGTACCTGGTGATCTTACATGGTCGATACCACTTAGAGGCTATGGACTTCCAGATGGAGACTTCCCATTTGATGCTCATGCTAGTACTACTACATTCTTGGTGGACCTTTCTCTCATACCCTAGCAGCCTCCATAGACTACAAAATGGAGCTACCGAATGGGTGTTGAGAATATGAGAGTGCATCTCCCTTTTGTATCTTGGAGTCACTCTATTTCCATTCCGTTTCTATCATATTTCCATTTTATATTATATCCTTTGTATTTGGGCACCTTGCCATTTGCTTCTACCATTGTATGCATTCTCCTTTGAGGGGAATTATCCCACATGAGATGTACTTTTGAGAGCCCCTCCCAAATCTATATAAGGAGGGCCTCTCCCCCATTTGTACTTGGTGAGAAGCTTGAGGAGCCTACTCCATGCTCTTGGCAAGTTCATTTCTAATCCACATGAGTTTACCCATTTCATGTTCTACTCATTTTGAGTCTCACACACTCTTTCTTTTGTGATTACACTCTTCTTTTCATTTTGCTTCTACATATGTACTCTCTGCAGGGTTGTTGCAGAACAAAGAAGCACAAGAGAAGAGCCCCGAAATTTTCAAATTAATGGGCATGATTTTTCTTCTTCAGATGACTACCTGTTGGAAGTCTATATGATCCATGGATCATATGTATTACTTCAAACAGAATTACCTAGCTCCAGGAAGAGAAGAAAGCCCTATGACATTTTATGAGCTGAAGGATCCAGAAGACGAAACTAGAATCACATACCTAGACAAAAATCAGAGGAGATATTGGTCGGTTGGTGCCTTAGACAGAGCTCAATTGAAATACATGGGGTTGCTTGTATTCCCTCAAAGAGATCAGGCAACTACTTCGCAGAACCCTTTTGGAAATCAACAAGAGACAAAACACACCATGTCAGGACAAAGTAGCCAAAGGAGTGGTCCAAACCGTACTCATGTACAATTTGCAACTCCAGGAGTGCAAACAAACAATCAGACCCACTTGGGAGTAGGCAATCAATACCGACCACCAGTAAGACCATGACCACCAGTAGGAGGACAACCTGGAATACCTCCAATTAGACCAGTTGTTCCGGTCTTTCTTGTAATGCCTAGACTGCCAGAACCAATGAGAAGACTGAGACCTATCCAAGTGGCCAAATGTGTAAGAAATCATTATGATGGATTTGGAGAACTCTACGATCACATTGCTGAATTTAAATAAGTCCTAAGGGAAGAACAAGTAGGCGACTTCTTTGTGTAGTATGAGTCTTTTGGACTCACCCTCACAGGAACAGCTCTGACTTGGTTCCAGCCGTTAGACCCTAATCAGTTTGGAAACATGGAGCAATTTTTTCAAGAATTCATTGGAGAATTCACTAAGAGAGGGATTAAACACAATTCTGCGTCTTTAATCCATAGCTTTAAACAAAACCCTAATGAAACTGTGAAAACATCTACCGGGAGATTCAATCAGTATGTAGATAGATGCCCAGCGGCCAAGAGGCCCACTTAGCAAAAAATGATTTCATTATTTTTGGATGGAATCATGAATGGAACCCTAAGAACTTTAGTTTATGTGAAGAGGCTACAAACCCTAAGTGAGTGTCTTCAAGAATGCATTGATCTAGAAGACAATCTAGCTGAGGACCTCAAGAGCATGCCCAACCCCACTAAATCAGAAGACTCTCGGAGTACCATTACATCCAACTCCAGTAACATGGAAGAATTAGCGGAGTTATTAGCAAAGAAACTAGGAGTCCAGGGACAAAGAACTTACCAACACCCAGCCCTAAGAGTGCCTATGTTACGAAGATGTAGTCTATGTGAAGAAGATCACCCCACCCACATGTGTGTGCGAGGAGGGACTGGTGCACAACATACATATCCATACAACAGACAACACCAACAAGGGACTGCCTTGTACTGCCACATAGAACAAAAATACACCAACCACGCTACAGAGAAATGTCTATTCAATAGGCAAGCAAGCCCTTTACACCCACCTCAGTATCGACCATACGGATATCCACCTAGAGAGCCGGGCAGAGAGATGCCCAGATACAATCCCTATCCAACACCAGTAGGAGCACCGAGACCTTATGAACCAGCACCATATCCACCACCACAACCAGTGTTAGGGCCACAACCGTCCCAACCTCAACAAGTGGTCCCGGTGAAGTATGCTCAGCCAGAAGAAAATTTGGAAAGAGCCATAGTGCCAGCATCGACGACGATCAATGTGGAATCAACAAACCCTGGATATGAGCTAGCCCCAGGAGACTATTATCCATATGAATCTAACACGATAGAGTATGAATCAGCTTATGATTCGACTTATTATGGCTATGAAGGTTATGATCAAGCTTATGGAATAGAGGTAGCAACTTTGATGTATACTGCACCTAAAGTACAACCACCCATGAGACCACCCATTAGACCACCTGAGCCAAGAGGACCTTGTTATAGATGTGGGGGAGACCATTTTATTAGAGAATGTCCTCGACCTTACAATCCACCACCCCCTAGGACTTGGGAAGGATATTGCAATGATTGCAGAAAGGATCACCTTTTCAGGGACTACCCTAAGAACCCAACCAAAGTCCAAGACACTGCGCCAATTAATGTAATTGAAGTGATAGAAGCATCTGGAAGCAATAAGGAATATATTGTACCTTTAAAGGCCATTACTAGAGCTCAAATGAAAGAACAAAAAGGAAAACAACCAGAACAGGAACGAGAGAGCAAAAGAACGGTAAGTCCCAAGATTCAAATAGTTGAAGATTCTGAGGATCTACGTGAGAGTACCCAGACCATTAAAGCATAGAAATGGAAGGAAAGAAGAGAAAACTCAAAGATAAATGGACAAAAAACAAAAGCAAGATAATAAGAAACAAACTAGAAGCATGAAAGAACAAAAGAACAGGAAATTCGGAAAGAAGTGCCCATTCCACCACCTATCCAAGAGGTGGAGAAACTGGAATCCATTTTAGCTGACCCAAAACCCGACGACCTAGACATGTGGTTGAAAGCTTACCAAGCCAGAATTAAGACTGGACCGAAAGTAGAACAACATGAAAAACTTTACCCACAAGGAGAATTAGAAAAAGAAAGGCTTGCAATATGTCAAAAGATTCTAGAGGTTGCACAAGCTACCCTAGAAAAGAATATTCCAACCCTACCAGAGACGAGAATACCAGATAATCAATATAAAGAACACGTCGGAGCCTTGGATAAAGAACTTAGAGGGAAGGATGACAAGCACGATCGAACTAGAACCCAGGATGAACCAATGTCAACCATACCTGACCTAAAGGCAGAATGGCCAAAGGAGTTATGGAATAGAATCCGAGAAGAGCAATGGAAGAAGAATGGAGTAAGTAAGCCTCCTTTTGAGGAATTGGATGTGGAAGTCTATCAACCCAACCCCAACCTAGAAGAAGTATACGAGGAAGTATCAAGACTCGATACGAATAGAGAAGAAACCCAGAGCATTTCAACATTGCCTAATTACATGGGAGAATACAAAAAGGAGTCTATGATAATATGAGCACCCACGGTGCAGGGAAAGGGAAAAGAAAACTCAGAAAAGAGTTCACACAATCTAACGGAACTAAAGAAGACAAAAGTACAATGCAAACTGACCGTGGAAGAACTACTTCGAATTAAGCCGCATTTATGGAAGAAAATAGCAAGCCAAACGGAATTAGGGCAAGAAAAGGAAGAGGAAGAAGTTAAGGGAAAAGGAAACTCAACCAAAATACAAACTCCAATTGATAAAGTGGGAGAATTTAGTGAAGGAGACGAAGGTAACACATGTCTACCTGTCACTTACAATGGGTACATGACCAAGGCTATACTAGACACAGGAGCCGAGGTAGGAATCGCCACCAAGGAGATTTGGGAGAAATGGGAAAACCTGCCTTACGACCCACACACATGAAGCTCCAATTAGCAGATGGTCATGTGGAGAAACCCTTAGGAATATTGGAAAGAATCAAATTAACCACCTGTGGAGTAGAATTTGAGCACACATTAGCCATTTGTAAGTTCGAAAAAGCTAACAACTATGAAATGATATTAGGATGACCCTTCATGAGACAAATGCGGGTAGTGCAAGATTGGGGAAGAGACTCATTGTACCTACAACATCAAGGAAATACAACCAAGATAAACTTGCATACGTTTGCATATCGAGATGTTCCTCCACTACAATGGAATCCCATACACAAGGAGGAAGACGACCTATCTATTCATAGTGCTGGAAGAAGTGACCAATCATGGATACACGAGGACGCTCAGTTATGGATGTGCAAGGAAGCCAAGAAAGAAGAAGACAACAGACAGATATGGCCAATAGGACATCCTAACTACAAACCTGTAGAGGACCCAAGGTACATGCCTCAAATCTTTCCGGATGAGACCTTTGAACCGCATGGATGGATGGAAATACTAGCAATCTTAGATGTGTGTGTGAATGAGGAAGTCTTGACAATGAATGAGTGTGTAGATGAGGAAGGCTACAATGTAAATCTTTACATGGTTGTCCTTCAAGAAGTAGAAGGGGAAGTCTTGGAAAAAGAATGGAAGGAGGAATATGAGAGTATCGAAATGGAACTAGAATTCGATTCCGAAGAGAGCTATCTAGACACCATCCGAACCAAAGAGAAACAGGAACCGACAAAGATCTTAGCAATAGAAGCCGCTCCCAGAGTACAAGAACAAGAAGCAGAAATGAGTAAAATGGGACCAGACCCAGATTTGTTTGAAGTTCCTGAACATTTTAAAAGATATGAAGTAGAAGAGCGAAAGATAGCTATTCAAATGCCTAAACGAGAGGCTCAAGATGGAGAAGCATACGACAACAAAGAACAAACAAAAAAAATTATAGTAATAGTGGAAGACAGAGAAGAACGATGCACATACATAGGCAAAGATGTGTCGAAGGAAGAGGAGGAAGAGTTAATACAATTGATCCGAGAATATCGAGACGTGTTCGCATGGACATATAAGGATCTCAAAGGCGTGGAACCCTCGATTTGTTCTCATAGGATACCAATGACAGCAGATGCAAAACCATCAAAACAATGCCCTTATACATACAACGAGATCTATGCTACTAAAATTAAGGAAGAAATAGACAAGCTACTAGCGGCAGGTTTCATATATGAGATAGAACACACCGAGTGGGTATCACCACTAGTAGTTGTGCCTAAGAAGAACAGAAAACTGAGAGTATGCATTAACTTGAAAAAGGTCAATGCGGCCACCATACGTGATAGCTACCCATTACCCATTACGGACCATCTATTGGAAAGGGTCGCAGGAAAAGAAGTCTATAGCTTCCTAGACGGATTCTCAGGATACAATCAAGTAGCTATTGCTACTGAGGATCAACATAAGACCGCATTCGCGACCGAATGGGGAGTCTATGCTTTCAGAGTGACGCCTTTTGGACTCACTAATGCACCAGCCACTTTCCAACGATTGATGTGTCATGTTTTCAAGGAATTTCTGAAAAAGAGCATGGAATTATATGTAGATGACCTATGTACATACTCCAATCAAAGACACGATCATATTCCTGAATTGAGGAAGATATTTAATAAATGTAGACAGTACAGAGTTTGTTTAAACCCAGAGAAGTGTGTCTTCATGGTGAGACAAGGGAAAATCCTAGGACACATAGTCTCTAGGAATGGAATATCCACGGATGAGGACAAGATTAAGGTATCTTAGAGCTTCCTAGACCAAAGAACGCAAAAGAGGTGCAAGCATTTATGGGACATTGTGGATATTACTGTCGCTTTATCCACATGTATGCCATAATAGCCAAACCACTGTATGGGCTATTAACTCAATTCACTTGGACAGAGGAATGTGAGAAAGCATTCAATGAGTTGAAGAAGAGGCTTAGCACGGCCCCAATTCTGAAAACGCCAAATTGTAACAAGCCTTTTCATATTCATGTTGATGCTTCTAACTACGCAATAGGATGTATCTTAGCCCAACCAGCCGACGAAGGAAAATTAGATCATCCAATTGCCTATGCGAGCAGACAACTGAATCAAGCTGAAAGGAATTATACCACTACCGAGCAAGAAGGATTAGGAATGGTCTATGCAATGAAGAAATTTAGGCACTATCTCTTAGCCAACAAGTTCAAGTTTTTCATAGACCATCAGGCTCTATTGTACTTAGTCAATAAACCTTGTAACACGTGAAGATTAGTAAGATGGTTCTTACTATTAATGGAGTTCAACTTTGAAGTGATAGTAAAAAAGGGAAACACCCATGTAAGAGCAGATCATCTTTCAAGGTTAACACATGGAGAACCACCAAAGGGAGTACCCGATGATCTACCAGACACTTATTTGTTCAATCTGGAAGTTTGTCCAAAGTGGGCAGAGAAATTAATTCCTATACTTACTCGTGGTCCACAACACTCCATTAATAAGGAAAGTAAAAAGGAAATTTTACAATCAAGGAACGTGCATATCATTGCGAGAAGCGTGTACTATAAGGAACCCAACGGGGTATTGCTAAGATGTGTTGAGGAGGACGAACAAACGAAGATAATCGAACTAGCACATGTGAACAAATGGAGAACACACCAAGGGACTCATGGAACTATCAGGGAATTAAAATGATTAGGAGTATACTAGCCTGACATGCCCAAGGATGTCCATGACTACGTGAGTAATTGTGCCGAATGCGAGGAGACAATCCCAAAGGATCATACGTCCATACCCTTCTCAACGATAGCACCCAATTGGAGTCAAACTTTAATAAAATTTCTCAAGACAAGAGAACATGAGGAAGGAGTTAGCTTGGCTAGAAAACGATCCCTAGAGGAGATGAGCAAGGATTATGTTCTCATAGGAAGAAACTTGTTTAGAAGGGGAAAAGACAACCAATTATGATTATGCGTTCATGAATGAGAGTATTTACCCATATTAGAGATGGCACACGCAGGTGCAGCAGGAGGTCATTTTTTCAGCCGAGAGAACTGTAAAAATGATCCTTTTCGCAGGCTTGTGGTGGCCAACTTTACACATGGATGCTCAAACATATGTACGAAGTTGTGAGACATGCGAGAGGGCTAAATACCCGATTCGGAGAGATGACATGCCATTGAGACCTATGGCGTGTGCGAGAGCATTCTCTAAATGGGGTATTGACTTTATAGGACCCATTAATCCACCGACCAAAGGATCACATGTTGAGTACATCATAGTAGCCACTGATTACTTGACAAAATGGGTAGAAGCACAGGCTACTAGAAAGAATGATGCTCAAACCACTGCTAAGTTCCTTTTTGAGCATATATTCACTCGTTTCGGATTACCAATTGAGATTGTGAGTGACCGAGGAACGCATTTCCTTAACGAAGTAATCGAATCCTTGATGAATGAATTTTTAGTGATTCACAAAAAATCAGCCCCATACCATCCCCAAGCCAATGGTCAAGCGGAAAGTTCCAACAAGGTATTATGTACAATATTGACAAAGATTGTCAATAATGGGAGGTCTGATTGGGACAAACAATTGCATCATGCAATTTGGGCCTTCCGAGTAGCATACAAGACTGCCATTGGAACTACCCCATTCAATTTAGTGTACGGGCAGAATGTAATTTTGCCAATTGATTTTTTAATCCCAACATTGAGAGTAGCCCAACAGTATGAATGGAATGGACATGAGTTATCCCAACAACTAGAACAAATCGAGAAGTTGCATGAAACTAGGTTACAAGCGGTAGCAGGAATCTATGCAGCCAAGAGAAGACAAAAGGCATATTATGATGCACATATAAAAGACAAAGGACTTAAAGAGGGAGACTTAGTCTTGGTGTACACCTTAAAGCAACATGCCAAGAAGCTACAAAAACGTAGATATGGACCTCTGATCATCAATAGGATCTCTACTAGTGGGGCAGTTAATTTAGCCACTCTAGATGGACATTCTTCCTAACTACATAAGTGGATGCAGAGTTAAACGGTTCATGGAGCCAGTAACGGATCAAATGCTAGAACGTCTAGTAGGTGCTCAAAATAGGAAGAAAGAGGAAGAACGGATTAGAGAGGAGGCTCTACAAGAAGCCCTAGAACGCATCAAGAAAAGGAAAGAATGGATTAGGCAAAGAGATGAACTGTATCTCCAAGGAGAAGAACCGGTACCTATGGCTAATTACCAAATCCATAAATCCGATACGGCAAATTCCTATACGTCGCAGCCTTATTTAAACCTAGGAATTGGCAAGACAGAGTACAAATTGATAGATGCATTGATAGACTCAGGAGCAGGACTTAGTTGCATGCGTAATACGATCATAAAAGATCTCCAACTGATGATGATGCCCACAAAAGCTCAGATGATAGGAATTGGAGGTCAAATCATAGAATGCATGGGAACCACTAACGTATCCCTCCACCTAGGAAATTCTTCCATGGAACAACGAGTTTTAGTGTGCAGAGATGAGGATTTAATAGAAGATTTGATCCTAGGACAGGACTGGATCATTGAGAATGAAGTCAGCATCAGCCTAGCTCAAGGCTATATTTCAGCCAAAATAGGGCATAAGGAAATTTTTAGTTTATTAGGAGAGAAGCCTTTACTCCAACCAACAACCATCGAGAGTGCGGAAGGATGCAAAGAAAAGCTACTGGAACCTAATCCGAGTCCTAATACCTCAAAAACCAATCTAGAAGAAGTAGAAAGTTCAAACCCTAAAATGTCCAAAGAAGAGGTGAAATCACCTCATTCAGCTGATGAACAGCCAGACACTAAGGAAACCAACTCTCATGGAGCTTCTCACCCAGCCAAAGGATCACCCATGTGGAGGACAACATTCAGACATTTACATCAAGGGAAGAACAAATTCAAATGGGTACGCAAAGATCAAGTGCAGAAATCGAAAATGTCATCACCAAATCATTGGGAGAATAAGACGAATAACAAGTCAGCATCACGAACATCTGAAACAACACGACTCTTGCAAGTATGGATTCCAAAGTCTTTGATTGAAGCTCAGAAAGCACGACAGCAATTATGGATCCCCAAGAAGGTCAGGCATGCCGCCAAGCAAGAGATAAGCAATCTGGAGAATACATTACTTCGAAACAGTCGAACGACAAACCAACAACAGACTCATCCTAAAAACCTGAAGAGCAACGATTCTATTGCTCAGCTACTCAAAGATACAAAGAGAACACAAGAAGATCGACGGACCAAAGAGAAGACACGAGACATCATGACAACAAAATGGATTTGGAAACCCAAGCAACAGCAAGGAGTGGACCATCGAAACGACAGAGAGTCCACTTGCACTCATGAAGCATCAAATGCACCTAAAGTATGCATAATAGGGCCACATTACAAGGCCAAGCATTCGGCACATGATATACATGATAAAATTAGTGGTGCACATTCTCCAATTGAGATTAGATCATAGCTTCAACTCTCTCAGGAATGGACATAGTATGTACATAAATAAATGCTTCAGCTACACTAATGATTGTTTTCTTTCAGGAAAAGAAATAAAAAGAAGTGGTAAGAGATTTCACCTATAGAACCATGGGAAACGGAGTGATGAAACGACAACAAATTACTACAATGCACTACACAGCTTCTATACTTTCCTTTGAAGCTAATGCGCTTTTCCTTACAAGTGCAGATGGCTTCTGAAGATTCTGAAGCAACAGTACAAGAGGAAGTATTGGAATTTCCACTCCAGAGTATCACCAAGGCAAAGGGACACTGGTTCAAGGAAGATCAACCGGCTGGGGAGTATCTCTTCTTGGCAACGATAAAAATCATGGATACCGATCATCGATTTCCGATCATGTCCCAAGACTTCAGAGTGTTGCATGAACTACCATCTACAATCGCCATCATGAAGAAAGCAGGCATTCATAAATATTTTGAATTGTCAATCTATAAGCCCGACTTCCAAAGATGCACACAGGTCATGAACACATTACAGTCGGCACTACATGATCCATTGGTGCCTGAAGCTAAAGTGATGGATAAAGTCGGTGAATGGGTAGTCATCCAATTTACGCATGACTTGATTAAAGAAGCTTTTGGATGGGAAAAGGATGGAACTACAGTGGTCAAAGAAGAGAGTCACGGTGCAAAGACCAGAACATTCACGGACATTAACAGGGTGGACATAGAAGAGGAAGTCAGACTCATCCACCAACACTTCTGCTTTCCCAATATGCATCGATACACGGCTCCTCAAAAAATTATAGTTCAACTACTCTCACATGCCATAAAGCAGATTGGAAATCAAATCAATCTGACTCCTTACATACAGGAAAGACTATTAGAAGCAAATAAACAATGGAATAATAAGAAGTTCCTCAATGGCAGCGTCGCTCTGACAATATTGATTTACCATGCTTTAGGTATTCGAGAGCACCTGCAGGAAATGCCATCATCAACTGCCATGGCGAAGTATGCCAAAGTCGCCACAGTTCCTAAAAAGAAAAGAGGAGTCAAGATTGTGGAAGAGCCAAAAACTAGCTCTCAACCCAGAATGCGAGGCACAAAGAGGGTAAGGGAAGTAAAGCAAGTGGAAGAGGAAGTTCCAGCCACAAAAAGAATACACGTGCTTCCAAAAACAAGAATTGAAGAGCACAGGCCGCTTACAGAGGAAGATTTAACCCAAGCCCTTGAGGATACACATCAATATATAGAAGGGCAAGTCAATTTGCCAGTACAAGGGCATCATTATTAGCAGGCCCACCAAGAGATGCAAGTGAAAAAGAAACTCACAAAAGTACACCGTTACAGGGAAATCAGGTTGGATAATTCAAGTTCATCTTCGGATGCATAAGAAGACCCTGACACTTCATTATTGAATGTGGACATTCAAAGTGAATCAAAGGATGATGGACAATGGGAGGAGTTGAATGCAGTTGACTACGCGGAAGTAGACGAAGGAACGAAGGTAACTGACAACTCTATCCACACCACTAGAGACACTGAAAGCAAGGAGGCAAACCAAGAAGGGACACATGTCATCAAAATCAATGAGACTTCCACCATCCTTATCAAAGAGGCAACACCCATAAGCGAGGTGTCAATAAAGATACCCAAGAAAGAGACTCCAATAGAGACAGTAGAAGAAGAGGAACCCTTCACACCAATAAGGGTCGTGGCAGAACCCTCCCCTATGGATGTCACCTTTCAAGGGAGTGCCACAAAAGCTATTGATTTGGATGAAGCCGAAAAAGTACAAGACATACAATTACAAATTAGACAACCACACAACGAAACTGTTCATGTCGAGCAAGGAAAAGATGTACAAACCGAAGAAGCTTCGAGCATACCTAGGACATGGTTGAATGTCAACATCGCTCTACTCAAGCCTGTCGTACAAGACATGATCAGAACCGCATTGGACACACAACAACTAATGCTTGAGGCTGATGAAGACTATGATCAAGTGATGCAGGACAAGCATGAGCTTCAAGAAAAGATTAAGAGTCTTTCCGCAGAATTAAAATTTGTTAGAGAACAAGTACAACAGAAACAAAATGAAGTTCAAGAGCTCAAGCAACAATGCAAAACTCTAGCCATGGAAAATGAAGGATTGCAAGCACAACTACAGGAATTAACAAAGACAATTGAACCTAGCGAGGCCGAGAAAACGCGGATGAACGCAAGAAGTAAAATACTAGAATCACAAATAAAGGTATCCATGGAAGAGGCAGAAAACCTAAGAAACCGAAACAAGGAGCTCATGACAGCTCTTCTAAGTGATCAGCCCGTTGAACTTCAGGGAAGACCAAAAAAGGATATCAAAGACTTGGAAGAAAAGCTAGCTAAGTATGAAGATCAGTTCAAAAAGGAGCAGGCCACCATTGCCGAATGGGAAAAGAGGTACATGGAAGACACCACCGCTCTTAGAACCAAATGGAAGAAAGCGGAAAATAGATACCTACTGCATTGTAAAGAAGATACATATCAACTCGTGATAGTGGTAGAGGAAATCCAAGAGAATAAGGAAACAATTTTGTAGGCACAGGAAGAAATTAAGAAAAAGAAAGAAATGATAAAACAACTACAGGATCAACTAGCACACAAGGACATTGAGGGGACACCAGTAGTTCCAAAATCCACCGAGGCTACTGAGGAGACTGAGAACTGAGCCGACCGGAAAGGGCACTACTGGTGTCCCAGCTTACTGCTGAATTCGAAGATCAAATAATCCAGGTGATGAAGGAGGCCCAAATCAAAAGCAAAAATTTGAATCAAATTTTGAAGCCCTTCAACGTACCATATGGTCTCCTTAAAGAACAAACGCGACACTATATAAAGACTACGATGAATAAGGATCCGGACACAAACCTCCAGTTCAGCCAAGATACATTCAAGTATACTCAAGAGGAGTTCGAAAAGTCTGATCCCATATGGAGGCAGAAACTATTGGAAAAGAACCCTACATTGCGGGTACAATGGGAAGCTTCACCATATGTGCTTCAAGTCAATCCATCATTTTTCCCCGTACCCCACAGATGATCCTGGACGCAATTTTGGGAAGGTCAGTGCCACGGAAGCATAAATACTCAATGGCTGAATTACCCATTGTTACCTACTCCACCACATAACTACTTACCAACAGAAGAATACATGGTAAAAACAATGGAATTTTGGATTGCAAGATATGCGACTGTCCGGGACTTAGCAGTGAAAATGACCAATAAGATATTCAACATGCTATTAACTGTAATCAAAGTTTTCCAGCATGCCAAATACACTTTTTTGAATTTCATCGGCATTACACAAGGCTCTGAAGCATTTATTTTTTATCTATCTACGATTCTGAGTCACTTAACACTTATGGCGTATTATTCTCGACTTATGTTTTTGTCGTCAACATATATGCAGACTTTTGAAGAAGCATTTTTCACTGGCTTCTTCGAAATAGATTCGAAAATTTTTGTCAAAATGACTTCAAACCTTAATGCACGCCTGATGGCTTATGAAACCAGCTTTTTTGTGGATCACCGACAAGCACCAGAGGATGGAGTGAAGTCAAACCAGTGGAAAGAATTTATGATATGTCACGCCAATTTGCTGAATCAAAGAGAGCAAGCAGCCATACAAACCTATTCACGTCGCCACAAAAAGCCTGTCGGGGATGACAGAGTTCAGGAGGAGGCACGTGTGGAAGGGGAATCAAGCAAGAAGAAAAGAAGAAGAAGATCAAAGTCAAAAACTGCGCAATAAAGAATGACATCATAAAATGAATGGACCACCCTCTGCCAAAAGCCTCGCAGGGACACACATTAGGCAACAATGCGAATCGTCCAGGTCCTGAGGATTGGAATTAAAGATCAATCAGAACCAGGACATTTCATGGGAAGGACGGACCAAGGCCAAGAACTATACATGAAGAAGTGCAAGACAATATTTGGTAGGTAGTAATCCTTCCGCTGATAGCGTGCGTTGTCAACAAAGTAAACAGACTCAGAACAATACAACAGGGTCAGATGTGTGCAACCAGGACAAATCAGAAGACCAAAAGCTAGAAAGAGGTGACTAAGAATAGCACATTCCTAGTCACTGGTGGCGTGCGTGGCAGCCCAACTGAATACAGCAACCCAGATATGTGATATAAGAAATACCAAGGGGCAAACAGAAGCAAAGGACATACCTTGAATAAGATAACCAATTGTCTGATAGTTCTTGTTGCTGCTTTGACCGCTGGGTACGTGTATTCAGAAGACTTAAGCAAGCAGCCAATGAGAAGCTAAAGCCTGTCAAGGGACAATAGAGACAAAGAGGGGGAGAGTGTTGCAGAACAAAGAAGCACAAGAGAAGAGCCCCAAAATTTTCAAATTAATGGGCATGATTTTTCTTCTTCAAAGTCCTAGAGAATTCCTTCAAGCCATGTAAATGCACTAGAGGAGTCCTCTAGTTGCATAATCCCAACTTGTTGTAAAATATCTCTTGTAAATTAGTAGGAACTTCACTTTTTAGTAATAAAGTGCCGGTCTCTTGTGTGAAAGGAACAAACTTAGGGCACATGTATATAAGTCACTTTGTGACTCTTTGTAGAGACTTTTGCTATGGTGAACAAGGAGAGCTCTTGAATCTCGAATTTTGCCTCTTTCCTGCAGATTTCCATCTTCTCTTTGATCTTGTATGTGTGTGTAATGCTTGGAATGTGTGTGTAGGACTGTTGTCTACCCCTTCCCACTGTTTTTGAGCTACTGTAGTGTGTGTGTGAGTTTGTACGAGTTGTGGTGTGAGTGTGGGTGCTTCCCGCCATTCACTATTTTGGTCATAACTTGAAGTAGGGTTGTCAGAATCGAGTGAAATTAGTTCCAATAGATGCGTCTCGTCGAGACCTTTGAAAGGAGTACCCTATTGACTATATTCGGAGTTCGGAGCTGGGAGAAATCCTTGATTTACTGAAAACTATTGTAAGAGGTATCGCGGCAGACACTTTCAGTCTTTCAGTGAGTTTGAGAGGTGGATTAGTCTTTTCTCATGCATATCAGCTGAACCACTTCATTTTCCATCATGTGTGCACATGTCTTCATACACCTGGTTAGGTCGTTTGATCGGATTGACATATAAGCATGTGTCAATTTCCCACTATATGCACTTGTGTTGCAAATGAGGTACAATCTCTTTGGCACAAGTCCTTGAGTCTTCTTGACTTAGGTACACAAGGGTCAAGAGTCAGGCTTTACCAAATAGTTTCTAGCTTGAGACTGTTATGTGTGAAGCATATGTACTTAACAGGTTTCCAGCTAAAGCATTGAAGTCTATCACTCCATATGATGCTTGGCATGGTCGTAAGCCATCTATTGCTCATCTGTGTGTCTTTGGTTTTTTGGCATATGCATTAATGCCTAAATAACAATGCAAGGAATTGGATGATAAAGCAGTGAAATTTATTTTTGTTGGGTACAGTTCTAAAAGCAAAGACTATCAACTGTATCATCCATAGACTAAATGCATTTTGGTTAGCCGTTAGGTTGTTTTTGTGGAAGATGCTATTCAACCATTACTTTCATGTACTAAGCAGACATCAGTTAGCTCCAAAGACATGTATGACACCTTGTTGCCTCTTTTTATAGATGGAAATTCTAGTGCTGGTCCAAATGAGGCAATTTCTCAACCTTTATAGGTCTCACATGGTGATGTAGATCATTCGCATTTTTATGCAAATTTACATGATGCACTTACTGATGAGAGAACTGATATAGAGGAGGCAAAGTCTATTCCTAAATGGGTGGTGTAGAAGCTCTTATAGTGCTTCTTTTGAATCAGATTGCTATGCTATGACTGCCTCTAGTCTTTATGATGAGAATGAGCCAATTTTGTTTGATGAAGCACAAAATTCAAAAAATTGGATGGATGCTATGCAATCAAAATATGATGCTATTATGAACAATGGTACCTGGACTTGATGTGACTTGCCTCCTAGCAAGAAGGCCATTGGCTCTAAGTGGGTATACAAGTTGAAGCATAAGCTTGATGAAACAGTTGACAAGTATAAGACTAGGCTTGTTGCAAAACGTTATGCTCAAGAAAGAGGCATTGATTTTGATGACACCTTTGCTCCTACATGTCCAATGACTACTTTTCATAGCATCTGTGCACTTGTAGCTCATCATGGTTGGAATGTATATCAGTTGGACATTAAAATTGCATCTCTGAATGGTGACTTGCATGAAGAAGTGTATGTTTTTTAACCCCATGGCTTCGTGTAGAAAGGGCATGAGAACAAAGTGTCTAGGTTGAAGAAGGTATTATATGGTTTGAAGAAAGCACCATGTGCTTGGTATGAAAAGATACATGCCCGCTTGCACATGGTTTTGAGAATAGTCCAACTAAAAGCACCTTATATGTTAAGCGTGCAAATGATGTGCTTTTGATCATTGTTGTCTATGTTGATGACATGTTGCTCACTAGTCCTCATGAGAAGCATATTGTTGATTTTAAGGTTGACTTGCATGCCTCATTTGAGATGTCAGATTTGGGGCATTTGCATCATTATTTGGGCATTCAATTTATGCAAGTTGATGGTGGAATAGTCGTGTGTCAAAAAAAATAATATTGACACACCAATGCAACATTTTGGGCTTGAAGACTACAAACCTATTGTCACTCCTATGGAAACAGGTTTATGATTGAGACTTCATGATGTTGGAGATGCATTTGATGTTGTTCTCTATTAGCAAGCCATTGAATGCTTGATTTACTTATGCATTACTCATCCATATATTCAGTTTGATGTCTCACAGATGAGCAATTTTATGCATTGCCGAGGTGTCAAGCATTGACAAGCAGTTAAGTGCATCTTTTGCTACTTGAGTGGTACCCAGCTACTTGGACTATTTTATCCTAAGGGGGAATCACTATCACCAGATTTGCATGCTTTTTCTGACTTTGATTGGGCTGGTTGCTATGACACTCATGTGTGCACCAATGGTTTTTTCTCATGCTTGGTAGCTCATGCATATCTTGGTTGAGCAAGAAGAAGCCTATTGTGGCCACTTCTAGTTGTGAAGCTAAGTATAGGGCAGCTTTCACAATGATTGTTGAGTGTGTGTGGCTCATATGCCTATTGTTGATTTGGGTGTTCATCACTCTTTTGCCACCGCCATCTTCATTGATAGTAAAAATGCATTGGCAATTATGAGGAACCCTCTATTCCATGCTCGCACTAAGCACATTGAGGTGAATTACCATTATGTCAGAGAGAGCTTCTCTGATGGAGAGATCATTTTGGCATATGTGCCCACACAAGAGAACATTGCATACCTTCTCACAAAGGCGTTGCCTAGGGAGAAGTTTGAAGCTCTCTACAAACCTTTGGGCTTACTTTTGTGGATTGATTCCACATATCCTGGAACTTCCTTATACATGAGTGCGAGCTCCTTGTTCACCGCATCAGTCCCAAGGGGATTTGTTGATATATTTAGGTAGTGATATTGTGTGAACACACTAGGATCACCAGGGCACTTTTTTCCCTCTTTAAGAGGTATTTTTCCTAGCTTGTAGATATGCCTATAACCCTAATGGGTTACTTATCTTTGTACATTCTCTTGCTAATACATTCAATATTGTGTGTTGTGCTCCAAGCTTCTTCTTTTTCCTTGTATTGTTTGTGTGCTCCCGGAGACCTCAATCTCCAACAACCATAAGCAGTAGTCAAAATGATCTTACCAACTCCCATGATGAGATAAGGGGAGTTGCTGGCTTATGTGATAGTATTCTGTGTAGGGGCAAGCTCAAGTGAATTGAAGAAATTGCGGTGTGAGGTGATAGGTTTGGTTGCTCCACTATCAAAGTACCAAACATCTCAGTATACTGCATACATACACTATTCATGAGAAGAGGTTTCATAGCTACAAAGAGTAGAAAATGCCCATTCTTCATTCTGCATAAGATTAACAGACTCTGTTTTAGGTGTAGAGGCCTTTGCAACAGCCATTCCAACCTCTTTTTTATTTGCCTCTTTTGTAGCTAGTTTTGGACAACTCTTTATGACATGATTATTTCCTTTATAGTATTTGCAGGCTATTTCTTCTTTTTTGTTTCTTCTTCTCTTTGTCTTCCTTCTTTGACTATATAGTATTAGTAGATTTCTACTTACTAGTAGATGAGCTCCATTTACATTTGCCCTTCTGACTAGCTAAGAAAGCTTGATCTGCAATATGCATAATGGACTTGTTCTACTTGGACTAAGCTTCCTGCAACAAAACAGAGACTAACTCGTCAAATGTTAAGGCATTGCCTTTCATCATCAACCAAAGAGTAGAATTGAAACTCTGCTATGAATCTAGAAGACCATTAAGAATGTCTACACAAGTGAACTATCTGGCAAGTCTTCATCTGTAGAAATCACCTGCTCTTTCAAATATTTGTTTATTGTGGATCCATCAATCATCTCTACATTGTTGAAAGGATTGCTAGAATCTTTTCAAAGCTTTGGCACTACACTCCATCTGGTTTCAAAAGGGAATCCAAATATCTATACATTTGATGAGGTTTTGTCTCATCTTTTTCAAGAAGAGAAATCTAGAGTGAATAGGAGTGGTTTTATTGAGGGGACTCAAGCACTTGCTATCTCACAAAAAGGGAAAGGCAAGCATGGTTCAGCTTTGGGTTTATAAAAAACAAAGCCTCAACCCTCCTCTTCCACTCATTCCTCTAATGATGCTGATTTGCAAAAGAAGAAGAGATGCAAATATTGTCAAAAAGCTAATCATACTATTGATCAGTGTAGAAAACTTGTTAAGTGCAATGAAAAGAAGGAATCCAGCATGCCTATTGCTGAACATTCTTCAAATGCAAAGAATGATGAAGCCAACATGCCTCAAGATTTTTGGGCATGTGTTGTTACATGTCATTGTAATGCATCATTGCATTCTAAATGTATGGTTGTGAGTTAGGATGCTTTGTATTGTTTCTTTGATAGTGGTGCTTCAAAGCACATAACTTCATGCAAAAGGTTTTGTCCATCTTTGAAAGATGCACCCAAAGGAGGACATGGAGTGTGTGCAAACAATGCTTATTATCCTATCATTGGAGTATGATAAGTTGAGCTTACTTGTGCAAATGGAGGTGTGATTCTCTTGAAAAATGCATTGTATGTACCTGATATCAAAAAGAACTTAATTTTAGCTCCTTTGATTGCCAAAGTTGGACTTCATGTACACTTTATTGATGATAACTGTATGGTTCATGATTTCAGAAATGGTGATATTATCATGATGTTTGATACATTGCTACCTCGAATGCCTTAGTTGTTCATACTCTCTCCATTGCTGAAATGGAGCTTTGCATGCTGGTTTTGGTCACTTGAACTTCAATAGTTTGCTTTACTTGAAAAATAAGGACATGGTTCTTGGTTTGCAAACACTTGAGTCCATTGAAAAGCATGCATGTGAAGGATTCATTCTTGGAAAAATGCATCATGCTTCTTTTCCAAAAGATATTCATACACTCAGTAAGAAAATTGCAGCTTGTTCATAGTGATGTATGTGGTCCCATCAAGACTCCATCTTTTGGGAAACATGTATGTTATTACCTTCATTGATTATGCTACTCACCATACATGGGTGTATACTATGAAAGCAAAGAATGAGGTATTTTCTTGCTTCAAAGCGTTTTTAGCTATGGCTGAAAATTTTTCTCAAAACAAGCTTTTGACTCTATGCACAGATCGTGGCAATGAATATATGTCACATGAGTTTAATGCATTTCTTTGTGAAAGAGGAATTTCACACCAATGTATGGTACCATATACACCTTAGCAAAATGTTGTTGTAGAGTGTAAAAATAGAACACTCCTTGAAATGGCACGATGTATGGTTAAAGGAAGGACCTTCTTGACAAGTTTTGGATGGAAGGAGTCATGTGTGCAAAATATGTGTTGAATCCCTACCCTACGAAAGCACTGCGAGTCATTACTCCTTATGAGAATAGGAATGACACAAACCCATGGTTAGTCATATGTGTGTGTTTGGTTGTTTGGCGTGTGCTCTTGTGCCATCACAACAATGTCATAAACTTGATGAAAAGGCAAAGAAATGTATATTTGTTAGTTATAGTGTTCAAAGTAAGGGATATCATTTGTATGGTCCATTGACGGACATGATCATTGTGAGTCAAGATGTGGTATTTGTTGAAAATTTATTTTTCCCTCTTTTGAATGCAAAAAAAAGCCAATGGTTATCTCACAAGATTGTTTGGTACACTCATGCCTTTGTTCCAAAGTGGTGCGCTTGACTATGGACATGTGGACCAGCCAAATGAGGCTCAAAGGTCTGAAAATTTTTACCAAAATAGAGTTGAAAACGCAAAGAATTTTGAGCCAAACATGTTTTAATTTTCTAGCCAAACATGGTTGGAACTATTTGAAATTGCTAGCCACATATGGCTGAACATTTGCATCAAAATATCGTTGAAAATGAGCACAAAATTCAGCCCACACATGATATACATGTTGATGAAGTATTGCATAATGGCTGCATGTCTATCAAAAGCTGTTTTTATGTCCAAGTGATGTATTTTCCATCTTTGTTGGGCAACCAATGCAACCACGGTATGAATGCAAGTAGGATATGTATTCCCTCAATCCAACCACTCCTATTCACTCTAGATTGCTCTTCTTGCAAAAGAAGAGATAGAACATCAGCAAATGCAAACATATTTGGATTCCCTTTTGCAACCAAATGGAGTG
>CM035409.1:65962773-66060273 GCA_020310875.1 Ceratopteris richardii
ACAAGTTTTTGATATTAAAAACACTTCAAAAACACACTCGCACGTGATTAGAGTCATCTTTGGTATCGGGGGCTAGGACATATTTTTGCACAAAGATTTTTTAGTCTGGAGCATTTTTGGTTGAGGTATCACGATCGATTGTGTTTTGGTATCGTGACCAAAATTCCCTAGTATCACGATACTCGCCTAGTATCGTATCGTTGCATGCCCACTTGAGGTATCATGATACCATTTCAGTATGGTATTGTCAAGTGATGCTATCGCGATCGCGATCGCCACGATGGTATCGTATCGCGGTATCATCTGGTGTCATATCGTGTCAGTCACGGTATCGTACATCGGCCGAGCAGTATCATATCACGTGTAACGGTGGTATCATATTGCCAAGGATTTTGGTATCGTATAGTCACGTGGTATCCTATCGTTCAACCCTTTGGTATCGTATCGTATCGTATCGTATCATATCATGCAAAAAGTGGTATCGTATCAACCATGTGGTATCCTATCGTTCGACCCTTTGGTATCGTATTGTGCACTGAGCAGTATCGTATCGTGAGATTTCTGGTATCATATCGCGAGTTTTTCTAGTATCATATCATGTAAATCTTTGGTATCGTATCGTGCATTGAGTAGTATTGTATCGTCGACTGTTCAGGTATCATATCATGGTGTTGCAGAGGTATCACATCGTCTGCACCTCCAGTATCGTATCATGCCACTCTGTGGTATCATATCGCCGAAGATTTCTGGTATCGTATCGCACCAAAACTAGTATCGTATCATCTATGTGGTATCGCCAAGAGTGGTATCGTCCAGAACCACTTAAGCTATTTAAGGGCAAAATTTGAAGTGATTGAGGAGCTAATTGAGGGGAAGTAGGAAGTAAACATAAGCCCAAAGGGGTGAATGAACTTAAGATCAGGACGGGTGCTAAGTAGTCGGAGGAATGTCATCTCATCGATAGGAAGCGCAACTCAAGCTAGTCATCACTCGATCTACACGGACACCTCTAGTGATTCAGAGGCGGAGCTACCCATGGCCTCAGAGGACATGCATGGTTCTGTCCCCAAAGAGAACTTTATGCCAACCGTGGAGCGTGAATACCGCACCTCTCTGCAATATGTGTCCATCAATCCGCAAGGGATCCCTATTTACCTTGATGGTTTAAATAGGTATGTTGCAAGGATGGTAAACTCTACCGAATCAGCAATAGTGCCTAGACCCGCAGTCAAGTATGAGGGAGGAGTGTACATGGATAAATTAGGTCACATCTACGTAGTGACAAAAAACCCAGATCGGATCAACGAGAGAGGAGAATTGGAGGGACAACGAAACTCGGGGAGACTTGATCCTGAAGAGTTAGTAACTACACCAAGAGGTAAGTCAATGGTGACTTAAGTCTTGAGAGGGAATTTGATACCTCAAGATGAGTACCTGTTGGACGTATATCTAATCCAAGGGTCAGACTTACTGTTACATATAGATTCACCCATCCGAGGACAAGAAGTAAGTCCAGTAACCGTTTATGAATTAAAGGACCCAGAAGATGAGTCTAGAGTCACATATTTAGATCAAAACCAGAGAAGATACTGGCCAGTAGATGCAATTGATAGGTTCCAATTGAAGTATATGAGGTTGCCTATATTCCCTCCTCGAGAGCAATCAGCTACCTCACACAATCCTTCTGGAACCCACCCAAGAACAAAGAATACAATGTCAGGACAAATGAGCCAACGAAGTGTTACCAATCGGACTAATGTGCAAGTCACAATCCCAGGAGTGCAGTCACACAACCAAACCCACCCAAGAATAGACCACATGAATTGCACACCCATTAGACCAAGGACACAGCGAGGTGTGCAACCAGGAATGCCTCCACTTCGACAAGTAATTCCTGTGATGCCCCGACCACTAGAACCTATAAGAAGGCTCAGACCGATTCAAGTTGCTAAATGCATGAGAAATTACAATGATGGAATGGGAGAACCATATGACCACATAGTAGAGTTTAAACAAGTATTATGAGCCGAACAAGTGGATGACTTCTTTATGCAGTCTAAATCCTTTGGACTTATCCTCACAGGCACGGCTTTGACTTGGTTCCAACCATTGGATCGGAATCAATTTGGGAATATTGAGCAATTTTTCCAAGAGTTCATTAGAGAATTCACCACGAGAGGGATTAAACACAACTCGTCATCCTTGATCCATAGCTTCAAATAGAACCCAAATGAAACTATAAAAAAAGTTGCCCGAAGATTTAACCAATATGTTGATAGATGCCCAACAACAGAAAGACCCTCCCAGCAAAAAATGATATCCTTATTCTTAGATGGATTGAATAATGGGAGATTGAGAACCCTAGTTTATGTAAACTGGCTCCAGACATTGAGCGAGTGTCTTCAAGTATGCATTGACCTACAAGACAACCTAGCTGATGACCTCAAAAGTACACCAGTCCCTACTAAATCATAAGACACTAGGAGTACAGTGACATCTGACTCCAAAAATGTGGAGGAACTAGCAGAATTGGTAGCCAAGAAGTTAGGAGTCCATGGACGGAGGAATTACCAAAACCCACCAATGAGAATACCCATGCTACGAAGATGCGGCTTATGTGGTGGAGATCACCCATCTCACATGTGTGCAAGAGGAGGAATGGGCATGCCTCAAGCTTACCCATACAATAGGTAGCCACCTCAAGGACCCAACCTGTATTGCCATATTGAGAAGAAGTACACTAACCACACTATTGAAAACTGCCCATTTAACAGGCACTCAAGGCATATGAATCAACCTCAGTATACGCCTTATAAATACCCTCCTAGAAGAGAGATCCCAAGATACAACCCCTATCCAGGCCCATCAGGAGCACCTAGACCATATGAACAAGGTGGATTTGGACAACCACAACCGATATTAGGACAACAACCACCCCATCCTCAGAATGTAGTGCTAGTTAAATATACTCAACCAAAGGAAAACATGGAAAGAGCCATAGTACCAGCTACACCTTTAGCTCGTACAGAAGCAACGACTTATTGGAGTTAGAGGTCTGCGAAAGCACGCGAACAACACAAGGAAGAAGAAGAAGCTTGGAGCACAACACACAATATTGAATGTATTACTAGAGAATGTACAAAGATAAGTAGCCCATTAGGGCAATAGGCGTATATACAAGCCGAGGGAAAAAAACCTCCTAAAGAGGGAAAAAAGTGCCCCGGTGGTCCTAGTGTGTTCACACACATCACTACCTAAATATATCAACAAATCCCCCCTGGGAGTGATGCGGTGAACAAGGAGCTGGCACTCATGTATAAGGAAGTGCCAAGCTATGTGGAAATCACTCCACAAAAGGAAGTAAGCCCAAAGCTTTGCGGAAAGCTTCAAACTTCTCCCTAGGCAGAGCCTTTGTGAAAAGGTCTGCAATGTTCTCCTGCGTGGGCACATATGCCAAGCTGACCTCCCCAGCAGAGAACATCTCCCTGACAAAGTGATAATGCACCTCAATGTGCTTAGTGTGAGCATGGAACACAGGGTTCCTCGCAACTGCCAATGCACTCTGATTGTCAGTGAAGATGGTGGTGGCAGAAGTCTGACCAACACCCAAATCAGCCATAAGGCGTCTGAGCCACACACACTCAACAGTAGCTGTGAAAGCTACCCTATACTCAGCCTCACAACTAGAAGTGGCCACAATAGGCTGCTTCTGGCTCAACCAAGATATACATGAGCTACCAAGCATGAAGCAAAAGCCACTAGTGGACACACGAGTGTCATAGCAATCAACCCAATCAAAGTCAGAAAAAGCATGCAAATCTGGCGGTAGTGATCCCCCCTTGGGATAAAACAACCCAAGTAGCCGAGTACCACTCAAGTAGCGAAAGATGCGCTTAACCGCCTACCAATGCTTGACTCCTGGGAAATGCATAAACTTGCTCATCTGTGAGACAGCAAACTGAATATCTGGCCGAGTAATTCATAAGTAAATCAAGAATCCAACAGCCTGCTAATAGAGAACAACATCAAATGCATCTCCAACATCATGAAGACTCAATCATATACCTATCTCCATAGGAGTGGTAATAGGCTTACAGTCTTCAAGGCCAAAATGCTGCAATAATGTGTCAATATATTTCGTTTGACACAAAGCCATTCCACCATCAACTTGCATAAACTGAATGCCCAAATAGTGATGCAAATGCCCCAAATCAGACATCTCAAATGAGGCATGCAAATCAGCCTTAAAATCAGCTATATGATTCTCAATAGGACCAGTGAGCAGCATGTCGTCGACATAGACAACAATGATCAGAAGCACATCATTAGCACGCTTAACATATAAGGTGCTTTCAGTTGGATTGTTCTCAAAACCATGTGCAATCAGATAGGCATGTATCTTCTCATACCAAGCACGTGGTGCTTGCTTTAAACCATATAATGCCTTCTTTAACCTGCACACCTGGTTTTCATGCCATTTCTGCACAAAGCCACGGGGCTGAAAAACACACACTTCTTCATGCAAGTCACCATTCAGAAATGTTGTTTTAATGTCCAACTAATGTACATTCCAACCATGATGAGCTGCAAGTGCACAGATGCTCCGAACAGTAGTCATACGGCATGTAGGTGCAAAGGTCTCATCAAAATCAATGCCTCTTTCCTGTGCATAACCCTTTGCAACAAGCCTAGCCTTATACCTGTCAACTGTACCATCTGGTTTACGCTTCAACTTGTATACCCACTTAGTGCCAATGGCCTTCTTGCCTGGAGGCAAGTCACATAAAGACCAAGTACCATTCTTCATTATAACATCATATTCAGATTGCATAGCAACCATCCAATTTTCTGAGTTTTGTGCTTTATCAAACGAAACAGGCTCATTCTCATCACAGAGACTAGATGCAGCCATAGCATAGCAATCTGATGCAAAAGAGGCACTATGAGAGCCTGAATGAGTACGATATGACAGAGGTGTATCTAATTTGCTGTCACGCAAAGTCTACACCAGCCATTTTGGCATAGTTTTTGCCTGCTCAATATCAGCTCTCTGATCAACTAGTGCATCATGTAAATCTGCATCGGACATGGAATGATCTACATCATCACATGAAACTTGTAAAGGCTGAGAAGTTGCCTCATTGGGACCAACACTAGACTGTCCACCTATAAAAAGAGGCAACAAAGTATCATACATGTCTTTGGAGCTAACAAGTGTCTCCTTAGTACATGAAAGCAATGGCTGAATAGCATCTTCCACAAAAACAACATCACGGCTAACCAGAATGCGTTTAGTCTATGGATGATACAGACGATAGCCTTTACTTTCAGAACTGAACCCAACAAAAATAAATTTTACTGCTTTATCATCCAACAGATGGCTTGCAATCATGCCAAGCCTCATATGGAGTGATAGACTGCAGCGCTTTAGTGGGACACCTGTTCAGTACATATGCTACACACATGACAGCCTCAAGCCAGAAACTATGTGGTAAAGCCTGACTCTTGACCATACACCTCGCCATCTCCATGAGTGACCTGTTCTTTCGTTAAGCAACTCCATTCTGTTGAGGTCTATACAGCATTGTACACTAGTGTTTTATCCCACGTTCATCCAAAAATGCATTAAAATGAGAAGACATATATCCCCTCCCCCTCGATCTGAAGGGAGGGTGCCAATTTTACATGCTGACAGATTTTCAGCCAAAACTAAAAACTCTTTGAAGCACATGAACACTTCAGACTTTTCCTTCAATGGATATACCCATGCATGCCTGGAAAAATCATCAATGAAAGTCACGAAGTAAAGATAATTTCCAAAGGAAGGTGTCTGCATAGGACCACAAACATCATTATGTACAAGCTGCAATTTCTGAGTAGCCCGAACTGAACCATCTTTTGGAAATGATGAACGCTGCATTTTGCCCCAAAATACAGCCTTCACAAACATGTTTTCCAGGTGCCTCAAGTTTGGGCAAAGAGGACACCATTTCAGATTTCTGCAGGCGTAGCAAACTAGCAAAATTCAGATGACCAAAGCATGCATGCCAAAGCTTTGTATCTGAGATAGCCTGAGAATCATGTACTACACATGCCAAATCATTCACAGATCTTTCATAGTCTATAATCTTATACAGCCCACGACATAAAATGCCAGAAGCAATAATCACATCACCATTTGACAGATCATGAACTATACACCTGTCATCAAGAAATTTTGCAACCAGGCCAATCTTGGCTAATGCAAAAACTGATAACAGGTTCTTCTTGATCCCTGGCACAAATAGAGCATCTGACAAAGTGAAAGAACTACCATCAACAGTAGTCAAAATGATTTTACCAACTCCCATAACAGGATAAGACGAGTTGTTGGCGCATGTAACAGTATTCCTTGTAGGGGCAAGCTCGAGTGAAGAGAAGAAACTGCGCTGCGAGGTAATATGTTTGGTCGCCCCACTATCAAAGTACCAAACATCTGAGTCTACTACAGACATGCACTGCTCATGAGAAGATGGGTCAAAACTGCAAACAGTAGTAAACACCCATTCTTCTTCCTGCACAAGATTAGTAGACTCCGTTTTTGGTGTAGAGGCTTCTGCAACAACCATTCCAGCCTCTTTCTTCTTTGCCCCTTTTGCAGCTAGTTTTGGACAGTTCTTTATGATATGATCATTCCCTTTACAGTACTTACAAAACAATTTCTGCTTTTTTGATTTTTTTCTCATCTTTGTCTTGGTTCTTCGAATGTGCGACATTTGCAGATTTCTGCTTACTAGTAGAAGAGCTCCATTTTCCTTTGCCCTTCTGACTAGCCAGGAAAGCTTGATCTGCAACACGCATAATGGACCTATTCTGCCTGGACTGATCTTCCTGCAATAGAACAGAGACTAACTCCTCAAATGACAAGGCATTTGGATTGCCTTTCATCATCAACCGAAGAGTAGAAGCAAAGCTCTGATATGAATCAAGAAGACCATTCAGAACGGTCTGCACAAGTGAGTTATCTGGTATAACCTCATCAGCAGAAATCAATTGTTCCTTCAAGTCTTTGATCTTTGTTAGGAAACTGTCCATAGAGTCACCTTCATTCATGTGCTCACTCTCCAACTGTTTCCGGAGGTAAGCAACACGAGCCTTTTTCCTAGCTTGGTACAATGTGGTAAGTGTATCCCAAGCATCCTTAGCTGTTTTGCAAGATCAAATATGAGGAAGAATGGCACGTTTGATAGACAAATCTATCAATGCATGTGCCTAGGCATCTCTGCCATCCCAACGAATCTGCTCTGCAGTAGGTGCAGTAGAAACCGTAGCACAAACAGGAATATGCAAAATATCATCATCTTCGACACCTTCTGCATCAGCTTCAGTACCTGCAGTTGTAACAGTTGCAGGTGTGATAGGACGTTTTTTGACACCCTGCACAATGTTCCACATTCCTTTTGCAATCAACACATGTCGCATCATATAAGCCCATAACGGGTAGTTGGTACCATCCAACTTATCCTCAACAACCAATATACGGAATACATCACTGCTTTCAGCCATGGCCGGTGACTAAAGTGAGACTAAACAATGAGGAGACATTAGATAAGGTAGAAAAAAAACCAGACCTTTTTGAAGTCCCAAAGCATTTCAAAAGATATGAAGCAGAAGAGAGGAAGATAGCCATTCAGATGCCTAAAAGAGAGGCAAGAGAAGGAGAAGCATATGACAACAAGGAACAAACGAAGAAAGTAATAGTGACCATGGAAGATGGAGAAGAAAGATGTACATACATAGGAAAAGATGTGTCACCCGAAGAGGAAGAAGAATTGATAAGACTGATCCTAGAATATCGAGATGTGTTTGCATGGACCTACAAGGACCTCAAAGGCGTAGACCCATCCATCTATTCTCATCAAATCCCAATGACACCTGAGGAAAAACCATCAAAGCAATGCCCTTACACTTATAACGATGTCTATTCAGCAAAAATTAAGGAAGAGATAGACAAGTTGTTAGCAGCCGGATTCATTTATGACATAGAGCACACAGAATGGGTGTGACCGTTAGTGGTCGTATCCAAGAAAAAATGGGAAATTAAGAGTGTGCATTAATATGAAGAAAGCAAACGTAGCCACAATCCGTGATAGCTACCCATTACCTATCACTGATGATCTTGTGGAAAGAGTTGCAGGGAAGGAAGTATATAGCTTCCTAGATGGATTCTCGGGGTACAACCAAGTAGTTATTGCTATAGAGGACCAACATAAGACTGCATTCGCGACTGAGTGGGGAGTCTATGCTTTTAGAGTGATGCCAACGACATGAGCATATTCCAGAGTTACGAAGGATATTTGATAAGTGTCGACAGTATCAAGTGTGTTTGAATCCGAATAAATGTGTTTTTATGGTGCGATAAGGAAAAATCCTTGGGCACATTGTATCTAAGAACAGGATTTCCACTCACGAGGATAAGATTAAAGTAATCAGAGAGCTTCCAAGACCAAAAAATGCTAAGGAAGTGCAAGCTTTTATTGGTCATTGTGGATACTGTCGTAGATTTATTCACATGTACGCCATAATTGCCAAGCCATTATATGGATTGTTGACCCAATTTACATGAACAGATGAGTGCGGGAAAGCGTTTAATGAACTAAAAAGACGACTAAGAACAACACCTATTTTGAAAACACCCAACTGGAATAAGCCTTTTCATATCCATGTAGATGCCTCCACCTATGCAATAGGATGTATATGACCTCAACCTGCAGATGAAGGAAAATTAGACCATCCTATTGCTTATGCGAGCAGACAATTGAATCAAGCTGAAAGAAACTATACGACTACGGAATGAGAAGGTTTAGGAATGGTGTACACAGTGAAGAAATTTAGACACTATCTACTAGCCAACAAGTGCAAGTTCTTCATAGACCATCAGGCCTTATTGTATCTAGTCAATAAGCCCTCTAACACGAGAAGGCTAGTAAGATGGTTTCTGTTACTAATGGAGTTCGACTTCGAAGTGGTAGTAAAAAAAGGAAATACCCACATGAGAGCTGATCATCTGTCAAGGTTAACACATGGAGAACCACCTAACGGAGTGGCAGATGACCTACCAGACACATATTTGTTTAACTTGGAAGTATGTCCTAAGTGGATAGAGAAGTTAATTCCATTACTCACCCATGGACCCCAACATCAAATCAACAAGGATGATAAGAAAGGATTTCTACAATCGCGCAACTTGCACATTGTGGTAGGAAGTGTGTACTTTAAAGAACCCAATGGTGTATTGTTAAGGTGTGTAGAAGAAGCTGAGCAGAAAAATTTAATTGAGAAAGCTCATGTAAATAGATTTACAATGCATAAGGGAACTCATGGAACACTGAGGCAATTAAAACGATTGGGAGTTTATTGGCTAGACATGCCTAAGGATGTTCATGAGTATGTAAGCAATTGCTCAGATTTCCAAGAAAATACTCTAGAAGACCATACATCATTGCAATTCTCTACCATAGCACTAGATTGGAGTAGGACATTGGTGAAGTTCTTAAAAACACGTGAGCATGAGGAAGGAGCAAGTCTAGCTAGAAAGCGATCCCTAGAAGAAGTGAGCAAGGATTACATCATACTCGGGAGACAACTATTCAAAATAGGGAAGGATAATCAACTACGACTATGCATGCATGAAGGAGAGTACTAACCCACATTAGAAATGGCACATGCAGGTGTCGCAAAAGGACATTTTTAAGCTAAAAGAATTATAAAAATGATTCTCTTTGTAGTCTTGTGGTGGCCAACTCTACATATGGATGCAGACACTTATGTACAGAGTTGTGAGGTCTGCCAAAGAGCCAAGTATCCTATCAGAAGAGATGATATGCCTCTAAGACCCATGGTTTGTGCAAGAGCCTTTTCCAAGTGGGGTATTGATTTCATAGGACCTATTAACCCACCAGCAAAAGGATCACATGCAGAGTACATAATAGTGGCAACAAATTATCTAACTAAATGGGTAGAAGCAAAAGCAACTAGAAAGAACAATGCTCAAACCACAACGAAGTTCCTCTTCGAGAACATCTTTACTCGCTTTGGATTACCTATAGAGATAGTAAGTGATAGAGGAACGCACTTCATTAACGAGGTAATAGAGACCTTGATGAATGAACTCGTAGTGATTCATAAAAAATCAGCCCCCTATCACCCTCAAGCCAATCTTCAAGCACAGAGTTCCAATAAAGTGTTGTGTACGGTGTTGACAAAGATGGTCAATAATGGAAGGCCAGATTGGGACAAACAATTTCACCATGCAATTTGGGCCTTCCGTGTGGCATAAAAGACAACCATTGGAACTACCCCGTTTAACTTAGTTTATAGACAAAACACAATCTTTCCAATTGACTTTTTGGTACGTACTTTACGAGTAGCACAATAGTATGAGTGGACAGGACATGAGCTATCTAAGCAACTCGAGTAGATTGAGAAGTTACAGAAACAAGACTACAAGCATTTGCGAGAATTTATGCAGCTAAAAGGAGACAAAAAGCATATTATGATGCACATATCAAAGATAAAGTCTTGAAAAAAGGAGATTTAGTCTTGGTATATACATTGAAGCAACATGCCAAGAAACTGCAAAAACGTGGATACGAACCATTGCTGATTAATAGGAACTCAACTAGCGGAGCAGTGAATCTAGCCACATTAGATGGAGACATACTTCCTAACTACATAAGTGGATGTAGAGTGAAACGATATATGGAGCCATTAACAGATCAGATGTTGGCACGACTTGTAGGAGCACAAAATCGAAAGAAGGACGAGGAGAGGATTTGAGAAGAAGCATGCCAAGAAGCCTTAGCGCGTATCAAGAAATGGAAGGAGTGGATAAGGCAAAGGGATGAACGATATCTATAAGAAGAAGAACCCATACCTATGGCCAATTACCGAGTCAATAAAGCCGAAAAGGAGAGCCTTAGTATATCCCAACCATATTTAAGCCTAGGGATTGGAACCACAGAGTACCAGTTGATAGATGCCCTGATCGACTCAGGAGCTGCCCTAAGGTGTATAGAAATGACGTTAATTACACATCTTCAAACAACCATAAGTCCAACTAAAGCGAGCATGATAGGAATTAGAGGCCAAGTTATAGAATGTGTTGGAGAAGCTCTTGTATCCCTTCACCTAGGAAATTCCACTATGGAGCAAAGAGTTTTGGTATGCAAGGACGAAGACATAATTGAAGATTTGATCCTAGGGCAAGACTAGATTATCGAGAACGAAGTGAGCATTCATCTAGCATAAGGATAAATAGCAGCTTAGATAGGGCATAAGGAAATCTTTAGCTTGCTAGAAGAAAGGCCTTCTCGTTTCCATGAGGCCATCAAACCTAAGGAAGAAAACTTAGAAAAGGAGTCAGACAATGAATCAGTAGAGTGCTTATCCAAGAAATGCCCTAAGCTAGAATTGCCTGCAAATAAGAAAGTGTTGCTTGATAATGTGCCCTCCTTTCCCATGAGAGATGATCCAAGAGAGAAAGTGAGGAGAATGCTTCTAAATTCACCTACACCAATGGAAGAACACCCACATGGAGGTCTACTACTCGAACATCACATCTATGTAATACTTGTCTAGAATGGGTTCGAAAGGATCGAATGGATAAACTAGATGGACCCACACGAAAGCAGACCAGCCACATAGTGAAGCCAAAAAGAGACAACCGTTACTCACAACAACAATGAGAACCACAAGGACTCCTTCATGTATGGATTCCAAATTCATTAGTAGCAGCCTAGAAAACAAAGCAACATGTATGGATTCCAAAGAAGGTATGACAAGCAGCTACTCAAGAGCTAAGGAAACTTGGTGAGATATCATATCTACAGCATGAAGCAAAGAAGTCTACAAAGAACCACCAAGGGTATCGAAGGAACACACCAACTACAAATCAAATCACACCTATAAAGGCAACAAGGACCAGAAATCAAGGAATGCAACAAAACTGAATACCTCAAGCACCAACTACAAAATGGATATGGAGAACAAAGTAGCAAAAAGAAGAGGAATGACAGACAAACCTCGATTCCACTTGCACTCATGAAGAATCCACTACACGGAGAGTATGCATGACAGGGCCACATTACAATGCCATGCATTCGGCTTATCTGTTCAACAAAACTAGTGGTGCACATTTCCATCATTGGAATAGGACTTAGATTCTATTGCCATAGGAATGAACCTACATTGTAAATAAATAAATGCTTCGGCTAGAACTAACTTTGTTTTCTTTCAGGAGTAAAAATCAAAAGAAGTGTGGTAGGAGACCTTACTTACTTAAGCAAGTGGTAACGGAGTAACGAAGGAAATGACATATCACTGAACCACACATAACACATGAATTGGTCTCCACTAGAAGCTGATTCTTTCTTTATTACAAGCGTAGATGGCTTTCTAGGATTCAGAAGCAGCTATTCAAGAAGAGATGCTACAGTTTCTATTACAAAGTGTGACCAAAGCCAAAGGTCATTGGTTTCGAGAGGACCAACCAACTGGATATTATCTTTTCTAGGTGACAATAAAGATTATGGACACAGACCATCAGTTCCTAGCCATGTCCCAAGATTTCAAAGTCATACATCAACTCCCATCAACCATGGATATAATGACGAAGGCAAGTACTAAAAAATAATTTGACCTACCGATTTACAAGATGGACTTCCAACAATGCACTCAAGTGATGAATACCCTTCAACCGGTCTTACACAACCCATTAATGCCAGAAGCAAGAGTCCTAGATGTGGCAGGAGAATGGCTGATCATCCAATTCACTCATGACTTAATCAAAGAAGCTTTTGGATGGGAAAAGGATGGGAACACAGACTTGAAGGATGAAAGCCGAGGGACCAAGACCTGAACCTTCACTGACATTAATCGTATAGATATAGAAGAAGAAGTCAGTCTAATTCACCAACATTTTTGTTTTTCGAATATGCATCACTACACAGCACCACAAAAAATCATTGTGCAACTCTTGTCTCATGTTATTAAACAGATCGGTAATCAAGTGAACATGACGCCATACATCCAAGAGCATCAGTTTGAAGCTAAGAAGCAATGGAACCATAAAAAGTTATTGAACGGAAGTGTCGCACTGACCATACTTATCTACCATGCACTGGGTATCCGGGAACATTTGAAAGAGATGCCCTCATCTTTGGAGATGGCTAAGTATGCTAAGTTAGCCACTATTCCAAGGAAAAAGAAGGGAATAAAAGTGATGGAAGAAGCCGAGACCAACTCGCAACCAAGGATGAGAGGCACCAAAAGACTACGAGAAATGATGAAGGCAGAAGAAGCACTTCCAGCTTCAAAGAGGATACACGTACTTCCAAGGACAAGGATAGAAGACAACACACCCATTACGGAAGAGGGGCTGACAGAAGCCATGGAAGCAACTCATCAATACATGGAAGGTCAGGTAAACCTGCCAGTACAAGGGCATCAATACCATCGGTCTCATAAAGACACTAAGCAAAGAAAGAGGCTGACAAAAGTTCATAGATAAAGAGAGTTGGGATTGAGCAATTCTAGTTCATTTTCCGATACACAAGAAGAGCAGGAACCATCCATGATGAACGTGGACATCAAAAGCGATTCAAAAGATGATGGCAATTGGGAGGAATTGAATCAAGTCACGGGTTCCTTTGGAGTGGAAGGTACAAAAGTAGATCAAACTCTTGTGGACACAACAAGGCAAGGATCACCTAAAGAAGGAATTCATGTATTCAAAATGAATGAAGAGACGAAGATTCAAATCACAGAGACTCACTTAGATGGTGAAGCCCCACTAAAGAGGCCAAAGGAAGAGAAAGAACAGGAAGAAGTGGAGGAGCCCAAGCCATTCACTCCAATCCGGGTTGTAGCGGAGCCCTCTCCTTTGGATGTTACCTTTCAAGGAAGTGTTACAAAGTCGACCACAAATGAGGAAGAAGAAAAAGAGAGAGAAATGCATCTTCAAATAAGACAACCACATAATGCAATTATAGATTTGGAACAAGGCACAAATGTACTAACGGGGGAAGAACCGAGTATCCCTAAAACACGGCTAAATGTGGATGTGGCTAAATTGAAGCCTGTAGTGAAGCAGATGATACAAACGGCCATGGATACTCAACAATAAATGCTCGAAGCAGATGTAGACTATGACAAGGCTATGAGAGAGAGAAGCCAATTCTAGGTGTTAAGTGAAACCTTGTCTTCACAATATTCAAGCTCAACAGGCACTCTCATCCAAGGAAGTAGAAGCTAAGGAAACCGTGGACAAATGCACCATGTTAACAACGAAAAACCAGAAGATCCAAGATCAACCAAAAGAACTGCAAAGTAAATATGAAGCATGTGAAGTTGAGAAAGCAAGAACGAATGCTAGAAGTAAGCTGCTTGAATCCCAAATAAAGGTATATATGGAGGAAGTAGACAACTTAAGAAACAAGCATATAGAGCTTATGACTTCCATCCTATGCAACCAACCCATAGAAGCACAAGAAACACAGCAACCGACACAAAGGCATTGGAAGCTCAAATTGTGAAGTATGAAGATCAGCTAAAACAAGAGCAAACCATACAAGAAGAATGGTAAAGAAAGTACATGCATGACATGAACGAGGTCAAAAGCGGTGGAAATTGGCTGAAGATAAACTTCTTATGATATATAATGAAGATGCCGATCAAATAGCTGCTATAGGAAATGAACTTTTGACTACCAAAGGAGCACTAACAAAGGCGGCCGATGAACTCAAAGAAATGGAGGAACTCATTGCAAAATTAAAATTTTAAATAGAACAACAGGTAACAACGGGGACACCAGTAGTTCCAAGCTCCCAAGCGGCTACTGTGGAGACTGAGGTACGTCCTCTTTCTCCCCCCATGCACCATTCACCAATAAGAGAGGAAGCAAAGCCGAGCACTGAAAGACATGATCGGGCTATTGCAGAACTAAGCCGACATGAGAGGGCACTACTAGTGCCCCAGCTTATGGAACAATTTGAAGAACAAGTGGTAAAGGTAATGAAAGAGGTTAAGATTGAAAGCAAAAGCCTAGAACAGATATTGAAGCCATTCAATATACTTTACAGACTACTAAAAGAAGAGACACGATAGTATATAAAGAAGACTATCAATAAAGAACCTGATCAGGATTTACAATTCAACCTACAAACATTCACGTATACACAAGAAGAATTTGACAAGGCAGATCCTGTATGGAGGCACAAATTTTTGGAGAAGAATCCAATGCTAGGGGTACACTGGGATTCAGCAACTGTACGTGCTTCAGATTAATCCATCTTTTTGCCCAGTCCCTAGAAGATGCTCTTGGATGCAATTTTAGGAAGCACAATGCCAAGGCAGCTTAAATAACCAATGTCTAAACTATCCACTACTACCTAGCCCGCCTCATAATACACCAAAGAAATGCGGACGATAGAGTTTTTGCTATCCAGATATGCCACAGTACCAGATTTAGCCATCAAAATGACCAACAAAATTCTGAGTATGCTACTTACAGTATTAAAAGTATTTCAGCATGCGCAATACACATTTTTGAACTTCATCGAAATTAATCAAGGAGCGGACGCTTTAATTTTTTAACTATCATGGCAATATACTCGCGACTTATGTTTCTGCCGAGTCCATACATGCAAACATTCGAAGAAGCGTTCTTCACAGTTTTTTTTAGATGGACGTGGAGATATTTGTAAAAATCTCTTCCAACTTGAATGCTAGAATGGCAACCTATGAGCTAAGTTTCTTTGTCAATCATAGACAGGCACCAGAAGACGGGGTAAAGTCCGCACAATGGAAGGAACTGATGATATGTCAAGCAAATTCGCTTAATCATAGAGAGAAAAAAGTAATACAAACTTATGCACATCGCCACAAAAAGCCTGTCGGGGAGGAAAAAGTTTAGGAGGAGGGACGTGTGGAGGGAGAATCAAGCAAAAATAGAAGAAGAAGAAGAAGAAGAAGAAGATCGAAGACCACAACAGCTCAGTAAAGAAGATGCACAATAAGAAGGAACTACCCTCTGCCCAAAGCCCCGCAGGGGCACGCATCAGGCTACAACGCAAAAGGTCCAGGTCCCGAAGAGTGGAAATAAAGAACAACAACCAAGACTTTTCATGGGAGGTTGCACACAGCTTCCTCATCCAAGTAGTGCGGGTAGTGGAAAGAAGTACACAGGCTCTAGGCAATACAACAGGGTCAGAGTTGTGAAGACAAAGACATATCCAAGGACCAAAAGTTAGAAAGAGGTAGAGGCTGAGAAGCAAAAATGTGTGACTAAGAGTATCACATTCTTAGCCACTAGATGTGTGCATGACAGTTTGACTTAACACATCAACCCAGATTTATGAATGTAAGGAATACCAAGGGGATTACAAAAGCAAAGGACTTAGTTTGGATAAAGTAACAAATCATCTGACAATCCTTATCGCTTCTTCGACCACTAGGTGCGTGTACTAAGGAGCTATAGACAAGCTGTAGACAAAAAGCAAAGCCTGTCAAGGGATGACAAAGACAAAGAGGGGGAGAGTGTTGCAGAGAAAAGAGGCATAGAAGAGGAGCCCCAAAATTTTCAAATTAATGAGCATAAATTTTCTTCTTCAAAATCCTATGAAATTCCCTCGAAGCTATGTAAATGCACTCGAGGAGTCCTCTAGATGCATAAGCCCATGTCATTGTAACATAACTCTTGTAAAATAGTAGGACATTAGTTTTAGTCAATAAAGTGCCGGTCTCTTGTGTGAAAGGACCATTTTTAGGGCACATGTATATAAGTCACTTTGTGACTCTTGTGAGAGACTTTTTGCCATTGTGAAGAATTGAAGAAGATTTTCAAATTTGCTTCTTTCCTGCTGATTTCCTCCTCCTCCATGATCTTTTGTGTGTGTGTAATTCTTGGAATGTATGTGTAGGACTATTATCTATCCCTTCCCATCGCTTTTGAGCTACTGTAGTGTGTGAGCCATTACGAGTTGTGGAGCGAGTGTTGGCATTTCCCAGGATTCACTATTTTGCTCATAGCTTGAAGTATGTATCTCATATTTGAGTGAGAATATGAACAATAGAAGTGCCTCGTCGAGAGCTTCAAAATGAACCTACTATTTGTCATATTTGGATTTCGGCGCTAGGAAAAAAGATCAAATTTGTGTTTACTACTGTAAATGGTATCAGGGCATGCATTTTCAGAGGATTAGTGAGTTAGAGAGGTAGTTAAGTCTTTTCACATGCATTGTAGCTTAGCCACTTCACTATTCATCATGTCCCCACACGTCTTCATACACGTGGTTCTTATGGTTCCTCGAATTGATAATTAAACGTGTATCGAATGTGCACTTGTGGGGCGATTGAGGTCTAGTCTCATCGACACAAGTCCCTAAGGCTTCACGACTTAGGTACACATAGGCATATATACAAGCCGGGGGAAAAAATCTCCTAAAGAGGGGAAAAAGTGCCCCGGTGGTCCTAGTGTGTTCACACACATCACTACCTAAATATATCAACAAATCACCCTTGGGAAGTAAGCCCAAAGCTTTGAGGAAAGCTTCAAGCTTCTTCGTGAGTGGAGCCCTTGTGAAAAGGTCTGCAATGTTCTTCTATGTGGACACATATGCCAAGCTGATCTCTTCAAAAGAGAAGCTCTCCATGACATAATGATAATGCACCTCAATGTGCTTAGTGTGAGCATGGAACACAGGGTTCCTCACAACTGCCAATGTGCTTTGACTGTCAGTGAAGATGGTGGTGGCAGAAGACTGACCAACACCCAAATTAGCCATAAGGCATCTGAGCCACACACTCTCAATAGTTGCTCTGAAAGATGCCCTATAATCAGCCTCAGAACTAGAAGTGGACATAGTAGGATGCTTCTTGCTCAACCAAGTTATGCATGAGCTACTAAGCATGAAGCAAAAACCACTAGTGGACACATGAGTATCATAGCAACCAACCTCATTAGAGTCAAGAAAGCATGTAAATCTGGCGGTAGTGATCCCCCCTTGGGATAAAACAATCCAAGTAGCCAGGTACCAGTCAAGTAGCAAAAGATGCACTTAACCGCCTGCCAATGCTTGACACCTAGGCAATGCATAAAACTGTTCATCTGTGAGACAAGAAACGGAATATCTAGCCGAGTAATGCATAAGTAAATCAAGCATCTAGTAGCTTGCTGATAGAGAAAAAAATCAATTGCATCTCTAGCATCATGGACTCAATCATAAACCTGTCTCCATAGGAGTGGCAATAGGTTTGCAGTTTTCAAGGCCAAAACACTACAATAATATGTCAATATATTTGGTTTAACACAAAGCTATTCTGCCATCAACTTGCATAAAATGAATGCCCAAATAATGATGCAAATGCCCCAAATTTGACATCTCAAATGAGGCATGCAAATAATTTTTAAATCAGCAATATGCTTCTCATGAGGACGAATGACCAACATGTCATCAACATACACAACAATGATCAGAAGCACATCATTTGCATTCTTAACATATAAGGTGCTCTCATTTGGACTCTTGTCAAAACCACGCGCAAAAAAGATAGGCATGTATCTTTTCATACCAAGCATGTGGTGCTTGTTTCAAACCATATAATGCCTTTTTCAACCTGCACACCTAGTTTTCATGCCCTTTCTGCACAAATCCATGGGGCTAAAAAACATACACTTCTTCATGCAAATCACCATTTAGAAATGCAGTTTTAATGTCCAAGTGATGTACATTCCAACCATGATGAGCTGCAAGTGAACAGATGCTATGAACAGTAGTCATTCGGCATGTAGGAGCAAAGGTCTTATCAAAATCAATGCCTCTTTCTTGCGCATAACCCTTTGCAACAAGCCTAGCCTTATACCTGTCAACTATTCTATCAAGCTTATGCTTCAGCTTGTATAACCGCTTAGTGCCAATGGTCTTCTTGCTACGAGGCAAGTCACATAAAGACCAGGTACCATTTTTCTTGATAGCATCATATATTGATTGCATAACAGCCATCCAATTTTTAGAATTTTGAGCTTCATCAAACGAAAGAGGCTCATTCTCATCACAGAGACTAGAGGCAGCCATAGCATAGCAATCTGATGCAAAAGAGGCACTATGAGAGCCTAAACGAGTACGATATGATAGAGGTGCATCTAATTTGTTGTCACGCAAAGTCTGCACCATCCATTTTGGCATAGTTTTTGCCTCCTCAATATCAGCCCTCTCATCAATAAGTGATGATCTACATCATCACATGAAACATGTAAAGGCTGAGAAGTTGCCTCATTAGGACCAACACTAGACTATCCACCTGTAAAAAGAGGTAGCAAAGTGTCATACATGTCTTTGCAGTTGGTTGATGTCTCTGTAGTACATGAAAGTAATGGCTGAATAGCATCTTCCACAAAAGAAACATCACGGCTAACCAAAATGCGTTTAGTCTATGGATGATATGGATGATAGCCTTTGCTTTTATAACTATACCCAACCAAAATACTTTTCACTACTTCATCATCCAATTTCATGGGATGTTGTTCAGGCACTAATGCATATGGAAGACAACCAAAAATACATAGGTGAGTAACATATGGCTTGCGACCATGCCAAGCCTCATATGGAGTGAGAGACTACAATGCGTTAGTGGGACACCTGTTAAGTACATATGCTACACACATGATAACCTCAAGCTAGAAACTATGTCTTGAAGCCTGACTCTTGACCATACACCTCGCTATCTCCATGAGTGACATGCTCTTCCATTCGGAAAATCCATTATGTTGAGGTGTATATGGCACTGTACACTAATGTTTTATCCCATGTTCAGCCATAAATGCATTAAACTTAGAAGACATATATTCCCCCCCTCAATTAGAATGGATGGTGACCATTTTACATGCTGACATATTTTCAATCAAAAACAGAAACTGTTTGAAGCACATAAACACTTTGGACTTTGCTTTCAATGGATATACCCATGCATGTCCGGAAAAATCATCAATGAAAGCTTTGTGATTTGAGAGCAAGTAAGAATTTCATAAAGTTTGCTCATGTATTTTTTAATAATGCTTTTGCTAAACTTTATCTTAGTGATGAATTGTCTAACCCCAAAGTGCTTGAGAGATCTACTACACAAGACTTCCCTCTTGCTCCCTTTGCCTTTGCCTTTGCCTTTGCCATGTGCAATGATGTCTTTAGCTAGTTTATACAAAATAGTTCGCAACAAGGTAAGGTTGAAAATATATATGGGTGAAAAATTCCTCTTCCCCTCTTTGTCTATAAATGCTGGTAGATGATACTCTGATAACGATTTGTCTAATGGTTTTCTTGATTTCCTTAATTTTTTTGTATTATAAGTGGCTCTTAGGTTAATCATCATGAAACAAAAGTTAAAGCTTCTAATTGTACAACCCTTAATTGTGACAAAGAAATAGATGGTATTCTTCTTGAAGATGATAGCGTGATCATTGGTTATACCCATGAGCTTTAAGTTAATCATGAATCAAAGATGGAAGTGAACCTTGGAAACGCTTAGGAATAAAATCTACAAGGTTTATTCTCTCTAGCCTTCCTTATCTTGGAAAAATTCTATTCTTAATCATTATATTTATTTTTATTCTAATCTATTTTCTTCCTTGTTGGTTGCCAACCAAACAAAAAATAAATTGGATTGGTTGGATTTCTTTAGCATGGCCTACTTCGTCTAAACAACCACCCAATTCTAGCCTTAATTTCATTGTTGGCTATAACACTGAACTTAACAATAGATTGAAGGTTATGGAAAAAGCTAACATTAAATTCTTTGATAGGAATAATTTCAGCTTGGTGGAATGGGTCAAATTAATCTTTGAGGAGAATAAAAATATTTTTCCTTTTGGCTATGATTTTAAAGATGAACTCAAGTGAAAAAGTGTATCTTGCAGTGGGCCTAATTGCAATGGTATTACACATTCAAATGCATTTGGAATTTCCTTATCAACTTCAAGCAGGACTACTTGGAATGACTCACTCTGCATCAAGACAATTGGATTAATGAGAAGCTTTCCAAAACTATATTGGAAGATGGAAAATGTAGTCGATGAGGAGGATTGGAAGCTCTTCAACACATTTTTATTGGGTGTAAGAAAATTGAGAGCTTGTAGCTATCTTGAAAAAGGTGTGGAGCTATGCACCCTCACCCATTGGACTACAAAATAATTATATTGGTGAAACACAAAGGGCTTGACTACAAAATAACTATATTGAGAAATTCACATGAGATATGAAAAAAATATATATTTTTTAATTTTTCATTTTTCAAAATTAGTATTGGAGGTTGGACCTACTCTCTTATGAGCTTGAAATTTTGAAAGAAACACATGCACTCAAAGCACCCTCTTTGTCCCCTATGTTGGCAATTCACATGATGCCAATCCACAAGCCGAGGGTTGTATTTTGATGGGTTAGTTCATCCTCGAATTTTGAAGCTTACCTTCAATCAATATGTGATTGGGTTGGTCTCCTCCTTTAGGTGAGATGAGGGTTCCAATCCCTATGGGCTACACACATAGGACATCCTCATTTTTATTTATGGTGAGATGAAAAGGTGACTTTTGGGGACATCTCTTGTTGACCTTTCGATATTCTTGATGGACATTGTTAACGATAGCAAGGGTCGTGCTTGCCATAACAATGCTTAACTAGTTTCCTCATCTAATCATAGGGCCATCTGTGTAGAGTTAGTTACTATCTTTAGCAGATCTTCGAGCTCTGTTCATTGCTAGTAATTGCGAGGTGTTCTACCACTCCTTGTGTGAGATTTGGAGCGTCCATGGGTATTATGCAATTCATCATACAATCACACTTTGAATCGATTCAAACCTTGGGAAATGTAGATAGTAATATCAAACTTCTCGTATACATACACAAATATACACACACACATACAAACACACACACACATATATAAGAGGAAGTTCGACCGAAGTTTAATTTCTTTTTGCTTGAATTGATTGGAAGAATAACTCTACAAGTGAACGGGCATAGTATCCATGGTAGCCCACATATCCCATGGGACCCTATGTATCTCACAAAGCAGGTCTAAACAAAAGTTAGTCTGCCCAACTGCTCAAAGGCATTTGATTTAATACTGCCCAAAAACATTACATTGACTTTAGGCTCACACAAATCATACTGTAAAAGGGGGTTGAACTTTCGCCCCCGCTTCAAGAGGCGAAAGGCCCAACCACTCACACTAATGCGCGCAAACACCTACAAATTAACGAGCCCAAACTTTATGTTTAAATTTTCATTTTAGGAGCTCGCCATTGGCATTGATTTCTCCATTCCCTTAAATAAAGAAAATCGCTCTTTTCCTCTCGGCTTTAATGTAGGAACACCCTCAACGTACCACTTTGACTCTCGTATAAAATTCTACATATTGTACAAAGACATCAATCAGGCAAAAGGTTGCATACAAAAGGTTGCAGCATGTAGGGACATATGAATCCCAGAAACTGTTGTATGTGGTTGTTGGCCACCGTTTGACCATCCCCGCGGTAGTTGTGACCGCCGTTCAACCCAGTCTTGTAAACCCCTGTTCTTGTGGGATAAAGGGGGTCCCATGAGTACTATGCCCTTCCTTGTACAATTGCAATTTCAAAGTTAAAGTCCGGAGTAGGCCTCGGCCGAACCTCCATTTAAAAAAAGAAAAAAACTTCTTTCAGTAAATCTGAATCTCTCTATAATATCTGATAAGGTTCTGAAAGTTATGTTTTGTATCTTAATATCAAGTTAGAGGTCGCTCCATCGCGAATCCAATTCGCACTTCCAGTTTCAGAGGGAAGCAGGAAGGTTGACTTTCTGATTTGAAGGCTTGGGAAGAGCGGATCCACAGTGCGACATGTATTCGGTCAGCCCTAGGTTCTTGGAAGGTCTTTGACTTGAAGCGATAGAGTTCTCTGAATTCTCTGTGAAATTGACCAGTCCTACAAGCAGTAACAGAAGGTGCAGGCAGCTATGGCTTCAAATCCAGCATTAGCACAGTTATGGTTATTGCCTTTTGCAGTGATCGCAGGGCTGCTTGCGTATACTCGCCAAATTTCTAACAATCAGGCAGCCATCTGTGTCGTCGTTCTATATCTCATCTCTCGCTGGCATGCTTCCCGTATTCAACGCCGTTTCGAAGCTGCACAGTCCTATCAGCCAGTGTCCTCGTCCTCGCAAATTGCCAGCCGATCCTCTTCTAAAAAGAAAAAATAGTACGTTATTCCTGGACCCTAGGCTGTCAAGTTCGTGTGGAAAATACATCTTTTTCATTATTTATGTATTCGTAAATGCTCTATTTCACGTTAGGATACAGTACATTTTGTTCATTACAGTACGATTCATTTTACTTCAAATCCTTGCAGCTTTGACTCACTGTATTGATTGGTGCTTTTAGCTTCTCATAGTTTTATCTGAGTTTGGACTTCAGACTATAATCAAACAATATTTTTTGCATTCATTGCATAGAGTTGAAATTATTCATCATGAAATACGTTCGCCATAAGGGTTGATTGACAGCGTTACTTTTTCACTCAATTTCTGTGGATTTGTGCTTTTCAGATTCCGCAGGTCCTTTTTAGGATTCTCTGGCACTGGGGTTTTGACTATGTACGTATTCTGAATCGCACTCCCATAATTTTTACTGATTTTCTCCATACATAGATCCTTCTCAATTATAGTTCTGCAACAGAACTCATTAGATCTATGAGGATCGTAACCGGTGGCCCTGTAATTCTGCAATGTGCACATTACTGCACTGTACTCAACGATTTGTGCACAATTGTCATAATACAGTTTGATTTTTGCGCCTTAAATCGTATTTGTAATCTATTTCTTGACTTCTGTTTAGGAACTCCTGAAGTGCACGATTTCTACCGTGGGGCATAGCCGTTTCTAGTTCGAGACTTCCTCCTAATAGCTCATGTTTACCCTGCGAAATTTCAAGATTCTCTTGTAACTTGGCACTGCATGTCTCATGTTGGAAGATTCTCGTTCAAATTCCCTTATTATGTCAAAATCGGGGAAACCATTCTCGATTCTTTTTGTTCTCATTATTATGTTCTCTCTTAAGGACACTGTTCGTTTCAATTTATATCTGACTTTAGTGGGAGATGCAAAGTTCTTCAGTTCACAAGTTGGACATAATTCCTTAAGTTCTTCAGTTCACAACTTGGACATAATTCCTTGTTTGTGTTTCGTTATTGATCATAAAAACAATGTAAACTTGTCAAAGTAAAGACAAGAAAAAATTAATTGTATGGACTGAGATTGGTGGCTCACGGCATTTAAATATCCTCAACAGAGATTTCAATGCTTACGGATTAAGATTGTGAAATTTATCCTTTGAGCGTGCTGGGCTACGTGGTAATGATTAAGTTGCATAACTGAAAGTGTGTGGAACTTAAAGTCCCTTAGGTTTCCTGCTTTCAACTTCTCAAAATTTTATCCGAGTTTGGACTTCAGATCGGATTCAAACAATATCTTCTGCATTATTTGCATAGAGTTCAATTTATTCATCATGAAAGACGTTCGCCATCATGGTTGATCGACAACATTAGTTACTTATTCAACTTTTGTGGATTTGTGCTTTCAGATTCTGCATGTCCTTTTTAGGCTTCTCTGGCATGGGGTTTTGATTATATATGAATTCTGAATCGTAGTCCTATATCTTTTCCCCATTTTCTCCATAGATAGATCCTTCTCAATTGTAGTTCTGCAATAGAAGTCATTAGATCTATGACGATCTTAAAAAGGTATGCGGCCCTGAGGATGGCTGGGTGTCTGCGTAATCTTTCTGTTTGATTAATTTTGTGACTTGGTTCATCCTTTTTGCTTGATGGCAAAGAGAAGACTATCATTACGTTGACCATGATTGATGCGGAAACATTTATTCATTTGGCTTGACACATTTCGCGGATCATATGCTCTGAGAACACTTCATCCCGTTGTTTGTTTTATGCATGGCAGTACCAAATGGGCTTATTTTTTGGTCAAATAAGTTAGCACACTATCATTATGCCAGGTCCTTCGATTGAATTCTAGTCCATAGATATGGATCTCTATCTATCTATCTATCTATCTATCTACCTACCTACCTACCTACCTACCTATCTACCTCTCTCTCTTTCTCTCTCTCTCTCTCTCTCTCTCTCTCTCTCTCTCTCTCTCTCCCCCCTGTTGCTGTGGGTGTATTTCTTTGCGCCACACTCAGTCATCTCTTCTCCATTGACAGACCTCGTCTCTTTTGACATCTCGTATACATACATAGCCATTTTCCATCTAAACCATGATTAATCCTAGTTAGATGTAAACCTATAGGCTGTACTTGAGAGTTGGGTATGAAACAGTAATGTAGCCACTTTTTGGAATTAATTTTGCAGCATGCTGCATTGCTCAAATACGTGCCTTTTTTCTTGATTTAGCGGGTTAAGAGGGGAAATTTTGATTGATATTGGGATAATGAAGTGTTTAATTTAATAATTATGTGACTTACCTATTGTATATAAAAAAAATCCTTTTTTTCCTCTATAGTTGTACTGCAATCTTGAATTCACCTCATGCAAGACCCATAAGGTGGCAACAATAGTCGTAACCATGAAACTAGGGAGTATCTAGAGAAATGAGTTAATATAAAGTGAAGCACTTCAGCATGTCAATCTGAGCATGATATAATTCTTTTTTTTTTCGTTTGAGAGTACAATGAATTGGAAACACACACCCCCAACCTCATAAGGTAGAGTACCCATCTTGCGAAACTCATGGACACCCATCTTTGGGAACTCATGGATATGTCCAGCCAGGATTTGAACTCAAGACTTCCTCCTAGAGATTCAAAACATCAACCACTAGGCTATGCGGGCTTCGACATGATATAGTCTGTTGCAGGGCATGAAACTCAGATTCCTTACATTAACTGTCACTATCGATTCTTTTGGAAGTTTGTTTTCTTCTTTAGGTTTCAGCATTAATTATTTTGGAATACGTTATTGTTGGGTGTGTGTAGAAGTGTGAGAGACACACAATAAGCACACACAAGGAGCACAAACGAAGCAAGACATGCGGAGAAGACATGGCTGGAATAGCTCTCTCTATTGACGATGAACTGAACTGAAATAAGAGCTGAATAATATCCCTAAGTACAAAGTACCACCACATATGAGAGTATCAAGTATGTGGTAACATGGGGAAAAAACCTCTAGCCAGCACTAGAGTAAAAAGTGCCCATGTATAGCGAAAAGGTTCACATCAAAGCTACTCGAGGAACACATAAGTGTAACAAACCCCCCTGGAGCGAATGATGTGAACACATACAAGGAGTGACAGATCAGCCCCCCTAACACATACAAGGAGTGACAGATCAGCCCCCACAAGATAATAAGCATAAAGCTTTGCGAAAAACTTCAAACTTTTCCTTAGGAAGAGCTTTGGTGAATATGTCTTCCACATTATCTTGTGTAGGCACATATACCAAATCAATATCTCCTGCATGAAGGCGCTCTCTCACATAGTGGTAATGCACCTCAATATGTTTGGTCCGTGCATGAAACACTGGGTTTCGTGCAACAACCAAAGCACTCTGACTATCAATGAGAATATGCGTAGAAGCATCAATCTCCATGCATAGATCCATCAATAGGCGTCTTAGCCATATACACTCCACTGTAGCTGTGAAAATTGCCCTGTACTCATCTTCACAACTCGATGTCGCCACTATAGGTTGCTTCTTACTCAACCAAGATATGCATGAGTCTCCAAGGAAAAAGCAATTACCACTAGTGGACACGCGAGTATCATAACAACCAACCCAATCACTATCTGTAAAAGCATGCAAGCATGGCTGAATATCTTTGCCATAAAAGAGATCTAAGCTCAAAGTGCCTCGGAGATATCTAAACACACGTTTCATCGCTTGCCAATGCTTAGTGCCAGGGCTATGCATGAATCGACTCAATTGGGAAACTGCATACTGTATATCCGGCCTTGTGTTGCATGCATATATAAGACATCTCAGAGCTTGCTGATAAAGAGAAGTGTCAAATGCATCACTGGAATCCTCAACTGAGAACCTGAATCCTGTATGAACTTGTGTGGAAACTGGCTTGCAATCCTCAAAGTCAAAACGCTGAAGTAGTTTTTCAACATACTTTGCTTGATGCATAACAATTCCCCCCTCAACGGATACAAACTGGATGCCAAGATAGTAGCTCAAAAGACCAAGATAATTAACATCAAAAGTATGCTGCAAATCAGCCATAAGAATGTCAAATTTTGCATCACATGACCAGTCAAGAGTATGTCATCAACATAAAGAACAAGCACTATAAGATCAACCCCATTTTTGCGTACATAGAGTGTGCTTTTAATCGGACTGCATGTGAAACCAAGAGCAATCTAGTGCTTATGGATTTTGTCATACCATGCACGTCGAGCTTGCTTGAGACCATACAAAGCTTTATGCAAGCAACCAAACATATGCTCTTTCCCTTTCATAGCAAATCCAAGAGGTTGCTTCACATAAACCTCTTCTTGCAAATCACCATTCAAGAAGGCCGTCTTTATGTCCAACTGATGCACTTTCCAACCTCGATGGGCAGCCAATGCAACCACGGTACGAATGGTAGTCATGCGTGAAGTAGGTGCAAAAGTTTCCTCATAGTCAATGCCATATTGTTGCACATATCCTTTGGCAACCAAGCTAGCTTTGTAGCGATCAATGCTACCATCAGATTTTCTCTTAATCTTGTAAACCCATTTTGTACCAATGGCATTCTTTCCTTTTGGCAATTCACATAACTCCCAAGTACCATTCCTATGTATGGAATCCATTTCTGATTGCATGACACTCATCCATTGTGGATCGCATATCTGATTCTTGATGCTACTGCCTGTGTCAAATAAGGGAGAACAACTTGCCACTAGGTTCCTATCTGCTTTTCTTAGACTTAACCATGGTCCCTTTTTGGTTTATTCCAAAATATTGTCAATTCTACCATTGTTAGAATGAATCTGTTCCTTATTTATGAGCTCTGCAGGGAGCTACTGCTCCTGGGGTTATTGTCTGTTTTTGTGTACATGAGGAAGCATGTACCTGTTGACTTTATTCAAGTTTTATAGTCCATGAACCCAGCTTGTCTCTGAGTAATATTTGCCACCTAATAAGCTTGCTATGTTTATGATTGGTATCAAATATTAGGCATCAAACCTGATCCTTTACGTTACTGATTCCTGCTGGTGTTAACCTATCTTCTTTAGGGATTTGATTTCTTTTTTTTCCCCTCATACTTATCCTTGCACTCAAGAAGAAAAACAACCTAAATAATTTTGGTGGAATTGCATTGAAGAATGGGAGCATTTAGCTTGTTATGTATGTGATTGGTATCAAATATTAAGCCTTGAACTTGATCCTTTATGTTAATAATTCCTGCTGGGTCACCCTATCTTCTTTAAGGATTTTATATCTTCTTTTTTTCTCTTACTTGCTTTGCACTCCAAAAGAAAAAACAACTTAAAGAGTTTTGGTGGAATGGCATTATATGTCTTTTTTTGAAGAAGGCTGCAAGTGTGAGTGGCGCTCTCAGTTGAGGATTGTTCAGGTGAAGAGTGAGCTTTGTAACTTAGAGATTTGATGATACTATCTACTTACAATCTTGTAGCTTTTCTTATCATCTTTCGTTTTTTTGGTAGAATTATGAGATGTCTTTTGTGGGATAGCTCTTCACGTAAGGTTTTATCTGATCATGTTCTAGAATAGTAATTCTCTGAAAATATGTGATGTATCGAATCATTTGATTGAGAATGTTACAGATTTGGCTCTCATTAGGTGGCCACAAAAATGATGGTGGTTCCCATTTAGAGAGTTTAATCATGTCTTAAATTTTCTTGCTCATGTTAGGTACTTATTACAGAGGTCCCCATTTAGACATGTATCTCATGGACTCTGCTCACAGATCTCAGTTCTGATCTGTCACACAGTATCATAGATGAATTGCCTCATGTACCTTGCTCCACAAATCATTGATTTATCGTGGACTCACATAAGTGTCTGCTAGTCTTATGCTCCACTAACCTTTGATTCCTCAATCTGTCATGTACTCTTAGTTATGACTAGATATTCTGATCATATTAGGTGCTGATCGAGAATGCTATAGTTTTCTGTTCTCATTAGGTGGTTTCAAAAATGGTGGTGGTTCCCATTCAGAGAGTTTGATCATGTCTAAGATTTTCCTGCTTATGTTAGATGCATATGATAGAGGTGTGCCCACATTTAGACATCTAGCTCATAGACTCTGCTCACAAATCTCATTTTCTGATCTATCACATAGTAATAGAGGTGAACTGCCTCATGTACTCGGCTCTACAAATCATGGAGTCCTTGAATCTAAAATGGACTTACATAATTGAAGTGTCTCTTGGTCTTATGCTCTAAAACCTTTTACGACTCAATCTCCCATGTTGCCACGTCATGTCGAGATGTTCTGATCATGTTAGATGCTTCAGACAGAGCCCTCAATCTATCATGTCCCTAAACCTTGGAGTCCTGAATCGGTAATGAACTGACAGTCATGGTTTAGATTTTCTGATCATATTAGGTGCTTAAGATGTGCTCCCATTTGAGGAGCCTACCTCATTGACTCTGCTCCAAATCTTCCAATTCTCAACTGTTGACATAGTGTCATAGGTGAACTACCTTGTGGACTTCGATGCATAGATCATTGTGTCCTCGACCTATCTTGAAATTGCATCAGGAAAGTGGCTCCTGGTCTTTGCCTTGCAAATCTGCGTCCGAATGCGTGGACTCTGCTCCAAATCTTTGAGTCGTCAATCTATAGAGTTTGAATTGGGAATTGCTAGATGTTTATTGCGAACACGTCTAGAGAGGCTTATGTTTGGGACAACTGAAGTACATGTGATTGGTCGGTTGTCATTTTTGCATCCCGCAAGCCTCTTGGTTTGATAAGCTTAATTTAACCTTTGATTCCCAACTTAAGATTCTCTCTCTCTCTCTCTCTCTCTCTCTCTCTCTCTCTCTCTCTCTCTCTCTCTCTCTCTCTCTCGAAGTGTCATCCTATTCTCGAACAAGACCTAATCATCATACCTATCCAACTGCCATGCCGTTTTTTCCTTTAAATTTTCTAGCGTTTGAGCAATCCTTCTTTTGACTTCTCTGGGACTAATAACTACTCTTCATTTGTAGTTCCTTTTGATGGGGGGCTTTGATTGACCATTTTTCAAAAGTTTCCCAGAAGGTTTTCAATAGATCCAAACCTTGAATCTTAACTTTCAGCCAAGAGAAAAGAAGACTATGTGTCTCACGTCCCCCCTATTTGGGATTTCGTTATAATGAACATTTGACAATGCACTTCATAATGAGCCGCACCGATGTTTCTCCTTGTTCCATGCAACTTTTCACCATTTATTTTGTAGACATCTATTGTATTGGATATCCCTAATCCTCACACGAAATTTAAATATTTGTTTAAGTCCACATTTTCTTTTCAATAAGCAGATTTTACTCTTGATTATTATGTTGCAATCTCTTACAAGAGTTTTTGGAATTATTTATGAGGAAGTAAGTGTAGGATCATTAAGAAATAGAACATTTATATGGCATGAACTCTTCTTTTCTTGTCCAACTAGAATCTATTGTACATATTGAATCTCATCTAGTCTTTTTATATTTCTCTCATATGTTTATTTTGCAAATAAATTATAGGTAGCTCCATCCTCTTCTCATCTACAAACTTTCTCATTATTGATTGGCATATAACCTTAACTTCAAATTTTCCTATGTAATATGGAGGTTGAAGCTATGGAAAATATGTTCCAAGAACCATGAGAACCCATCGATTTTTTTATCTTTATGATTGATAAGTGCATTTGTGCCTATAAGATAACTTATTTTGTTTATTTGGATTAGTTATTGCCCCTCTTTTAACTATATTTATTTCATTATCAATTAATTCAAGTCCATGAAAAATAGTTATTGTCAACATATAAGGTTATTCCTTGCATTTGCTATAGATATATAAAGGAAAAATGATCGAAAAAAAGGAATGTAAATGTTAATGAACCTTCTAGTATATTCTTAGGGTCAAAATAATGTAAAAAACTCTTTTGTCCAATCCCATATGCAAAAGTGATTATAATAGGTAGTTCCATTCAAGCCTATTGTATGCCTTATGTAAAACAATTCAAAGAAGAAAAAGTCTTGTTCATTCAAGCCTATAATATTCCTTATGCAAAACAAATATGAAGAACAAAATGCATTCTCTAAACATTATCATTGGTACTTTGTTTCTCATCTTAGTTGCTCCATTCATGGTCACTATAAAGGACTTGAATAAATTTCTTCCTCCTATTGGGGAGGCCGTCTAACTAGTGATACATCCTTTTTTAAATGGGTGAATGATTGCCTCCATAATGATCGGGCTAGGGACCCTTCTTTTTCAATTACATCTTCCAAGGATATTTTCTTCCTAGAGATAGATGCCTTTTAAACTTTCCTTAATTGAATATGAGATACTTGACAATTTTAAGAAGATTTTTTATGGAACTATTGATCGATGAGCTTTTGATTCTCTTCTTATAGGTGTACACCATTATTTCTGTGATCATCGGCATCACCTTGATGGTTTTCTTCGGCATGACTAGATTAGAAATATCCTTTGATATCTCACGCTTCTTTATTTGTTAGTCTTAAAGAAAAGAGGACCAAGTGTTGGAAAAAAGTTTTTTACTTGCAACTTTCATATGTTAATTTGTGAGTTCTATAGACTCTTATGTAGCTTGACACTTTCTCCATGCATATTTGTATATTTGTTATGAGCTTTTATACTACCTATATGTTCCATATGTTCTCGTGTTAATGACTTATTTCCTCAGCTTTAATGAAGAATTTTTGAGTTTAGGATACTCCATTTGATCAATTCTTGCTAGGACTTCCCTTACATAGTAAGAGCAACCTCGAATTTGTTTATGAAGCTTAAATAGACATAATGCAATGTGAAACCTAATATAAAGAACTAGACTATTAGGACCACCATATGCTTGAAAGATGACTCTCCTCCCAAATAAGCCTTGTATATATAGCTATTGAGGACTCAAAAACTTTAAATTTAAACAACTTTTAAAAGAGTGACTTTAGTTGTAAACCACTCTTTTCACAATCAATCTACATCATCCTTTTGTGGATTGATTATCCACCACCCGTCATCTGGAAAGGTGCTAGTTAGAAAGAATGGTCCACAACACTCAGGCTCATATAGCTCTTGGGCAAAACCTTGCTCTTGCAAGACTTGAACCCAAGACTTCCTCCTTGCCCTCTATAAGACTTACACACTTGAGTAAGTGGATTCCTTGTCCTAAAGAGCATATTAACTTACGCTTAAGTCTAGTCTCGAGATCTTTGGCCAAACGTATGAGTTACTAAACGATGTTCGATTCAGATGTGTGTGAACTGGCCAGACACTTAGATCATAGACTTGATTTTATAGCATTCTTTCCCATTTGGGAAAGATTTCTGTCTTAGAAAATAGAGCTATATATAGTAAATTGTAGGCATACCCTCGAGCCTCATGTTCTAACCTAGAACATGTTTCATCTCTCTAGTGGGATTCACCTCATGCTCCAAATGAATAGAGAAGAATCTATTATCTGATATGTGCCCAAATGATTCAAAACACTATCTCGCTTTGCACTTGAAAAGTTGAACCTAACACATAGTAGGAATGAATAATAAGGGTGGATCAGAAAACATCCCTGGCCAATTCAATGTTTATTCCTTTGTGTGTTATCTAGGCACTAATGTATGAAATGGGTGGATAAAATATGCTAGTCCATTTATGCGCCATCACTAGTGCATGGATCTAGTAACCAAGATGGGATTTCTATCCTTGTCTAGTCTTTGAGAACTTTTGTCTCCCTTGAACTTGATTTGGAAGTCAAAATAGAAGTTTTGTTGACCCAAACATCTTACTTAGATGTTTATACCATGCTCACCTCTAACCAACATTTGTTTGATTTTTCACCCTATCTGAGGACAAATGTGTCCAATTGGGCTTGAAAATCTTGGACAAAATATAGGTCAAAGTGTGCCACGTAGTTTTGTTAATCTTCACTTTAACTTGACCAAAGCAAATTCAAAATGAACTATGTCCAACCTAGGACACTTATCACAAAGAGTTTAGCTTTAAGCTCTTGGTAATTGTCAATCTTATGAGCAATTCCTTAATTTATTCTCTTTAAGGGTGTTCCAAAATATATTTAAAAAACATACGCATATTTGGTTTAGTTATCTTTTCCCATTGGCTAACCTTGAGTTTTACTGAAATGAGTCAGATACTTTATCTGAATCATTTCCAAAAGTTTTGGAAAGCAGTAGGAAGAATCAAAATTTCGTATAACCAAATCAAACCTCAAAGATACTTAAACTTGATGTGAGTCAAACTCTGTGTGACTTAAGACTTTAACTTTTCAATGATTGGTTTCAACAAGATACTATAGTATTTTCTCTAGCTTTAAGAGGAATAGACTAGATTTTTAAAAAAGATTCTTGGAGTAAAGCTTCAACCACATCCAACCACTAGATACTAGTGTGGTATCCAACCTCAATGTCATGAGCCACCAAGCTTTATTGAGACGGTTGTAGACTATATACTTGGAAAAACTAAATCTTTCACACTTTCTTTTGGATAATTGTAACTTGGGAATGATTTATTTATCTTTGTGGTTTACAACCACCTTTAGGGATCCCATATTTTCTAAACTCCAACATGCCAAAAAATTTTTCTAGATAATGATCTTGGCTAAACATTTATAATCTAAAGATGTGTAGTTTCCCCTATATAACCCATCAGTTAGGCTTGATGGTCATCTTCTTTTTTCTAGAAAAATGTATTTGAAAAGAAATCTAAGCTTTCATTATGTGATAGCTTCTATCTTTTGTGATAGATTCTATCTTTAGCTCAAATATTTCTCAGAAGGAAAAAATCATTTACTTGTTTTAACATATTTATGAATTTTGAGAAAAGTTCATTGACTAATGGAGATCCATTTTTGGAACTTCTTTTCATCCCAAAAAATAAGTTTTTCTTGAATATGCTAGGAGAATGATTTGACTTATGAAATAGAAAACTTTACTATTTCATTTAAGTTCTTTTCTTTAGGAACTATCTCATTTCCTAAAGATTACTTTTTCTCGTGTTTCATTTTAAGATGCAACCTTAAAAAATGAAATGTCAAAGATCTTCTAAGAAGAAGAAGTCTTTCAAAGTTTCCATGCTTTTTTTTTGGAACTTTGCATCATTACCTAACATCCATCTATTGAACTTCAAAGCTCAATTTATGTTAAAGTTCAATCACTACTCTTTGATTTTCATCACTCTTTTGGACAAAGTCAAGCAAGAGCTCTCATTTCAAAGTGCTCATGGAACTTTTAAACTTTTTCAAGTTATCATCCTACTTTGAATATGTGAGAAGTTACACAAAAAAGTGCAAGATCTCATTTTTAACTTGTTTTTATGATTCTCTAAGTATTTCCTAATCTTAGATCCATCATAAATCATTCAGCATGTATTCTTTCCTAGCAATATGGCAAAAGATTCTTTGGAATAAGACATGGTTTTCTACTTTATGCTTAATTTTCTATACAAGACATCCTTCATATTAGGAACTTCATGTCTATGTATCCCTTTAGGAAGGAATCAACTAGTTACTTGAGTTGAAAATTTGTGACCAACATTACCTTGCAATTAAATAGTTCTTTGTGTCTTCACATGATGGTAAGCTTGATCTTTACCAAGTAATCTAACTACTTGAAAACTACATTCAATAAACAATCATCCCCTTTATGCATGCAAATGCATGCATTTGTATGTAAATGCATATGCTTTCATGCATGTGTTGGCATGCTTTTGCATGCTCTAAACTAACTCAAGCATTTATCATGCTTGTATTGCATGTAGTTCATGCATTTATGTTATGCACAACATAATATTTTTGCTTCCTCTTATTGTATAAACATGCTATTGCACATACTTGAGTGCATAAAAATCTTTTCTAAAAAAAGGAAGTTGATGATGTGCAAAAAGACCTCTTTGAATTGAAGTTTTTCATTGAAAATATTCTTTTGGAAAGAGGAAAGCACAACCAATCATTCTTTTCCATGCATGAACTGAAAAATAGATTATAAATGCATGCAAGTACTTTTGATGCTTGATTTTCTTCCATTATACTCATGTTTTTCTCTTTTAGCTTTCATTAACTTTTGAAGTTTGTCTAATCATTATCCAAATTGAAGTCTTATGCCACGCTTCAATCATGATTCTATGCAAACTATATGAAAGAAAAAACTAAACAAATATTGAAATCAAGCATGAACTTGGAAAATACTTAGCTCCAAACAATAGCTACATCCATCCCTTGTCTTGAGAAGAGCTATCATACTCCTCCTTGCTTCTCCAAAAGGTGACTGTTGAGAACAAATTCTTTTCAAAGACTAGTTAAATCTCATTTGTTTCCAAATATCTTTATATATTTGGAAAGCTTATAAGAAGCAATTTCTAAAAATTAAAAAATCATAAAAAATGGACAATCGAGTAAAGACCAATGCATGTCCAAAGTTGACTACTTGCTAGGTCATCATCGACTAGAAACAATGTTTGGACTGGATACTTTGGATACTTCCCAAAGCCGTCTTGGAGATAGATTCTCCAATTTGAAGCTATATACCTATATTACATATTTCAAAGAAATCAAAAACAATAAATTTAGGCACATGATCTCTTTCAAGAGGGATAAAAGTTACCCTCTTGTGTGATTTTGCATTTTTCTTGAGATTATCAATCTTCATATCTTGAAAGCTATTGCTCCATCCTTTCTTTTGAATCTCTTTGCTCTTCCCATGCTCTCTCCTATCTTTTGCTTTGCTCTCTTCTCCCCTTTTTGTAATCTTTCATGGTTGCTTTGGACCACATGTGTAAGATAAGGAGAAAGTCTATCTCTTTCTATGCCTTTGTGGAAGAAATGTTGGTCCTCAAGGAACATAGAAGGAGAATTCTCTAGCTCCTTTTGGGCTTCTGATTGAAGATAGCATAGAGCTTTTGTCTAGCTCTCAGATACTTGTTTTAGAAATGAGTAGGAAAATTATCAAGGGAATCGTAGAATCACAGAATATCCAAAATTTTATAATTGTAATAAAAGTTGTGGCATATTGGTTAGATGATTGTGATGCCAAAATGCATGCCTAAGTTCAAATCATGCGATCAACATTGAGGCATACAAATAAATGTTTTTCCACTTTGATTTAGATGACAAAAGATTATGCATTCGATCGGGAGAAGCTGATGCATGCAAAGAAAGAGTGCTAGCTACAAAGATTTTGATTTGGAACATATGCGGATACTCACACATGCCATGAAAAGTAAGACTATGGAAATAAAGAGCCAATTGATGCGATAGGATTCTCATCTCATAGATAAGAACATGAAAAAGCAAGGTTCTTCATGATAGGTTGAAGAAGAAGATGGCGAACCATCAAGGTCTCCATGAGAGCTTGAGGAAGATGATGAGCCATCAAGGTCACCATGGAAGCCTGCCTAGATCTCTAATACCAATGTAAAGAACTAGACTTTTAGGACCACCACATGATTGAGAGATGGCTCTCCTCCCAACCAAGCCTTATATATATATATATATATATATATATATATATATATATATATATATATATATATATATATATATATATATATATATATATATATATATATATATATATATATATATATATATATATATATATATATATATATAGAGCTATTGATGATCCAAACCCTTTAACACTAGTGTTGTACCAAAACAGAACACTTTAATGTCCTTTTTGCTAACAAGTAAGAAAAATCATGCATACTAATCAAATAAAATTCTAAAAAAACATTCAAGCCCCATAAAGAACTATAGCTAAATGTTCTAAAAAATATAACATTTTATGGTAATTCAAAATATAGAAATGATTGAATATGGTTAACAAAATAGTTTTTTTGTAGACTTATATATGAGAAGAAAGAAATATCTCCATGAAAAAAAAATCTTCCTATTGAAATAATTTTTCCCATGCTTATTTAAAGTCATATAATCATTTAAGACAAGTCTTGGGAATTGAAAAAATCATTTTTATAATAAGAAAAATACTACAATACAAGGTGCTCATTATATAGTTATACACTATAAGAGCCTTCTATATGATATTGATGCATAAAAACAATAAAATAGCTGGTTTTTTATTTCAAAAACCATCATATAATATCATACAAATATGGTATGTGTCTTTGAAGCAATACATTTTGTACCTATCTCACATACCACTAACAATCTCAATATTTCATTGAATAGCCATATTCCACTCTGTCGAGGATAGAAATTTATCCTAAAAAATTATCTTTTCTCAATTATATAAGGTATATAATATCAATCAAAATAATTATATAAACATTATAGAATAATTTATATAGAAAAAAATCTAGCATATTAACTTTAATCATGTAGCATATACAATAGTTTCTCATCAAGTGATCTTTTCTTAGCACATAAAAATAGTAATTAGCTCTCTCATCAACAAGTGCATCATGCAAATCTACATCAGAAATGGAATGATATGCATCATCACATGAAACCTGCAAAGGTTGAGAAGTTGCCTTATTAGGACCAACGCTAAACTGTCTACCTGTGAAAAGAGGTAGCAAAGTATCATAGATGTCTTTGGAGCTAACCAGTGTCTCTTTTGATTGAAAGTAAAGGCTGATAAGCATCTTCCTCAAAAACAACATCATGGCTAACCAAAATGCGTTTAGTTTGTGCATGATACAGACGATAGCCTTTGCTTTCAGAATTGTACCCAACAAAAATACATTTTACTACTTTATCGTCCAATTTCTTGTGATGTAGTTCAGGCACTAATGCATATGCCAGACAACCAAAAACATGCAGATGAGCAAGAGATGGCTTGCGAACATGCCAAGCTTCATATGAAGTGATAGATTGTAGTGCTTTAGTGGGACACCTGTTAAGTACATATGCTGCACACATGACAACCTCAAGCCAGAAACTATGTGGTAGGCTTGACTCTTGACCATACACCTCGCCATCTCCATGAGTCACATGTTCTTCTGTTCAGCAACTCCATTTTGTTGAGATGTATAAGGCACGGTACACTGATGTTTTATCCATGTTCAGCCAAAAATGCATTAAATTTGAAAGACATATATTCCTCCCCTCGATCAAAATGGAGGGTGCCCATTTTACATGCTGACATATTTTTAGACAAAACCAAAAACTACTTAAAGAACATAAACACTTTGGACTTTTCTTTGAGTGGATATACCCATGTATGCCCCAAAAAATCATCAATGAAAGTCACAAAGTAAAGATAGTTTCCAAAAGAGGACCATAGAAATCACTGTGAATAAGCTGTAATTTTTAAGTAGATGGAACTGAACCATATCTTGGAAAGGAGGAATGCTGCATTTTGCCCAAAATACAACCTTCACAGACATATTTTTCGGGTGCCTCAAGTTTGCGCAAAGAGGACACCATTCTAGATTTCCACAAGCATAGCAAACTAGCAAAATTTAGATGACCAAAGCATGCATGCCAAAGCTTTGCATCTGACATAGCCTGAGAATCATGTACTGCACATGCTGAATCATTCATAGATTTTTCATAATCTATGAGCTTATACAGCCCATGACATAAAATGCCAGAAGCAATAATCATGTCACCATTTTATAGATCATGAATTGTTCATCTATCATAAACAAATTTCACAACCAAGCCAATCTTGGCTAATGCAGAAACTGATAACAGATTCTTCTTGATCCTTGGCACAAATAAAGCATCCAGCAATGTAAAAGAACTACCATTAGTAGTAGTCAAAATGATCTTACCAACTCCCATGACCAGATAAGAGGAGTTGTTGGTGCATGTGACAATATTCGCTATAGGGGCAGGCTCGAGTGAAGTGAAGAAATTGTGTGCGAGGTAATATATTTTGTTGCGCCACTATCAAAGTACCAAACATCTGAGTCTACTGCAGACATACATTGTTCAGGAGAAGATGGGTCGAAATTGCAGACAGTAGTAAATGCCCATTCTTCATTCTACACAAGATTAGCAAGCTCTGTTTTTGGTGTAGTGGCCTTGCAACAACCATTCCAGCCTCTTTTTTCTTTGCCTCTTTTGCAACCAATTTTGGATAGTTCTTTATGACATGATCGTTTCCTTTGCACTACTTACAAAATAATTTCTGCTTTTCTGATTTCATCTCATCTTTGTCTTCCTTCTTTGAATGTGCAGCATTTGTAGATTTCTGCTTACTAGTAGATGAGCTCCATTTACCTTTGTCCTTCTGACTAGCCAGGAAAGCTTGATCTGCAACACGCATAATGGACTTGTTCTGCCTAGACTGATCTTCCTGCAATAGAATAGAGACTAACTCCTCAAATGACATGGCATTTGGATTGCCTTTCATTATCAAACAAAGAGTAGAAGCAAAAATCTGATATGAATCAAAAAGACCATTCAAAACGGTCTGCACAAGTGAGCTATCTGGTATAACTTCATTAGCAGAAATCAATTGTTCCTTCAAGTCTTTGATCTTTGTCAGAAAATTGTCCATAGAATCAACTTTATTCATGTGCTCACTCTCCAACTGTTTTTGGAGGTAAGAAACATGAGCCTCATTCCTTGCCTAGTACAATGTGGTAAGTGTATCCCAAGCATCCTTAGCTATTTTGCAAGAGCGAATGTGAGGAATAATGACACATTTGACAGATAATTCTATCAATGCATGTGCTTGAGAGCATCTATGCCATCCCAACAAATTTTCTGTACAGTAGGTGCAACAGGAACCACCACGCGAATAGGAATGTGCATAATATCACCATCTTTGATGCCATCTGCATCCGCTTCAGTACCTGTATTTGCAAGTGTAATAGGATGTTTTTCAACACGCTGCACAATATTCCAAATTCCATTTGCAACCAATATATGATGCATCATATAAGCCCACAATGGGTAATTCCTACCATCCAACGTATCCTCAACAACCAACATACGAAATACATCACTGCTTTCAGCCATGGCCACTGAATAAAATACCATGATGCAGAAAATTGATTGTATATGAAAAAGTTGAACAAAACTACCCTCATCCTAAGTATGCTCACCAAATTCATGTGATTCTGAGACTATGATCTGAGAACTTGAATATGGTTGAACTTGAATAATTTGCTTTATGTGCAAAAGAAGGATATGGTTATTGGTTTGCAAACACTTGAGTGCTACACATGCTACAGGAAAATTGAAACTGGTTCATAATGATGTATGTCATCCAATCAATAATCCATCTCTTGTCAAGCATGTATACTTTGTTACCTTCATTGATGATGCAACCCTCCATACTTGGGTGTATAATATGAAAGAGAAGAATGAGGTGTTCTCTTGATTTAAAATTTTTTGGTTGTGGTTGAAAATGTTTTGTTGATATATTTAGGTAGTGATGTGTGTGAACACACTAGGACCTTCGGGGCACTTTTTTCCCTCTTTAGGTGCCTTTTTTCCCCTGGCTTGTATATATGCCTATTACCCTAGAGGGTCTCTTATCTTTGTACATTCTAGTGGTAATACATTCAATATTATGTGTTGTGCTTCAAGCTTCTTCTTCTTCCTTGTGTTGTTTGCATGCTTTCGCAGACCTCAAACTCTAACAATTGGTATCAGAGTAGGTCATCGCTTCATCTAGGGCATCGTCGACAGCCCTCCGGTCATAGTCTTAGAATTGCACAAAATTTGGTGAGCATACTCAGGGTGATTAGGAGATCAAAAAAACTTTGCTTCTAGTATCAAAATCAAAATCTGAACTCGTTTCAATCTCCGAATGCACTATCACTTTGCATGTGTAGGCTATTTTGTCTTTTGGTGCCAAAGATATATGCAGGTTTTGGTTCGCTAGTACAAGCGTCTCAAAGTCTGCTACAGGTTTAACAAAACTCGACAGGCTAATTTTGTTCAACATTTTGAGTTATAGTCAATTTTTTGCATCAAGGTATTTTAGTCAGTGGCCATGGTCAAAAGCAGTGATGTGTTCCATATGTTGGTTGTTGAGGATAAGTTGGACGGTACCAATTACCCATTATGGGCTTATATGATGCATCATGTATTGGTTGCAAAAGGACTATGGAATATTGTGCAAGGTGTTCAAAAACATCCTATTACGCATGCAAACATAATTTTTGAAGGTGATGCAGATGGCATTGAAGATGAAATATTCTTCATGTCCCTGTTGGTGATGCCGTACCTATTGCACCTACTATAGAGCAAATTCATTGGGATGGCAGAGATGCTCAGGCACATGCAATGATAGCCTTGTCTATCAAACATGACATTATTCTTCACATTTGCTCTTGCATAATAGCTAAGGATGCTTGGGATACACTTACCACTTTATACCAGGCAAGGGATGAGGCTCATACTCAAAAATTGTAGCTTGTTCACAGTGATGTCTATGGTCCTACGCAGACACCCTCCTTTGGGAACTATCTTTACTTGGTGACTTTCATCGATGATTTTCTCACGCATGCGTGGGTATATCCATTGAAAGCAAACTCTAAAGTGTTTATGTTCTTCAAACAGTTTCTAGTTTTGGTTGAAAATCGATCAGCATGTAAAATGGGCACCCTCTATTGTGATTGAGGAGGAGGGATATATGTCCTCTAAATTTAATGCATTTTTGGTTGAACGTGGGATAACACATCAATGCATAGTTCCGTATGACCTCAACAGAATGGAGTTGTTGAATGGAAGAACATTTCACTCATGGAGATGGCAAGGTGTATGGTCAAGATTCAGGCTTTACCACATAGCCTCTCGCTTGAGGTTGTTATGTGTGCTAGATATGTACTTAATAGGTGTCCCACTATAGCATTGCATTCTATCACTCCATATGAGGCTTGGCATGGTCGCAAGCCATCTGTTGCTCATCTGCGTGTTTTTGGTTGTTTGGCATATGCATTACTGCCTGAACAACAACACAGGAAATTCGATGATAAAGCAATGAAATGTATTTTTGTTGGGTACTGTTCTGAAAGCAAAGGCTATCATTTGTATCATCCATAGACTAAATGCATTTTGGTTAGCCGTGATGTTTTTTTTTGTGGAATATATTATTCAGTCACTACTTCCATGTACTAAGGAGACATCTGTTAACTCCAAAGACATGTATGATACTTTGCTACCTCTTTTTACAGGTGGATAGTCTAGTGATGGTCCTAATGAGGCAACTTCTCAACCTTTGTAGGTTTCATGTGATGATGGAGATCACTCCATTTCTTATGCAAATTTGCATGATGCACTTGGTGATGAGAGGGTTGATACTGAGGAGGCAAAAACTATGCGAAAATGGCTACTGTGGACTTTGTGTGATAGCAAATTAGATGCACCTCTCTCATATCGTATTCATTCAGGTTCTCATAGTGCCTCTTTTGTATTAGATTGCTATGCTATGGCTGCCTCTAGTCTCTGTGATAAGAATGAGCCTATTTCGTTTTATGAAGCATAAAATTCAAAAAATTAGATGGCTGCTATGCAATCTGAATATGATGTTATAATGAAAAATGGTACCTGGTCTTTATGTGACTTGCATCCTAGCAAGAAGTCCATTGGCACTAAGTGGGTATACAAGCTTAAGCGTAAGCCTGATGGAACAATTGACAGGTATAAGGCTAGGCTTGTTGCAAAGGGTTATACTCAAGAAAGAGGCATTGATTTTGATGAGACCTTTGCTCCTACTTGCCAAATGACTACTGTTCATAGAATCTATACACTTGCAACTCATCATGATTGGAATGTACATCAATTGGACATTAAAATTGCATTTTTGAATGGTGATTTACATGAAGTGTATGTTTTTTTCGCCCCATGGATTTGTGAAAAAAGGGCATGAAAACAAATTGTGTACGTTGAAGAAGGCATTATATGGTTTAAAGCAAGCACCACATGCTTGGTATGAAAAGATACATGCCTATCGCATTGCACAAGGTTTTGAGAATAGTCCAACAGAGAGAACCTTATACGTTAAGCATGGTAATGATGTGCTTCTAATCATTGTTATCTATGTTGATGACATGTTGCTCACTGGTCTTCATGAGAAGTATATTGCTGATTTTAAGGCTGATTTGCATGCTTCATTTGATACGTCTAATTTGGGGCAATTGCATCATTATTTGGGCATTCAATTTATGCAAGTTGATGGCAAAATAGCTTTGTGTCAAACAAAATATATTGAGACATTATTGTAGAGTTTTGGCCTTGAAGAGTGCAAACCTATTACCACTCCTATGGAGATAGGTTTATGATTGAGTCGTCTTGATGTTGGAGATGCATTTGATGCTGTTCTTTATTAGCATACTATTGAATGCTTGATTTACTTATGCATTACTCAACCATGTACTCAGTTTGTTGTCTCATAGATGAGCAAGTTTATGCATTGCCCAGTTGTCAAGCATTGGCAGGCAGTTAAGCACATCTTTCGCTACTTGAGTGGTACCCAGATACTTGGATTGTTTTATCCCAAGGGGGGATCACTACCACCAAATTTACATGCTTTTTTTTTACTCAGACTGGGCTGGTTGCTATGACACTTGTGTGTCTAGTAGTGGCTTTTGCTTCATGCTTGGTGGCTCATGTATATCTTGGTTGAGCAAGAAATAACCTACTGTGGCCACTTCTAGTTGTGAGGTTGAGTATAGGGCAGCTTTCATAGTGATTGTTGAGTGCATGTGTGGCTCATATGTCTTATGGCTGATTTAGGTGTTGGTCAATCTTCTACCACCACCATCTTCACTGATAGTCAGAGCGCATTGGCAGTTCCGAGGAACCATGTGTTCCATGCTCGCACTAAGCACATTGAGGTGCATTATCATTATGTCAAGAAGAGGTTCTCTACTAGAGAGATAAGCTTTGCATATGTGCCCACACAGGAGAACATTGCAGACCTTTACATGAAGGCTCTACTTAGGGAGAATTTTGAAGCTTTTCGCAAAGCTTTGGGCTTACTTCCTTTTGTGGATTCATTCCACATAGCTTGGAAATTCCTTATACATGAGTGCTAGGTCCTTGTTCACCGCATCACTCCCGGGGGGATTTGTTGATATATTTAGGTAGTGATGTGTGTGAACACACTAGGATCGTCAGGGCACTTTTTTCCCTCTTTAGGAAGTTTTTTCCCCGCGGCTTGTATATATGCCTATTACCGTAATGGGTCTCTTATCTTTGTACATTCTAGTGGTAGTACTTCAGATTTGTGTGTTGTGCTCCAAGCTTCTTCTTCTTCCTTGTGTTGTTCACGTGCTTCTGCAGACCTCAAACTCCATCATTTTTGTTGCAATAAGCTTTTGATTCTTTACACAGATTGTGGTAGTGAATACATTTCACATGAATTTGATTCTTTTCTTTGTGAAAGAGGCATTTCACACCAATGTACAATTCCAAATACACCTCAACAAAATGGTGTTTTAGAGTGCAAGAACATAAAAATTCTTGAAATGGCACGATGTATGGTTAAAGGAAAGCATCTTACAAATAAGCTTTGGATGGAAGTGGTCATGTGTGCAATCTATGTATTAAATTGTTAGTCTTACAAAAGCATTCAAAGTCATTAAACCTTATGAGGCTTGGAATGAACGAAAGTCAATAGTTATTCATATGTGCATATTTGGTTGTTTAGCATATGCTCTTGTGCCATAACGACAATGTCACAAACTTGATGAAAAGGCAAAGAAATGTAAATTTTTTGGATATACTAGTGAGAGGAAAGGTTATCACTTATACCAGCAATTGATAGAAAAAATTATTGTAATTCAAGATGTGGTATTTGGTAAAAATTCAGCTTATCCTTTACCTGAATGTAAATTGCAATCAACAATTAGCTCACAAGATGTGCTTGCTACACTAATAAGTTTTTTTCAAAGTGGTGCACCTGGCTATGGCCATATACACCAAATGAGGTTCAAAGAGTTGAAAAGTTTCAGCCAAATATAGCTATAAAATTTCCAAAAATTGTAGATAAATATGGCGGAAAAACACCATCCAAAGATGGATAAACATGTTCAACCAAACATGGTTGAAATTTTTCAAAATTTGCAACCACACATTTCTAAAATTAAGCACAAGTTTTATGTACATTTTGATGACATATTAAATGGGGAACAAATGTCTATCAAGGATGCAAAATCTATTCCGAACTCGATGCAAAAAACATTGCAAGATAGCATGTTGAGTGCTCCTTTACTTGGTAGAAGGAAATCAAGCACATGTCATGTATCATGTGACTTTGTAGATGTATCTCTCATTGCAATTGCATTTAATGAAGAGCCACTCATGTTTGGAGATTAATGTGATGATCTAAATTGAATGAGCACAATGCAATTAGAATTGAATTTTATTCATAAAAGTTGTACTTGCGATTATGTGAATCACCAAAAGGTAATAATGCATTGGTACTAAGTGGGTTTACAAGACTTTAAGAAAGCCAAATGGTAGCATTGATCGCTAAAAAGATATACTATGTGTAAAATGGTTATGGGCAAAAATATGACATAGATTATGAAGATATAAAAATAACTTTCTTGAATGGTGATTTGCAAGAAGAGGTTTATGTGAAGTAAACTCCCGAATTTGCCATCAAGGTCAAGACCAAGTGGTTTTTTTGCTTGCACAAGGCCTTGTACGGACTTAAGCAAACTCCATGGCTTGAACATACAATATACAATTCTCCAGTTGAGTCATTTTATGCATATCCATGGCACTAAGCATTGTCAAGCAATAAAACATGTGTTAATATATCTCGAAGGTATCTTGAGTTTGGGTCTCTTTATGGGAGAGATGTCATCCACGCTTGCATGCTTTTGCAAATAATGATTGGGCTGATTTTTATGATACAAGAGTGTCCACTAGTGGTAATTGCTTTTTCTTGGAGGATCTTGCATATTTTGGTTGAGTAAGAAGCAATCTACTATGACCTCATTGATTTGTGATGTTGAGTATAGGGCACTATTCAAAGCTACAATGGAGTGCATATAGTTGAGATTGCTATTGATGGATCTATGCATGGAGATTGATCCACCTATGCATATTCTCATTGATAGTCAGAGTATATTGGAAATTGCAAGAAATCCAGTGTTTCATGTGCATACAAAGCAGATTGAGGTTCATTATCATTATGTCAAAGGGAGTCTTCATGCTAGAGATATTGATTTGGTAATGTGCCTACATTAGATAATGTGGTAGAAATATTCAGCCAAAGCTTTGTCACGGGAAAATTTTGAAGCTTTTCACAAAGTTTTAGGATTGTTACCTTATTGGGGTTGATCTTTCACTCCATGCATATGTTCAATTCATTTTCTCCAAGGGGGTTTCTTACACTTATGTGTCCCTCAAGTTCTTTGATGTGAATTGTTTCCCTATACATGGGCATTTTTTACTCTGGTGTTGATTAGAGATTTTCTCCCCATGTAACCACATATATATGATACATTCATATATAATGGTACATTGTACTTATGGATTCACTTATAGGTCCCACTTTATCCATTCTCATATCACTAATCATCTAATGTTAGGAACTCTTCCAGCCATTGTGTGTCTCTATGCGTTGATCTCCTTTTTCTCTCTTGTGTGTACTTTTATTTGTGCTTCATCACTCACTTGCACACCCAACACAAAGTCTTTAAAATTTTCACCTTATCTAAATTTCTAACACATGAAGCTAATTGATAGTACATGTAAACTTGAGCTAGCAGAAAAATTCAAGCCATGTGAAAAAATTATTTATTGATCCATTTTCCAGACACATCTGCGTACCATGTTTGGGTCACCATAAGTTGGGCTCAAAAATGTTAAAATTTCAATTTTTACTGTGATATTTTCATTTCTAAGATAGTTTTTTATGTGCACTTTAGCTATGAGATTTGTAGAAGCCTTTTGTCTTTTTCTTTCACAGTTTCCTTTTCTGCTTTGACTTGAAAAAAAAATTGTTATTTTCTTTTCCTTTCTACGTCAACCTTGGTTGTAGCCTCTGCTTTAGTAGTCCTAGCCACTTTTTCTGCTTGAGCAATTTGGCTTGCCTTGTCCTCAACCCACTTTCTTGCTTCTTTTATCATTCTGAGTCTTTCTTCCTTGGCTCATTAGAATGCCTCTCTTATGATTTCCTCCCTTTGATGTCTGCAATGATCTTCCTCCTCACCATCCGACTTGAGATCAACAGAGGTTTTGGTTGTTTTAATACTTCTATGAGAGAAACTAACCTAAAAACTTCTACAACTTGTGATTGTATCAATAAAGGTCCAATTGTGATAGCAAATTGAAGATCACCTTGAGATTCATATTTAAGCTCTGCGGTCATTTGGTTTACTAGAATAATCTCTTTGTCTTCCTCTTTATGCATTTGAGCATCACATTGGCCTAATTGACCTGACCACTTACTTCAAAAGCCTCATAAACTAAGGAATATAATGATTGCGAGATGCCACAATGCTTTCTCTATAAGCCGATGGCAAGGATTGCAAATCACAATCCCATCCATAATCGGGACTTTGTTAGCATTTGCATGAACTTGAACCTCATCTGAACGAGGTTTGCCAAAGGATGCTTCCATAGCTTCCAGTTGGATAATCACTACTCAAACCATATCTCCTTCCTAGTTGAGGTACAGCTATTGTCCAATAACTTCTAGATTCAATGTGAATATAGGTTCCTATCTTATAATGGACATAACAACTAACACACACAACTAACAAGCTATGGAGTAAGAAACAAAAAATCACAAAACATGATGAATTAAATAAAATGGAAATGACTTACATAAGATGCTCTATGAGCATAGAGACTGCATGAGGAGAGCATGAGCACTCTTGAAAAGAGCTTGAGTGAATGAGCTTGTGAGGAGTGAAGTGAGGCCCTTCTTATATGTAGTTGAGGGAAAATATCCTTGCATGTGGGATAAATGGGCTTGCATGAGAATGATGTAGACTTGGAGAAATGGATGGAGCATGGAACTCTCAACACCCCCCTCCATGTGATGACCCTTTTGTTTTTAATGTGGGGAAGTAGTGACATATGGGATCACTTAGTTGATTAGGATTTGGATATAAGGACATATGGGATCCTTAGACATATCTTGGACATATGGCATCCAAGTGTGGGACAAATGGCATCCCTTGGTTTTTAGTCTCATGGACATCTAGGATCCATGGTGTGTGAGACATATGGCATCCTTGGGATCTTGGGACATATGGGATCCCAAGACATATAATTGGACATTTGGGATCCAAGTGCTTTTGGGGATCTAGGGACATATAGGATCCTTAGACATATTATGGATTTACATCATGGGGTAGGTGGTGCTTTTGGAACCATTTGCCTTCTCCTTTGATCTTTGTTGGAAGAAAGCCTCCTTATTTTTGCTGATATAGCCTTTTCCATTCTTTCCTTGTGATCCATTGTTGGGATCCTTGGGTTTCTTTCTTTGTGTTGTCTTTGGTTGTTATAGGTATTGATCTCCTTCTTTATAGCATAGGTTTCTTGTATGAAGGGAGCATGTATGAGGTTGATACTTCTTGAGAGAGTATATCAAAATTAAATATGGGAATCTCATAGGTTTTACTCTCCATGAGAGAAAAGTGTCTAGTCCCTTTACAAAAGAGTTAGAGTTACGTGCCAATACATAAGGATAAAGTGTACATGAGGAGGCAAGAACTATTATGAGCATTCATATCTCTTTTCAATATTTCATAATTTTCTTTAAGGAATGAAAAATTTATTGGATTCAATACTTGGGCTTTGATTACTCCGAGCTAATCTAAAACATGAACAAAGGACTCATCTTTGAATTCTTTGCACCTCTTGAATAATCCTTAGAAGGAATTCTAAACCTTTGAACAAGAATCTCAAACTTGTTGCTCGATTTGTAATGATTTCCTTTGTATCAAACTGAAGGATGAATATCATCTTAAGGTATGGTTTCTCATACCATCATAAAATTTTGACATGAACTTTCATTTCTATTTCGGTGCACCTTGCTCAAAACAAATCATTTTTGTACATCTTTATCTTATCCAAAGGTCTAGTACTTTGGATTTTAGCATACCTTAATGTTGAATCTTTCCAATATCTACCTTTAAGGTATTCCATGAATGTTAAAATATAGATAACACTTTATTCAAGATCACTACTTGGATTCTAATTCTTTAGACCATTATTGTTGATATTTTGGGTAGTGATGTGTGTGAATATACTGAGGACTATCCGGAAACTTTTTTCCCTCTTCAAGAGGTTTTTTTCCTGACTTGTATATACATCTATAACCCTAACATCTCACTTATCTTTGTACATTCACTTGGTAGTACATTGTGTATTGTGTTGTGCTCCAAGTTTCTCCTTCTTCTTCTTCTTCTTCTTCTTCTTCTTCTTCTTCTTCTTCTTCTTCTTCTTCTTCTTCTTCTTCTTCTTCTTTGTGTTGTTTGTATGCTTCCAAGGAACTTGAACTACAACAGTTGGTATCAGGGCAAGCCTCTCGTTCATTTAGGGCATCATTGACACCACTCTAGCCATAGTCTCATAATCGCATGAAAATTGGTGAGCAGAATCATGGCAATGATATTTTGATCTCAAATCCTTTCATCCTCTGAATGCACTATCATAGTGATGTGAAGAAAATTTTCTAATTTTGTGTCAAACATATATATAGGTTTTGGTTTTGCCAGTACAAGCATCTCCAAGTCTACTACATGTTTGGCAGAACTTGACACAATGTTTATGTCCTAGTACACCTGCAAATACAATTATTGAATGTGATGTAGATGGTGTTCAAGATGATGATCTTCAATTTCTTATTCATGTTGCAGTTCTTGTTGCACCTACTACACAAAAACTTTGTTGGCATGGCAGAGTTGCTCACGCACATGCATTGATAGCTTTTTTTTATCAAACCTATCATTATCCCTCTATAACTTTATGCTAGGCAAGAAATGAGGCTCGTGTTGCTTACTTCTAAAAATATTTGGAGAGTGAGCATATGAATAAATGAAGGATACTTTTTGACAAAGATCAAAGATTTGAAGGAACAATTGATTTCTACTAATGAAATCTTGCTAGATAGCTCACTTGTATAAACTATTCTTAACTCGTCAAGATTCATATCTTATTTTTTATTCTACTCTTCCATTGATAATGAAAGGCAATACAAATGCTTTAAAATTTGAGGACTTAGTCTTAGTTTGTTTGAAAGAAGATCAATCCAAGCAAAACAAGTCAATTATGTGTGTTTTAGATCAAGTTTTCTTAGCTAACCGGAAGGGCAAAGGTACATGGAGCTCATCTACTAGTGAAGAAAAATTTGCTAATGATGCACAACCAAAGAAGGAAGACGCAAAGATAATAAGAAAACAAAAAAGAAGAAACAATTTTGCACATATTGTAAGGCAAATGATCATGTCATAAAGAGTTGTCCTAAACTGGTTGCAAAAGAGGTAAACAAGAAAGAGGATGGAATGGTCATTGTAGAGGCCTCTACAGCTAAAGCAGAGACTACTAATCTTATTCAGAATGAAAAATGGGCATTTACCATTATTTGCTAAGCCTGATGAAATAATGACAGGTATAAGGCTAGGCTTGTTGTCAAAGGTTATGTTCAAGAGAGACAATGATTTTGATAAAACTTTTTCTCCCACATGCCAAGTGACCACTCTTCATATCTTTTGTTCACTTCCAACTCATCATGGTTGGAATGTACATCAGTTGAACATTAAAAATGCATTTCTGAATGGTGATTTAAATGAAGAAGTGTGTAGGTTGAAAAAGGCATTGTATGGTTTGAAGCAAGCACCACGTGCTTGATATGAGAAGTTACATTCCTACTTGCTAGCAGATGGTTTTAAAAATACTCCAACTGAGAGCATCTTATATGTTAAGCGTGCATATGGTGTACTTCTTATCATTGTAATATATGTTGATGATATGCTGCTCACTAGACCTAATGAAAAGCATAAAGTTGAATTTAAGGATGATTTGTTGTTGGAGTTAGACGTTTGAATCAATCCACAAAAGGAAGTAAGCCCAAAGCTTTGCGAAAAGCTTCAAACTTCTCCCTAGGCAGAGCCTTCAAAAAAAAGTTTGCAATGTTCTCTCTGTGTGGGCACATATGCCAAGCTAATCTCCCCAACAGAGAACCTCTCCATGACATAATGATAATGCACCTCAATGTGCTTAGTGCGAGCATGGAACACACGGTTCCTCACAACTGCCAATGTGCTCTAACTATCAGTGAAGATGGTGGTGGCAGATGGCTGACCAAAACCCAAATCAGCCATAAGGCATTTAGCTTGTAAACCCACTTAGTATCAATGGCCTTCTTGCCAGGAGGCAAGTCACATAAAGACCAGGTACCATTCTTCATTATAGCATCATATTCAGATTGGATAGCAACCATCCAATTTTGTAAATTTTGTGATTCATCAAATGAAACAGGCTCATTCTCATCACAGAGACTAGATGGAACCATAGCATAGCAATCTGATGCAAAAGAGGCACTATGAGAGCCTGAATGAGTATGGTATGACAGAGGTGCATCATGTAAATCTACATCAGAAATGGAATGATCTACATCATCATAGTTTTGGCATAGTTTTTGAAGTAATTCGATGGCGTGCACCACACTGGACTCTCCTTCTCGAGAGCTCCACGACGATATGCTCAAAGTAGAAAACCGAGCTCTGGTCGCCACACACAGTACTACGCACAGATGTTGTAGAATACGCAAAAAACGCAGTACACAGGGAGCACGAAGACAGACTTCTTAGGTTTTTACAAATGCGGTCGAACTTACCGTCTGTGACTGACCAGGCCACTATATGTTTTATTAAAGAACATATACAAAGAAGTGTCCGGTGGCCATTTGGCCTTTCACATGGACACTAACGGTAACAATCTCCCACTAAAGGCCAATATGGCCAGAGTAACTATGGGAGAAAAAAGAAAGAATGATAAAGAATACCTGAGTGTAAGTATACAAACTATACCTCCCACCTGATGGGCATGTTACACAGTATACAAGTGACTGTGTAAGATCAAGAATCAAGTAACCCCCATCAAGTGACAACAGTGTCGAAAGCTATCCTGTGGTAGAGCTTTAGTCAAAACATCTGCAGCATTATCTCGAGTGTGAACCTTCTCAAGAATAATGCTCTCAGTGGCTAAGCAATCTCTAATGAAGTGATACCTCACCTCAATGTGCTTGGTCTTTGCATGATAGACCGGATTCTTAGCCAAAGCAATGGCACTCTGACTATCACTGAGCAAGTGAGGTACATGCTGAGGCAAACCCATATCACAAGCAAGACGAGAAAGCCACAATGCTTCCTTACATGCCTCACTTGCTGCAACATACTCTGCTTCTGTGGTGGAAACAGCTGTACATTCTTGAAGACGAGATCTCCAAGAGATAGCACCTCCAGCAAAATGAAAAATGTACCCTGATGTAGACTTACGATTGTCTACACAACCAGCATAGTCAGAATCTGTGTAACCAATAATGGATGCTTTCCCTCTACCTAAGCATAGACACTTGTCCTTAGTGCCACTCAGATATCTCAAAATCATTTTGACCGCTTCCCAATGTTTCTTGCCAGGATTAGACATATATCTGCTCACAACTCCCACTGCAAATGCAATGTCTGGTCTCGTAGCTACCATAGCATACATGAGACTACCAACAGCAGACTGATAGGGAATTTTGGTCATGAATTCCTTTTCCTCATCTAATTTGGGGCAGTCATCCTTGCTCAATTTCACATATGTGGGTAAAGGTGTACTCAATGCCTTTCCACCCTGCATATTGAATCGATGAAGTACTTTGGATATGTACTCACTTTGAGACAAGTATATGCATCTTTTACTCCTATCACGAGTAATGCGCATGCCAAGAATATGTTTGGCATCCCCCAAATCCTTCATATCAAATGTCTGACTCAACTTCTTTTTGAGAATTGACAAATCATAAGAGGACTTCCCAGCAATCAACATATCATCGACGTAAAGTATCAAGCATATCAAGCTGCCATCAGAACATCTCTTTGTGTAGAGACAATGATCCTCATTGCTCCGAGAATAGCCTTGGGACTTCATAAAAGCATCAAACTTTTGGTACCATTGTCTAGGAGACTGTTTAAGTCCATACAAGCTCTTCTTGAGCTTACAAACTAGACTTTCCTTGCCAGGAACTACATAACCCTCTGGTTGTTCCATATAGATCTCATCTGTAAGATCTCCATGCAAGAAAGCTGTTTTCACATCCATTTGGACTAGCTCTAAGTCCTCCATTGCAACGAATCCAAGCAACATGCGCAAAGTAGTCATCTTGACCACTGGGGAGAAGATTTCCTCAAAATCAACACCATGTTGTTGCTTAAAACCCTTTGCAACAAGTCGTGCTTTATATTTTGGAGAAGCACTATCTGATGTGAATTTCAGCTTATATACCCATTTACATGGTAAAGCTTTCCTTCCCTTTGGCAAAAGTACTAAGTCCCAAGTACCATTCTTGTGAATAGAATCCAACTCACTCTTCATGGCACGCTCCCACTTGACATGATCCTCTATCTGCATAGCCTCTTTGTAGCAAGAGGGCTCACCGGCATCTGTTAGCATAACAAAATCTAAACCTGGAACATATCTATCAGGTGGATATGAGACACGTGCAGAACGTCTCAATGGTTGCTGAACAGGAACATGTGCAGACTGATCTGAATGGACATTCTCTTGAACATCCCTATGTGCAGCATTTTTATGCATGCTAACCGGAGGACTAGTATCCTCAAACACCACTCTTCTCACTTCAACCTCCTTAATCGGCTGTTTATGCATCTTAGACTCATTAAAAATCACATCACTACTTCTGATCACTGACCGTGTTTCAGGATCCCATAAGCGATATCCAAATTGTCCTTCTCGACCATATCCAAGAAAAATGCATTTCTTTGACTTATGGTCCAACTTCTGTCTAAGATTCTTGGGTATATGAACATATGCTTCACACCCAAAAACTCGAAGATGATCATAATATGGTGGTTTCCCTGTCCATAACTCTTGTGCCACTTTCAGACCTCTGGCAGTACTAGGTGAAAGGTTAATCACATGAACTGCAGTCAATACTGCTTCTGCCCAAAAACCTTGTGAGAGGTTTGCATGATGCAACATAGAGACTACTCTATCTTGAATAGTTCTATTCATCCTCTCAGCTACACCATTCTGTACTGGGGTATAAGGAGCTGTAAACTCTCTACGAATCCCTCTACACTGACAGAAAAGGCTGAATTCATGTGAGGTATACTCACCCCCATTATCTGAACGTAAAGCCTTAAGCTTAGTTCCTTTTTCAGTCTCAACTGAAGCAAGCCATTTTCTGAAAGTAGGGAATACATCATCCTTCGATTTGATAGGATATACCCAGACTTTTCTAGTAGCATCATCTATGAAAGTAACAAAGTAAAGAGAACCACCTAAGGACCTAGTGGGCATAGGACCACACACATCTGTATGAACAAGATCTAAAGGCTGAATTGAAGAGTCAATGTGCGTTTTATGCACATTTCTGGTTTGCTTTCCATATTGACAATGCTCACAAAATGAAAAATCAGAGAAAGATAACACAGGTAAGTAGCCAGAACGAGAAAGATTTTCCATTCCACTACGAGATATATGGCCCAAACGACCATGCCAAATACAAGCCATAGGCTGTTCAGTAACAGCTAACAAGTGTTCTTTCTGTGATACAAATAAAGGGTAAAGTGAGCCAACTTTCCTTCCTTTTGCAATAACCATATTGCCCTTTGATATACGAAAGGACTGAGCATAGAAGACCACCTTGTAACCAAGGTCATCAAGTTGACCAACTGACATCAAACTGCGTGATAACTGAGGTACATGGCGTACATTATGCATAGTAAATTTTGAACCGTCAATGAACTGCACAACCACATCTCCAATCCCCACAACATCACACTGGTAAGAGTCACCAAGTCTCACGGTACCAAGAGACTTTGCTGCATAATTAGAGAACCATTCTCTATGTGGTGTCACATGGAAAGAAGCACCAGAATCTAGCAGCCAGGTGTGGGAAAGAGAATCAGCCATAAGTGCCTCAGATGGCACAGTACTATCAAGTGTCAACACATCAGCATCATCAGAAATAGCATTAATTTCTTCAATCTTCACAGTCGAAGTAGATGGTGCAGGTAACTGTTTAACATGCCCATCAACATTCTGTCCTTTACCTTTAGCATTCTTTAATGCATAACAGTATTTCTTCATGTGTCCTTTCTTATGACAATAATGGCATTCAATATCCCTCTTCCTTGATTTACTTCTGCTCTTATTCCGTTGACCATTCTTTTCCTTGTTCTTGCTCCTGCCACGTTGTTGATTCTTTCCTTGGTAAGAATCACGAACATTATATGCATCTCCACTCTGAGTGCCAACCATAGATTTTCTACGAATCTCCTCACTCAAGAGTGCTCCACATATGTCATCATAGACGAGTTTACCACCTGGTGCACTATTGCTAATAGCTGTGCAAAATGTATCCCATGATGATGGCAGGGTGCATAACAGCAATACTGCTTTCATTTCATTGTCCATATCCATTTTCTGAGCCTGTAACTGGGAGAATATGGCATCAAACTCATTTAGATGAGCAGCAACACTATCTGTGTCCTTCATACGAAGGTCGTATAATTTTCTCATCAGATATACTTTATTTGATGCCGTCTCTTTTTCATATGTATTGCATAACTTCTTCCAAAGCTCCTCTGCACTTTCACAGTCTAATACTGTAAAGTAAACATTATCTGCTAGGTGCAAGCGAATGGTAGACCTGGCCATTTCATCTAACTCATCCCAATCATCTTCATCCATGTCAGCAGGCTTCTTTGAAATCCCATTTACTGGCTTCCATTGCCTTCTTTGAATCAGCACATCTTTAATCTGATTCTTCCATAGAGCAAAGTTTGTGCCATCAAATTTTCGGATCTCAAAATGGTCTTTGCCCTGCAAGTTATAGCTCCTCCTCGGAACGCTAGCACTAGACCCTGATCCACCGGATGTGCCTGAGAGCTCTGATACCATGATCGTAGAGAACTGAATAGAATGATAATGGAGCTAGAAGAGTCCAAACACCAACAAATAAGTGTATCAAGGAGTAAATCGACCACTATATAGTTGACTAAACCAGAAATCTGGAAAAATTTTGCCAGAGTATCCTCTGCAAAATTAGCATATGACCAGTGTCAAAGTATCATAAAACTGCAAGTACTAACATGTCTACCTGCATAGTGAATCACTGACTCCACTGCATATAATCAGTTACCCAATAGAAGCCAACTAGGCTTATCGAGCACCTATGAACAACTATCATACATCTCCTATGGCGAGGCTGGGTAAGTCTTCCACCTGCATCACCGAAGAGACCCCGACATCTGGGTGTCTCCCAGTTAAGAAAACCTCACCACGACCCTCTTTATCAAACGTAAAAGGCTTTATGCAAAGAACGTAACCGCTATATCAATGCCCACATGGACGTACATAAGCGGTATCCACAGAAGCGTACATGGTGTGTATGTGCTCAATATATGCAGTAAAATGACACTGAAAGGCTGAATACACAGCCCAAAAAACTAGCCAATAACACCTGCAAGTGTCTGTCAACTCTGATGTTTTAGGCTTTAAAAACCTGCATAAATTTGCAGCGACTGCTCCCACCAAAACTGAAAGCCCCTCGAGAAACCTGTAGTTTTACGAGTGTGGCTGAAAATACAGCCCCAAAGGTTGATATTTATTATCTGAGAAGAACAAGGAACACTCTTCTTGATGTTCTTGGACCTGTGTGAAGAGAACTACGTGCGAAAGTACTCCAAAATGGCTCCAAAAACACCCCAAAATTGCTTCAGAAATAGGCTTTAAAAGCAAAAATGAAGCTTTGAGGGACCAAAACTTGTTCAAGGTAATGCCAACCTTAGTCTTTCCCCTTCTTCAAACACCACAAGAGTGTAGCTTAGTGGCAAGAGATTGCCGCGGTTAAGCGAGCTCTGGGGGGAACAGTACTGGGATGGGTGACCTCCCGGGAAGTACCGGGAACCTCTATATTCCTTGATCGTTGAGGTCCTCCCTCGCGCGCAGCCAACGGCGCCAACGGTGACTTCGGTGACTCGGATGACAAGGTATGCCAAGGTCTATGCCTTGGTCGCCGCCTTAGTCGAAAGCCTTGGAGACAAAGCTTCTTGCCTCGAACTGCTCTGATACCAGTGAAGTAATTCGATGGCGTGCACCACACTGGACTCTCCTTCTCGAGAGCTCCACGACGATATGCTCAAAGTAGAAAACCGAGCTCTGGTCGCCACACACAGTACTACGCACAGATGTTGTAGAATACGCAGAAAACGCAGTACACAGGGAGCACGAAGACAGACTTCTTAGGTTTTTACAAATGCGGTCGAACTTACCGTCTGTGACTGACCAGGCCACTATATGTTTTATTAAAGAGCATATACAAAGAAGTGTCCGGTGGCCATTTGGCCTTTCACATGGACACTAACGGTAACAGTTTTTGCTTGCTCAATATCAACTCTGTCATCAACAAGTGCATCATGTAAATCTACATCAGAAATGGAATGATCTGCATCATCATATGAAACCTACGAAGGTTGATTAGTTGTCTCATTAGGACCAACACTAGACTATCCACCTATAAGAAGAGGCAGCAAAGTATCATACATGTCTTTGGAGCTAATAGATGTCTCCTTAGTACATGAAAGCAATGGTTGAATAGCGTCTTCCACAAAAACAACATCATGGCTAACCAAAATGCATTTAGTCTATGGATGATACAGACGATAGCCTTTACTTTCAGAACTGTACCCAACAAAAATACATTTTATTGCTTTATTATCCCATTTTCTATGATGTTGTTCATGCACTAATGCATATGCCAAACAACCAAAAACACGCAGATGAGCAACAGATGGCTTGCAACCATGCCAAGCCTCATATGGAGTAATACACTACACTGCTTTAGTGGGACACCTGTTAAGTACATATGTTGCACATATAACAACCTCAAGCCAGAAACTATGTGGTAAAGCCTGACTCTTGACCATACACCTCGCCATCTCCATGAGTGACCTATTCTTCCGTTCAGCAAGTCCATTTTGTTGAGGTGTATACGGCATTGTACACTAATATTTTATCCCATGTTCACCCAAAAATGCGTTAAAGTCAGAAGACATATATCCCCCCCCCCCCCCGATTAGAACGGAGGATGCCCACTTTACATGCTGACCGATTTTTAGCCAAAACCAAAAACTGTTGGAAGCACATAAACACTTTGGACTTTGCTTTGAGTGGATATACCCATGCATGCCTGGAAAAATCATCAATGAAAGTCAGGAAGTAAAGATAGTTTCCAAAAGAAGGTGTCTGCATAGGACAAGAGACATCACTATGCACAAGCTGCAATTTCTGCATAGCCCGAACTAAACCATCTTTTGGAAAGTAGGAACACTGCATTTTGCCCAAAATATAGCCTTCACATAGATGTTTATCGGGTGCCTCAAGTTTGGGCAAAGAGGACACCATTTTAGATTTCTGCAGGTGTAGCAAACTAGTAAAAATTCAAATGACCAAAGTGTGCATGCCAAAGCTTTGCATCCGACATAGCCTGAGAATCATGTAGCACACATGCTACATCATTCACATATTTTTCATAATCTATGAGCTTATGTAGCCCACGAGATAAAATGCTAGAAGCAATAATCACATCGCCATTTGATAGATCATGAACTATACATCTATCATCAATAAATTTCACAACGAAGCCAACCTTCGCTAAAGCCGAAACTAATAACAGATTCTTCTTGATCCGTGCCACAAATAAAGCATCTGGCAGAGTGAAAGAACTACTATCAGTAGTAGTCAAAATGATCTTACCAACCCCCATGACAGGATAAGAGGAGTTGTTGGCGCATGTGACAGTATTCCTTGTAGGGTGAAGAGAAGAAACTACGCTGCAAGGTAATATGTTTGGTCACCCCGCTATCAAAGTACCAAACATATGAGTCTACTGCAGACATGCATTGTTCATGAGAAGATGGGTCAAACCTGCAAACAATAGTAAATGCCCATTCTTCATCTTGCACAAGATTAGCAGACTGTGTTTTCGGTGTAGAGGCCTCTGCAACAACCATTCCGGTCTCTTTCTTCTTTGCCTCTTTAGCAACCAATTTTGGACAGTTCCAAATGCCATGATCATTTGCTTTATAGTATTTACAAAACAATTTCTGCTTTTTTTATTTCTTCTCATCTTTGTCTTCCTTCTTCCATTATGCAGAATTAGCACATTTTTGCTTACTAATTGAAGAGTTCCATTTTCCTTTGCCCTTCCAACTAGCCAGGAAAGCTTGATCTACAACAAGCATAATAGACTTGTTCTGCCTACACTGATCTTCCTGCAATATAACATAAACTAACTCTTCAAATGTTAAGGCATTTGGATTGTCTTTGATGATAACAAAGAGTAGAAGCAAAACTCTGATATGAGTGAGGAAGACCATTCAGAACAATCTGCACAAGTGAACTGTCAGGAAGGACTTCATCAACAGAAATCAATTGTTCCTTCAAATCCTTGATCTTTGTCAAAAAATTATCCATAGAATCACCTTCATTCATGTGCTCACTCTCCAACTCTTTTCAGAGGTAAGCAACACGAGCCTCATTCCTAGCCTGGTACAATGTGGTAAGTGTATCCCAAGCATCCTTAGTTGTTCTACAAGAGCGAATGTGAGGAATAATGGCATGTTTGACAGACAAAGCTATCAATGCATGTGCCTGGGCATCTTTGCCATCCCAACGAATTTGGTTTGCAGTAGGTGCAACAAAAACTGCAACACGAATAGGAATCTGCAGAATATCACCATCTTCGACACCTTCTGCATTAGCTTCAATACCTGCAGTTGCAATAGTTGTAGGTGTGATAGGACGTTTTTCAACACCCTGCACAATGTTCCACAGTCCCTTTGCAATGAATACATGTCACATCATATAAGCCCATAACGGGTAGTTGGTACCATCCAACTTATCCTCAACAACCAACATACGGAATACACCACTACTTTCAACCATGGTCGGTGATGAAAATACCTTGATGCAAAAAAATGATTGTATCTCAAAAAGTTGAACATAATTGCCCATACGAATTCTAATAAACCTGTAGCAGACTTCGAGACGCTTATATTGCCAAACCAAAATTGGTATATACCTTTGGAAAAAAAGGACAAAATAGCCTACACAAGCACTATGATAGTACGTTTGGAGGCTGAAACGAGCTCAGATCATGATTTTGGCACCACAAAGTAAAGCAATTTTTATCTCTAAAATAGCCTGAGTATGCTCACCCAAATTCGCAATTCTGGATTGCAACCGGAGAGGTGTCGACAATGCCTTAGATGAAGTGGCAACCTGCTCTGATACCAATTGTTGGAGTTAGACGTCTATGGAAGCACGCAAACAACACAAGGAAGAAGAAGAAGCTTGGAGCACAACACACAATATTGAATGTATTACAAATAGAATGTTCAAAGATCAGTAGCTTGTTAGGGCAATAGGCGTATATACAAGCTGAGGGAAAAAAACCTCCTAGAGAGGGAAAAAAGTGCCCCCACGGTCCTAGAGTGTTCACACATATGAGTACCTAAATATATCAACATTTGCATGCCTCCTTTGAGATGTTAGATATGGGGCATTCGCATCCTTATTTGGGCATTGAGTTGATTCAACTTGATGGAGGAATATCTTTGTGTCAAAAAAAATATTTTCTTACATTCTTGTAGCATTTTGGCCTTGAAGATTGCAAACCTATTGCCACTCCTATGGAAACTATTTATAGTTAAGTCTTCATGATGTTGGAGGTGCATTTGATGTTGTTCTTTATCAATAGGTTGTTGGATGCTTGATTTCCTTATGCATAATATGGCCGAATATTTAGTTTGTTGTCTCTTAGATGAGCATGTTTATGCATCACACAAGTATGAAGCATTGGCAGGTGGTTAAGCGCATCTTTCACTAGTTGAGTGGTACTCAACCATTTGGATTGTTTTATCCCAAGGTGGTATCATGACCACCATATGTACATGCTTTTTTGACTCACATTGGTTTAGTTTCTATGACACTTGTGTGTCCACCACTGGTCTTCGCTTCATGCTTGATAGCTCATGCATAGCTTGGTTGAGCAAGAAGCAACCTAATGTGGCCGCCCCTAGTTGTGAGACTTAGTATAGGGCATCTTTCACAATCATTTTTTAATGTGTTTGTCTCAGACACCTTTTGGCTGATTTGGGTGTTGATCACTCTTCTACCATCATCATCGTCGCCCACAGTCAGAGTGCATTGGAAGTTGTGAGGAACCCTATGTCCCATGCTTGCACAAAGCACATTGAGGTTCACTATCATTATGTTAGGGAGAGGTTCTCTACTAGAGAGATTAGTGTGGCTTATGTGCCCACATAGGATAATATTGTAGACCTTTTTGCAAAGGCTCTACCTAGGGATAAGTTTGAAGCCTTTCGCAAAGCTTTGGGCTTACTTCATTTTGTGGATTGATCTCTTTCTACATAGCCTCGCACTTCTTTACACATGAGTGCCAGCTTCTTGCTCACCACATCACTCCCAAGGGGGATTTGTTGATATATTTTGGTAATGATGTGTGTGAATACACTTAGGATCGTCAAGGCACTTTTTCCCTCTTTAGGAGGGTTTTTTCCCCAGCTTGTATATACACCTATAACCCTAACATCTCACTTATCTTTGTGCATTCATATGGTAATACATTAAGTATTTTTTTGTGCTCCAAGCTTCTTCTTCCTCCCCCTCATGTTGTTCATGTGCTTCTACATGCCTTGAACTCGAATAATTCTATTTTAAGGTCTTAAATTAGAAATACCAAAGTTTTGTCTTTCGAGATACTTAATGGACAACTTTTCATAAGCCTTTCTCATATTAGTACTTTTATCTCCAAAATCTATAATTCTCAAAGTGCTAGCATTCTTTAGAGAGAAACTTTCAAATAAATTGTAATCGTTAACTGAAGACCAATTCAATGGTCTATGGACTTCTCTTTATTCTATTCCAAATATTTCTCTTTAAGTATTTTAAATAATGAACTAAACATTAGAACTCCTTGTGTATTTTTCCATGCTTAAGTATAAACTTTATACTTAACTTTATGGAATAGTTACATAAAGGACTATGATCTTAACCATGATCTTAACTATCCTCATAATTTACATGGCAATAATTTTTGTCTATTTCCAATAAAATATATGTTAACTCTTTAGAGTTTGCTTCTAAACTCTTTATAGTTCTTTCTTTCTTTCTTATAAATTCATCGTCTCATTCTATATCCATCTCATTTAATGATAAGAATTGAATATACATGGGGTGTAATCTTGAACTAAAGTTCAACTTGTAAAGTAAAATCAAGATTGGCTTTCTTCCAATCGTATTTTGAAGTTCTTCTTACCTTCCTAATTGAATTCTACTCTAATTTCAACTTTAATTCTCTATGCAACAACTTCAACACTATACATATTTGCATTCATGCATAATCCTTTCACTTGAGTACATGCATGGTGTATGCAAAGAAACAAACTAGTGAGTTTCACTCATGCATATGCATGTGTTACATGCCAAAGCTGATGTAAGAATTCCATTATACTCACATGCATGAACATGATGCATTTCTTTTCCTTTTTTTCGATGCACAATGTTATGAAAAAATATACTTAGTGCAATATAAACTTAACCTATAGAAAGGGAAACTTGATTTGTGCTACAAGCTCTTATTGAATGCATACTAGTGCTTGTATATACAAATTAATTTCATTATCTTGGTCTAGACTTAATCTATTGAAATCGTTCTTACATTACCCGGAAACGCAGAAGGATAAGCACCTCTAAAAGTCAAGAACAAGGTTCTGCCGCTGGAAATAAAGCAGAACGAAATGAAGAAGAAATTTTCCCCGATACTGCCACCTCAATTCACCTTGATTCGTCTACCCAGTCTTCTCCCATCCGGCAACAGGAAAACAGTGTGTCCACTGCTGATTACAAGGAAACCTCTTCTCGGGCAGATTCTCAGCACTCGAATCAAGAAGATGTGCAAATTATGATTGCGGGCATTCTAGATAAAGTGATCACTGCACTTTATCGCAGCACTGCACTGACTAAGCAGCAACCTACCGAAATAATCTTGGTGCCCAACAGTCTTATCCTCACTCCTCCACCATTGCCTCCGGTCGAGCCCATTGTCCCCATTCAACCCATTATTCCTGTTCCATCGATTGTTCCTGAAGAAATTGCTACTTCATCCTCTTCACCTAACTATTCTCCACCATCTTCCCATCACCTCTTGTCAGCTTCGTCATCCCAGCCACTACCTCCTCTTTCTCTTCCGGTCCCCATGTTTACTGAGTTAGCATCCATGGGTCGGATGTTGATCCAATTGTCACAGCAACTACCAATGGAGATGAAGGAAGTTACTGACAATCTCCGACAAGAACTACAACACAAAGTAGATGTATTAGAAGCGGATATTACTCCATTGCAAGAGGAAGTAGATGCAGTGAAGGTTGAAAACCATGCTTTGCATGTACAGATTACACAACTACAGGATAGACTTGCCGAACAGGATTGATTGATCAGTCAAAGAGATGCTGTGTTGGCTGAGTTAAGAGCCAAAGATGATTTATTAAGTGCTTGTGATGCAGAAATTTTGCAGTTGAAACAATTAATACAGGATAAAGAGGATGCTCGTGTAGCACTTGGAAATTTACTAGAAGAAATGAGAGTACAGTTAGATGAAGTTGTGCAGAAAGGACAAGAGATGGCGGATTTAGCCAAACAGACTAATGAAGAACTCTAGAGAGCAAATGCCAATTTGTTTGAAGCAAATGCTACTCTTAAAGCTCAGATGATATCAACTAATCAATTGCAGAAGGAGATAGCAGGGGTAAGAAAAGAACGAGATGCATATTATCAGACTATCCAGTATCAAGCCAACGAACTAGAGAGAAGGGAAAAGCAATTAGGTGTTCAAGCTGACAGGCTTTCAAGGGTAGATGATCAGATCAATGAGATGAAATTGCATCGCGATACAACACTGTCAAATGATTTCTACTTGCAAGAGGCCTTTTTGCAAACACAGGCTAAATTGATGACTCAAGTAATTGCGGCAAGTTCAGTTAGAACTGATGCTCAGCTCGTAGAACCAGAAATTCTAAAAAAGATGTTAGACTCGCTAAAACAGAAGATTTCCAGAACCTTTAAGTTAGCCAGAACCATGTATATACAGGGTATAGTAGATGAGCCCTAACTTTTGTTCCATTGCGGGTTCAAGTCCACCGTGCGTGCCAGTGTGAGCCGCTGGATTGGCATTTTGTATTTTTCATAATTCCTATAGTTTCCTATCCCGCGTGAACCGAAAGGTTTCATATTCCGCACGAACCGAAAGGTCGTGTGAAGAAATATATTGACTTATTAACTAATAAAAAGGTATTATGGTGACGCTCCGGGAAGGATGAGCAGTATCGCCAGACTGTCTGTCTGGGTGATTGCGATCTGGGAAGTCGTTGTAGTGCAGTGTTCGAGAAGTCTGAGTATTACTGTTTTCATATTTGTTTAATTACATTAACTTGTGATTAACACAGTCCATTACGTTAAGGCTTATAAGTCTGTGTTATGGTAATGAATAACTCCAGCGCTACGTACTGAGAAAGTATTAGTCTGAGTATGAACAATAATATGTGAGAAGACTAACCAGAGATTTGATAAGTAATTCAAATTAAACAGAGTTTTTTTTAATGTTAACGTACTGTGATTTAGAAAAGTTAGTTGGGAAAATCAAGTTATAGGGCCTCTGATTTATCATACCCCTACCACTCCCAAGAACCCGGTAGAACTTAAAATGCATGTAATGTAAAAGTGCATTTTAACAGTGTCAATGAACTATTGACAAGTGATCACTATTCGCACCACAAACTTGTGCAAGAAACCTGTAAAATCACTCAATGACTAAAAAAACATCCCCATAGCTAAACACTCATTGTAGATGAAGCACAAATAACATTGTTCTTGAGGTCCTTCAGCTGCAGAAAGAGAAATATGCACAAACAAACTCTAAAACAGCTTCAAAAATCACCCAAAAAACTACTTCAAATAGGCTTCAAAAGGGAAGAGTAAAGCATTGAGGATCCAAAACCTGCTTAAGATAATGTCAACCTTAGCCTTTCTCAAATCACCACATGAGTGTATCTTAGTAGTAAGAGATTGCTAGTTAAGTGAGATATGAGGAGAATGGTACTAGGATGGGGTTCAAGAAGTATTAGACACCTCTGAGTTCCTTGATTATTGAGGTCATATGCCAATGGTCACTTGGGTGAATCAGATGACAAGGTATTCCAAACTCTATGTTGTGTTTGCCACCTTCATTGTAAGCCTTGGAGTTGTTGAGGTGTTCCACAAGTTGCAAGTTTCAGCAGCACTGTGCAAGCCTAGCAAAATGCAGAATCTAGAGCACATAGAGTATGATTTTGTTGTATGTAGGTTTCACAAATGGGAAGTCTCAATATAGTTCATGGTTGATGAGGCTACTATATGTTTTATTGGGTACAGTTCTGAAAGCAAATGCTATTGTCTGTATCATCCATAGACTAGATGCATTTTGGTTAGCCGTGATGTTGTTTTCTGTGGAAGATGCAATTCAGCCATTACTTTCTTGTACTGAGAAGACATAATTTAGCTCCAAAGATATGTATGACACTTTGGTCCCTCTTTTTACAAGTGGACAATCAAGTGCTAGTCCAGATGAGGCAATTTCTCAGCCTTTATAGGTTCCACATGATGATGCACATCATTCCATTCCTGATGCAGATTTACATAATATACTTGTCGAAGAGAGGGCTAATATAGGAGGCAAAAACTATGCCTCAATGGCTGGTGTAGACTTTACAAGATAGCAAATTAGATGAAACTCTATCATATTGTGCTCGTTCAAGCTCTCATAGTGATTCTTTTGCATTAGATTGCTATGTAATGGCTCCCTCTGGTCTTTGTGATAAGAACGAGCCTGTTTCTTTTGATGAAGAAAAAAATTCAAAAAATTGGATGTTTGTTATGCAATTAGAATATGATGCTATTATGAAGAATGGTACTTGGCCTTATGTGTTTTGCATCCAGGCAAAAAGGCCATTGGCACAAAATGGGTATACACGCTGAAGCATAAGCTTGACGGAACAGTTGATAGGTATAAGGCTAGGCTTGTTGCAAAAGGTTATGCTCAAGAAAGAGGCATTGATTTTCATGAGAACTTTGTATCCACATGTCCAATGGCTACTTTCCATAGCATATGTGCACTTGCAGCCCATCATTATTGGAGTGTACATCAGTTGGACATCAAAACTACAATTTTTGAATGGTGACTTACATGAAGTAGTGTATGTTTTTCATCCTTGTGGTTTTGTGTAGAAAGGACATAACAAAGTGTGCATGTTGAAAAAGTCATTATATGGTTTTAAATAAGCACCACATGCTTGGTATTAAAAGATACATGCCTACTTGATTGCACATGGTTTTGCGAAGAGTCCAACTAAGAGCACTTTATATGTTAAGTGTGCAAATGATGTGCTTCTGATCATTTTTAAGTCTGATTTTCATGCCTAATTTGAGATGTTAGATTTGAGGCATTTGCATTATTATTTGGGCATTCAGTTTATGCAAGTTGATGGTGGAATAGCTCTCTGTCAAACAAAATATATTGACACATTATTACTGTGTTTTGGCCTTGAAGATTGCAAACCTATTGCCATTCCTATGGAAACACGTTTATGGTTGAGTCTTCATGATGTTGGAGATGTGTTTGATGTTGTTCTCTATTAGTAGGTTGTTGGATGCTTGATTTACTTATGCATAACTTGTCCTAATATTCAGTTTGTTGTCTCACAGATAAGCAAGTTTATGCATTGCTGAGGTGTCAAACATTGGTAGGAAATTAAGCAAATCTTTCGCTACTTGAGTGGTACCTGGCTACTTGGATTGTTTTAGCCCAAGGGGATCACTACCAACAGATTTACATGCTTTTTTTTACTTTGATTGGGTTGGTTGCTATGACACATGTGTCCACTAGTGGTTTTTGCTTCATGCTTGGTAGCTCGTGCATATCTTGGTTGAGCAAAAAGTAGCCTATTGTGGGCACTTCTAGTTGTGAGGCTATATATAGGGTAGCTTTCACAACAATTGTTGAATGTGTGTGGCTCATATGCCTTTTGGCTGATTTGGGTGTTGGTCAGTCTTCTATCACCACCATCTTCATTTACAGTTAGAGTGCATTGGCAATCGTAAGGAACCTTGTGTTCCATGCTTGCACAAAGCACATAAGGGTCCATTATGTCAAGGAGCGGTTCTCTACTAGAGAGATCAATTTGGCATACATGCCCACATAGGATAACATTGTAGATCTTTTCATAAAGGCTTTGCCTCAAGAGAAGTTCGAAGCTTTTCGCAAAGCTTTGGGCTTACTTCCTTTTGTGGATTGATCTCTTTCCACATAGCTTGGGATTTCCTTATACATGAGTGCCAAGTCCTGGTTCATCGCATCTCTCCCAAGGGGGATTTGTTGATATATGGTAGTAGTGATGTGTGTGAACACACTTAGGACCACATGGGCACTTTTTTCCATCTTACTAAAGTTCTTTTCCCTTGGCTTGTCTATATGCCTATAACCCTAATGGGTTACTTATCTTTTGTACATTCACTTGGTAATACATTGAGTATTGTGTGTTGTGCTTCAAGCTTCTTCTTCTTCCTTGTGTTGTTCACGTGCTTCTGTAGACCCTGCTTGATGTCCAAAGATAGAGCTTTCTTCTCAAGAGAAGATGATTTCTTTGTTTTAGACGAACTAAAAAGTGGAGATAAAAGAGCTCTAGTGTAAATCAAGAGATTGAAAACCATCAATGCTTGTCTAAAAGAGTGCATAGATCTCAAACGTAACCTAACCAATGATTTGAAGATACCATAGGATTCTACAATATTTGAGTACTCTCCTAGCGTCACTTTTAGAAATTCATAGAAGAAGTTGTTGATTTAGTGGCCACAAGATTGGTGTGGAGCCTATAGCTTCTTTGTGGAAACAACCAACTTGATCTATGAGAGTACCACCACTGTAGGTGTTTACAAGGAAGTAAGCCCAACATTGTAGGTGTAAATCAAGAGATGGGTAGTACCAACGTAGGCCATATCCTTACTAACCTAGAGATGAGTACAGAGAGGCTCCTAGATACCCATCTTATCCTCCAGCATATTCATATCTCAGGCCTTTTGAGTAGATTTGTCGTGAGTCCACCTGCTTTGTCCAACCTTGCATATGACTTTGAAAGAATATTCGAAGTCATTTCTAGACTAGGTTTAGCTAGATGGAATAGGTAACTGAATTAAACATCAAAGGTAGATGTTTTGCATAGAAACCATTCAACTATAGAAGGCACTTGAGTTTAATAGAACTCATTCATCCACTGAGCATTGCTTCAAGATCAGTGGATGAAGAAATAGTCTAAACTTCTCTAAAAATTTTTGAGTAGAACTCTTAAAGAGAAAAGATTTAGGAACAATTCCAAAGAAGTCAAGTCTTTGAGGAGTTACCCTTGTGCAAGATTGGTTGCCCAAAGAAGCAAATGAAAAACTTCTTTCTTGCATTCTATCTTGGAATCTAAAGCCCAATAGGACATCATAGTCATGTAATTGTGAGAAGAAATTAGTAGATGTGGTTAAGAAGTGGAACATAGTCAAGAATATCTAAAGTTAGATGTTTTGGTCGACCTCAACTTAATGAGACTTCTCAAAGTTTTGAACAAGTAAGAGATCCATCTATTTTGCTAGGCTCATGTGTAACTAGGGCATAAAAATGGACCTATATAGCACATTAGTTGGAAAGTCTTAGAGTCCACCTACTTCATATGTTTGTCCTATGGATGCCTAGTTTGGACATGGCCAAACATTGAATTAGGCAAGGATGTTTTAATCCACCCTTATCATCCTTTCAGATATTTTGCACTTGATTTATTGTTTCATGTGCAAAGCTAGGTAATGTTAGAATGATTTGGATAGGGATTAGCCCACACACTGATTCTCCTCTTTTCAAATCCACTATGGGATATAATCCCCTTCTAATAAAGAGGCAAATGAAAGAGACAAAGACCGTGATTGATCATACTGATCATGAGGTACAGGGGAATACTCCACATATTACACCTACACATATTTTTGAGGGCAAAAATATTAAAGGGAGGGAGAATGTTGTATCTCTATGGGTCAAAGTGACAAAAGACATGAGCTTTGAGGGTCCAAATCCACTTGGGGAACCCTTAGATTTTATTGGGAAACCCTTGGGAAAGTGTATTCAATACTATTTGGATTTATTTACTCTCAATTGAAGGCTTTTTACTCTTGAAATTTTTATCTCCTAAGGATATGGTATTTAACCCTTAAGGAGACCTCTCGAGCCTTGAGATGTGTATAAAAGCTTGGGAGAAATCCTTTTCGATTCCATGTGAGAGCCATGTGATTCCATGTGATTCCATGTGATACCATGTGATTTCCAAGGCTTCTTTGATTATCATCTTTGTGGAGGGGACTCTTGGCAAGCTCTCCTCACATTTCCCCCCTTGTCCTTGAGGTATATATATGAGTGGAGTTGGTTGGGTGGATATGTGCATCTCTGAGCCCTTGTGGGCTTAGATATTGAGGTTTTTTGCTTGATTATCTTAGCCTAGCAACCTTGTTCCTTAGTTGACCTTAGTTATTTGACATGGTTTTTATGTATACATGCTCAAATGGAATGGGGATTCTGGAAAATTTATGGTCCACTTTGACCCTTGCTTTCTGTTGGAACTTCCATCTAACTCTCGAGCTTGAAAATCGTCATAAACTCAATTTTCTTCTCTCTCTTTGACCTTTAAAAGCACCTTCAATGAGTTTCTATCTCCAACATAATGCTTCATCCCTACTCCTTATTTTCGCATTCATCTTTTCTCGATACAATATACACATATACACAATTCATCATTCTTGCATCTCTCTTTCAACACTAGAGGTTGTAAGAAGTTTATTGCTTATATTTCCTCCCCCAACACTCGAACACATGATGTTTAGGAGGTTTCCCTCTCTAGATAAGAGAAGCTCATCATTTGCTTTTCTTATCCCTAATTTATTGCCTTTTTCAATGTGCTTCTCATTGTATGAAAAAAATAGAGTTTCTCATTGTTTTCTTCTCCAATTACTATATGCATCACATATCCCTTCATCATTATAACTAAATAAACCTAATCTCATTGTCAAAATCATATCTCAACATTAAGCGGACTAGACCCCATCAATATTTTTCCATAATTACACCATGCACAATTTATCTCACCATACCAATCCTCGACGCATGGATTTTTTATAATCATTTTTAATGGATCCTCCAAAAATTGTTGATTAGAAACATGGCCTCGCTACCATAAAAAGCAATAGAAACAAAAAAAATCATAATAGTACTATAAAACATTGCAAACACAAAATGCAACATGTTGCACATTGATAGTATAACAAGATTCTTGTAGCTAGATCCCAAGTGAGAGCTCATTCATTCATCATGGAAGGTTTCACAACCAGACATAATGAATCAACCATATTGTCCCTATCAAGGGGAAATTGAGCTGTAGATATATCATTGTCAGCTCTTGTAAGGCTTGGTACTATTGATGACTCATCATAAGACAAATCAAATTCATGCTTGTTGGGGGATTCTTATGCAAAAAGGGACTTGAGTATTTGTAGGAGAAGGAAGAAGAAGAAGTGGAACAGAGACACCAGAAGCTTATGTATATTGATTACCAGTAGGAAAATACAATATGATGTACATAACAAGACCAAGTGTTTTCTATGCGGAGTGCTTAATCCCAAAGAATACACACACACACACAAGGTTACACGATACCCAAAGTTCCTTATGCCGCCAACCTTCTCTGCACTAGACCTCCACCTTCTCCAGGAGCTTGCTCTTGTGCACACCTTGCACTCAAGCTTCCAATAGGGTAGGAAGGATGGACACCTATTGTCGACATGCATACTTCTCCAATGGTACCTTGTGCCACCTTGATTGCCTTGCTTACTGGGTCTTTGCATTCCTTCTCTGCACACACTAGATCACCCTTCTTGCACACTTTGTCTCACACTTACTTCTCTATGTCGCACTCTGGTTGAATGTATCTTACTCTTCTCACCTAGTGTAGACTATGCTCTCACTTGCTTAGTCTAACTCCAAGAATAATGCCCATTTCTTGTGTGTCGATTCACTCACGTATGCCGCTCCTAACTGATAGCATATCTTGGTGCTCACTTTGATGTCCCAAAAATGTCTCAAAATGTGTATAGCCAACGACTCCCTATTTTGTCTTGTAGTGACTCTAGGTGAAAAACGAAATTTCAAATGGGGGCCACACATACACTTTCGCATACCGCTTCCTCTTGACATGCCTTCACTTTGCCTTTATTTCTTCAATATGTGTACCTAAGGGAGGGTTCACCTGAACCTTTTAAACACTTTAAAACCCTTTAAAACCTTACAGAAAGACTATCTGCAACCTGCATTCAACTTTCTGCAAACCATAACCAGTGTGAACAAATTGATTGCACTACATGTGCACCTTAACCACTCGACTTTTACAAACTTGACTTTGACCACTTCGACTTTCATCATTTTTACTTGACCATTTTGACTTTGACTAGCTTGATTTTGACCAATTTGACTTTGATGAGCTCAACAATTGCCCACCACCTAATGGGCTCTTCGTCTCGGAGAGCTAATAGCCAAACCATTAGCAGAGAGCTTCACCAGATACCTGCTTAGCAAGATCTTCAAAATGACACATGAGCAGTCACTAAGTCCACCAGGAACAAGAAAGAACAATCACCAGGGAAGAACCAAAATCGAAAATAGCACATTGAAGAAGTAGAAGCTAGATAATGGAGGGTAGGAAGGAAATGCTAGGGAGCACTAAAGGGTTAAGAAGGATAGGGTAAGGAGGGGTAAGGGTGGGGCTGGGTAGAAGGAAAAAGGGAGGGGTAGGGAGTAGGATTAGGGCATATGGAGAGGGCCAAAATGCAAAACAATGAAAGCTACAGAGGGTTCATATGGAAACATGTGAAACATGTGGGAAAAAAAAGAAGTAATAGACCATGTGGACCACATGCAAAACAATAAACACATGTTAAATGTGCATAAAACATGTGTGTTTGGACCAAAGGGAAGATAAAAGATTGGATTTTGGAAGTACTAATGTAGAAAATGAGTCCACTAGTGTCAAGAAACATGAAATTGACCCCAAATTTGAAAAAAATGGCCATCAAGGCAGAATCTAGAGCCAAAAACAATTTTCTAAGAAAAATAAAAGAATAGAACCACACCATAGGATAAATTTATCCTATGGTGGTGGGAGAGAGAGAGAGAGAGAGAGAGCGAGAGAGAGAGAGAGAGAGGAAGAGACCGGAGGGAGAGGAGACAGAGGGTAGAGAGATATTGGAGAGAGGGTAGAGGGAGATTTTTTTTTTGAATAAAAAACAAAAGATGGGGGGTCGCTTTTTTTGAAAATATCTAAAAAATAGACAAAAAATCAAAATAAAAATCCAATAAAATCTTAAAAAATCCAAAAAAAAAAGAAAATCTCAAGAAAAATCTATAAATTTCTAGACCACTTTTCCCACTCAAAACCATAGAGAACTTGCTTTTTTTTTTCTATTTTATTATGAAAAATGACATTGGAAAAAGATAAAAATTTTGAGAAATTTTGAGAAATTTTTGAGCTTCATCACTGTTGCACTTAAGGGCTTTTCTTTTCTTCTCTCTTCTATGGCCTCTGGCTGAGACTTTTCCACTCGAACCAACAATCTGAATGATCTCCTCTTTTCCTTCATAGACTTCCTCTCTACTTGAGTTGTTTGGAAAAATTCTATAGCAGGAAGATGAGTCTTCTCCAAGTAGCCAAGCCAACATGTTCTCTTCTTCATATAAATCCACCTCTGGGCTTGTCCAACATATCTTCTTCCATGCAAATACCAATTGTCTACATTGTGCTGGTATGTCTTTGGTTGTCTTGTCCTTCTTCTAAAAATATCTATTGAAACTCTTTTCTCTCTTGCTTTACCCACATTGTGTCCTTACCCCAATCATGTAGCACATTGACATGCCTTAACCAAGGTCTCCCAATCAACAAGCGGAAACTTCCATCTACCTACCGCAGCCTTAAGACAACAAAATCTAAGTTGAAGATGCTACCTTGTATCTCAACTAGGACTCCAAGGACCACCCCCATAGATCTCATTATGCTTTGATCTACCAGTGTCACAGTGAAGTTGGTAGGTCTTGAAGGTTGTAGTCCAAGCTTTTTCATCATATGTTCAGGCATCAAGTTAATGGAAAAACTTCACAAGGCTAGATTTTCTCATAAATAAACAAAGAAAATAATACTAACTTATTATAGTTCTCTCCACCTGTTTACATACTTATCAATACCATAGCAACTCAAGAGATTGATAACAATGTTCTAGCAAAACTACCTAGATAATATCAAGATTTGCCAGATGTCTTTGAAAAGAGAAATGTGGATATCCAACTAGAACACACAGCCTATGAATGTTCCATAGACTTCAAGAGGGAGCTCAAGCATCCGTTGGACCAATATATACACTATCCACAAAGGAGCTTGTAGAATTGCACAAGAACGAATAATGATGGAGCACTTTGAATGTGTGTAGATTATTGTAGCCTAAATAACATTATTATGAAAAGTAGATACCATTGCTACTTATATCAAAGTCTGTTGAATGACTTAGAAAAGAAAAGTTATTCATAAAGATTCAGCTTTGTGGGACTTAAAGCCTTTCAGGATCATAGGTAGAGACAAATGGGACACAACTTTTCATAAAAGGTATGGACAATTTGAACAAGTAGTTATGTCATTCGGTCTCACAAATCCTCTAGTAGTTTTACTACATATGATGAATGATATCCTTTGAGGATATTTAGATTATTTATTAGTCATATACTTAGATGATCTATGATATTCTCAAAAGATCTAGAGGAACATGAATGTCATGTAGATATGGTTCTAGAGAAACATAGAGAAAAAAGGACTATATAGAAAATTAGACAACACTCTTTCCATCAAATAGAAATGGAATTCTTAGGATATATTATCTAAAAAAAGAATCTTTATGGACCCTAAGAAGATTAGGAATATTCTTGATTTAAAAATACATTTTTGTGTTCTTGATGTACAAAGCTTCTTCGGCTTTTCAAATTTCTACAACATATTCATCAAGGATTACTCCAAGATAGTTGCACCGCTTACAAAACTTATATGAAATGCAAAGTTTTCTTGGGCCAAAGAAGTTAAGAAATCCTCTGAAATTCTCAAATCAACATTCAAAGTTGCCTAGATTCTAGTTCTTCTTAATCCGACCAAGCCTTTTTTGTTAGTGATAAATGTTTTAGACTTTGCCTTCGGAGTTATTTGTGTCAACATGTGGATAATGGAAACCTACATACATTCACATTCCTCTAGAGATAAACTATGAAAATCATGATAAATAACTTGTTTCCATAGTAAGTGCTTTTGATACCTAGCCCACCATCTAAAGGGAGCAAGCAATATATACATAAATCACAAGAATATATAGTACTTTATGGACAGCCATCCAAGATCACAAAAATGTTGATGAGAGGCCTTGTTGAGAAGATCTTACCTTGCACCAAAAAAATGGGAAGAACTTTTTGATCAACAAGAAATTGTACCACTCAAGCTAGAACATCTCCAACTAGTAGTTATATCCTCAAACTTTCAAGAAGATTTGGCCTTGATTGAGAAAGTGCATGAGTCACTACCAGAAGATGAGTTGTCTCATAATCTTAAGCAGAAGATTCAAGTAGGAAAAGGCCATGATAAGCTCTAAGAAAATGATCAGCTTATAGAAGAAGTACTTTTTCTATATCCCTCTAGGAAAATCTAGAATCTAAGCACTTCAACAATGAAATGAGAACCTTGAACTAGGTCATTTCAAAGTGATTAAGACAATAGAGCTAATATCAAGATATTTTTGCTGGCCCCAAATGTGGAACAAAATCAAACAGTGTATTAAAACATCTAATACTTGCAGCAAATCTAAGGTACATTGACATAAAACTCATGATCTCTTACGTCTCTTACCTATTCCAACATGATCATGGTCTTCTTCCTTGTCCATAGATCCTATCATGGATTTATCAAGGTAACACAAGCATGGTTCTATCCTTGTGGCAATGACTACATTTCAAAGATGGTGTTCTTCATTCCAACCACCAAGGAAATCATAAGAGCCACCATTCCTAGATTTTTTCTTAGATATATATTGAGGCTACATGGATTCTATTTCAATGATTGAGCCCAAAATTCATATTGAGTTTTTGGAAGAGTCTTTGAAAACTCATTGCTTTTCCAATTAAATTGTCCACAACCAATTATCCGTATATTGATGTCTAAATAGAATCAATGAATTAAGTTATTAAATAGTACCTTTTTAGCACCATCAACCATCATATATTGAGCAAAACACCTTTGACAAACCATCAAAGTAATTTGCCAACGATCAAACTAATTTGCCAACAATCAAACTTATTTGCAAGCAAATAATGTTTAGATTTATTCACAACATAAATCATGCCCAATCCCTCTCTTTTTAGTCATCTTGTAATAATTCTCTCCACTCTTGCCCTCCCTGCTTGTATATGAAATTGGAAAATCAAGCCTACCTTCACCAATAGGCCTATGGCATAATTTGAGGCATCAGCATGCATGTGAAAGATCTTGTTCTAGTTTGGCACCTTCAATATGGGACCTATTACAAGATTGTGCATAAGCTCTTCAAATGCTTTACCTCTTTCCCACGATCAGAACAAAAAGCCTTGAATTATCACTGATTGGGGTTGCATAGGTGTAGGTATAGGACAATCACGAATGAAGTGATCTCCCTGGCATCTGTAGCATGGTTCTCTAGGCATTGGGGGTCTTATCTGTCTAGGTTGGGGCCTAGAGTTAGGATTTGCATACATGACATTAGCATATTCTGGCTCCCAACTAGGTTCACTAGGATTTTCATAAGGGTGAATCTCGTTATTCTCTAGTGACTCCATATAGTAGGTAGGTGGACTATCCATGTGAGTCGAGTCAAAATTGTGATTATTCAGGTCACTTTTTAAAATCAATGGTGATGCTGGCACTAAGGCTCTATTCAAATTTTCTTTAGCATCTGCATACTTCACTGGGATCACATTGGCTACAGGTGGGGTTTGTTGAACTAACACTAGTTGAGGCCTTGGTTGAACTTAATAGGGTGGTTGGTCGGGTTGTTGGGGCCTAACATACTGCTATGGTGGGTATTGGTTCTGGTATCTCGCCTCTTGTGGATATGGTTGTGGATAATTTTGCCTAACCACTTGCTTATTATATCAACAATCTTGTGCATTGTGGTTAGTATACCTCCTTTCTATGGTGCAGTATTGGTTGTTAGGGTTCACTTGGGTTTGAGCCATGATTGGGGACACATTATCCATATGGTCTCCTCCACAACTATAGCATTGTTTTAGAGAGACAAATCTAGGCGTTTGCTTGCTAAAAACTCCTAACTTCTGAGCTACCTTTTCTGCCAATTCGTCAATAGAAGTAGGGGGTTTGGATGCGAGGCTAGTAGAACTATTTGAATATTTATAAATCTTAGAGAGTTCTAGTTCCTCACCTAGGTTGTCCTGAATATCTATGCAGATGCATACACATTGCTCTATGGTTCTCGGTTCCTTTACATACACGTAGGATCTCAATTTAGCACTCAAAAATCCATCTAGGAACAATGCCACTTGTTTGGCTGGTGTGGGTAGATTTGGAATCGGGCATCTCTCCAAGTATTATATATATACCTTCATAAGTTCAGAGTTATCCAAACTTATGAACTCAAGATAGAGAACACAAACACATACACATTAGAAAAAACAACTAAAAGAAGCAAGAGACTACACAAAAAATACGACTAAAATAAGACATGAAAAATACAAACAAGAAAGAAAACCAATACAAAAGGAGCCACACTAAAAAGATAATCAATAATTAATTTTTAATATATATATACACACATACACACACAAAGACACACATATATATATATATATATATATATATATATATATATATATATATATATATATATATATATATATATATATATATATATATATATATATATATATATATATATATATATATATATATATATATATATATATTAGTTTAAAATAATAAGAATAATATATATATATATATAATTAAATTAAATTAAAATTAAAATTATAAAATAAAAGAAACAAATAATAAAAATAATTACAAATATATATACACACATAAACATAAAAATGTAGATTAAACAAAAACACAAAGAAAACCACAAAGTGCATCTTCATCTTCTATGTTTGTCCAAAACAAGAAGTATCATAATTAAACTTTATCATGCATAGCTTGGACAAACAGCTAAGACATCTCTACTCATGTCATGAGTGCCCTAGAGTAGGTGCTGACTTTAATAAAGAGTCTTTCTAAATGAAGATCTCTAACAAAGTCAACAAACTGAGTTTCCATCACTTCCAAAAGTGAAGGGCAAACTTAGCCATGATAAAGTCTTGCACAAAGAACAAAAGAATAATAAGAAAGATATTAAAATAAGAATTACAAAATTAAAATTAATAAATATATGAATAAATAAATAATTAAAATAAATTTTTAAAAATAGAGAAATAGCTATCATAAATAATAAAAGTAATAAAAATAAAAATAAAAATAACAATCGACTAAAATAAAACTATAAATAAAGAGTGAAAGAACCCCCACAAAATACCTTATCATTAACCAATATAAAGTTCCTCTTTTCTATTGAATTTACTAATGATTAATTTGAACACATGAAAAGAAGAAGAACCATAAATGAACTTGTTATAAAGTAAGAAATTCCTTACCTTCTTTGAAACTTTCTTGAATGAATACCCTTTTTTAATAAGTAAAGAGATTAGTTGACAACATTGAAGTACAAATGAAGACAAGCTTGAACATAGACAAGAAAATTTAAACAATTAAGAGCAAACAACACCATACTTTGCTAAATGAGAAATATTTGAATCAATATGAGGCATTCGTATCATGTTAATGCTAGCAAATTCCGGCTCTAATCTTTTATCATAAATGTCTACTTCCAAACCAAAAGGAGATTGAAATATTTTTACATCTAGGAAAGCATAAGAATCACCATGTGAAGTACAATTGAGCTCACAAAAATATTTGGGATAAATACCACCACCAAAAGCATCATTGTTTAAATACATAAAATCTTGAAAAGAAGTAAAATTAAGAACAAAAAAATCATCTACAAAGTGTCTAATATTAGAAAGTTCGTGTAGAATGATAGAACAAGTATTAGCTAAAACAAGCCTTTCCATAAATTCAAATTCATAAGTAAAAAGACAAAAATTAGCAAGAAAGATAGCACAATTTGTACCCATATGAATTCCAATACATTACTTGAACAAAGTATCACCAAATGAAGTATACAAGTTTTCTAAAAGAAAATCTAACCAAAGAAGAATGTCGGTTTCATCTACTATTCTACTGTAATGTTTCTTTCTACTGTCTATATCTATGGACTTGGATTTCAACCATAAATAATTATAATGCAATGCAAACTTTTCTAACAAAAGAGCCTTACATCTATCTTTGGTGAATTTAAAAGAGAAAACTTTACTAAATAAAGAAGAAATCCTATGTTTTAAATCGTTCAAATCTAACTTTGTATACAAAGTGGTGAAGTCAAAAGTTTGAAGCCCCAAAGGAACAGATTTTTCTTCTAGAGTTCTTGAAGAGTTGAGAGACTTTACTACAGAAATAACACCTAGAGAGTTGGCAGATCTGCATCTTTGAGTAATTCCTTCCAAATATCATGAATAATAGGTAAAATGGCTTTAAAACTATTGCTTAACCATTTGGAAACATCCATGAGAGAAGTATTACAAGATGTAGCTATAAATCTCGCTTTGATGGGATTCTTATGGAATTTCCAAAGTGTATATAAAAATGGTAAGTTTTCATACAATTTGAAACCACAATATTTACAAAAATCTTGATGATTTGAAATAACTTGTCCACAAGAAACATTGCAAAATTGATAAGTAGAGGAGTGAGTTTCTTTCATAAGGCACTCTACATAAAAATTTTTACAAGTTAAAAAAATTATTAGGACATTTATCCACATAAGAACTCACAAAGTTTCTATGAATTTTTTTTAGTGAATTCAAATCACTTACCGATAAGCTATCTAATGAAGGGGATTTCATCTCTAAAGCTAAATCAACCTTCATAGAAACTTTCTTCATTACTACTGACTTCCAATGTGTAAAAGATTCTTCAAATTTTAGAATGAAATTATCGAGGCCCTTTTCTATATATTTAAGGATGCAAGCATTCTTAAGGGTATGAAATCTATATTGTGTTCCTTTAGAAAAAAAATTATCAAACTACTAGTAGGAAGAATAGAACAATCGGAAGAAACTATATGACCTAAATGCTTGTTTATGAAAGAGGAAAAAGAACCATTATTGCAACAAAAAATTCTTCTATAAATCAACAATCTATCTTTCTCTTTCATATTTCTTCCACTAACATTGTAATTGAAAGCTTTTTTACCCAAAGTTTTCATATATTTGTATGTAACCAAAGGATGGACCCAAATCTTTCTAACATAAGAAGGAAGAGATTCTGTCACTTCTTTTGATTGCAAAAAAGAGTTCAAACCAACTTTATCTATTTTTGGAGAAGCAAAGATAGTAATTAGTAAAACTCTACTTGAAATCAAATGATTATTGTTGGAGTTAGATGTTTGCAAAAGCACGTGAACAACACAAGGAAGAAGAAGAAGCTTGGAGCACAACATAGAATATTGAATGAATTACCACTAGAATGTACAAAGATGAGTAACCCATTAGGTAAGCATATATACAAGCCGGGGGAAAAAACCTCCTAAAGAGGGAAAAAAGTGCCCCGATGTTCTTAGTGTGTTCACACACATCACTACCTAAATATATCAACAAATCCCCCCTGGGAGTGATGCAGTGAACAAGGAGCTGACACTCATGTATAAGGAAGTGCCAAGCTATGTGGAGTCCACAAAAGAAAGTAAGCCCAAAGCTTTGCAGAAAGCTTCAAACTTCTCCCTAGGCACAACCTTCGTGAAAAGGTCTTCAATGTTCTCTTGTGTGGGCACATATGCCAAGATGATCTCCCCAGCAGAGAACCTCTCCTTGACATAATGATAATGCACCTCAATGTGCTTAGTGCAGGCATGGAACACAGAGTTCCTTGCAACTGCCAATGCGCTATGACTGTTAGTGAAGATGGTGGTGGCAAAAGACTGACCAACACCCAAATCAGCCATAAGACGTCTGAGCCACACACACTCAAGAGTCACTGTGAAAGTTGCAAGTGGCCACAGTAGGCTCCTTCTTGCTCAACCAAGATATACATGAGCTACCAAGCATGAAGCAAAAGCCATTAGTGGACACACGAGTGTCATAGCAACCAGCCCAATCACTCTAAAAAAAAGCATGCAAATCTGGTGGTAGTGATCCCCCTTTGGGATGAAACAATCCAAGTAGTCTAGTACCACTCAAGTAGCGAAAGATGCATTTAACCACCTGCCAATGCTTGACACCTGGGCAATGCATAAACGTGATCATTTGTGAGACAGTAAACTAAATATTTGGCTGAGTAATGCATAAGTAAATCAAGCATCCAACAACTTGCTGATAGAGAACAACATCAAATGCATCTCCAACATCATGGAGACTCAATCATTAACCTGTCTCCATAGGAGTGGCAATAGGCTTACAGTCTTCAAGGCCAAAACATTGCAATAATATTTCAATATATTTCGTTTGACACAAAGCCATTCCACCATCAACTTGCATAAACTAAATGCCCAAATAATGATGCAAACGCCGCAAATCAGACATCCCAAATGAGGCATGCAAATCAGCCTTAAAATTAGCAATATGCTTGTCATGAGGACCAATGTGCATCATGTCATCAACATACACAACAATGATCAAAAGCACATCATTAGCACGCTTATCATATAAGGTGCTCTTAGTTGGAGTGTTCTCAAAACATGTGCAATGGGATAGGCATGTATCTTTTCATACCAAGCACATGGTGCTTGCTTTAAACCATATAATGCCTTCTTTAACCTGCACACCTGGTTTTCATGCCCTTTCTGCACAAAACCACAGGGCTGAAAACATACACTTCTTCATGCAAGTCGTCGTTCAGAAATGTTGTTTTAATGTCCAATTGATGTACATTCCAACCATGATGAGCGGCAAGTGCATAGATGCTACGAACAATAGTCATTTAACATGTTGGTGCAAAGGTCTCATAAAAATCAATGCCTCTTTCCTATGCATAACCCTTTGCAGCAAGCCTGGCCTTATACGTGTCAACTATTCCATTAGGCTTACACTTCAGCTTGTATACCCACTTAGTGCCAATGGCCTTCTTGCCAAGAGGCAAGTCACATAAAGAACAAGTACCATTCTTCATTATAGCATCATATTCAGATTGCATAGCAGCCATCCAATTTTTCTGAATTTTGTGCTTCATCAAATGAATCAGGCTCATTCTCATCGTAGAGACTAGACACAGCCGTAGCATAGAAATCTGATACAAAAGACGCACCATCAAAGCCTGAACGAGTATAATATGACAAAGGTGCATTTAATTTGTTGTCACACATAGTCTGCACCAACCATTTTGGCATAGTTTTTGCCTCCTCAATATGAGCTCTCTCATCAACAAGTGCATCGTGTAAATTTGCATCAGAAATGGAATGATCTACATCATCACATGAGACATGCAAAGGCTAAGAAGTTGCCTCATTGGGATTAGCACTAGACTGTCCACCTGTAAAAAGAGGCAACAAAGTATCATACATGTCTTTAGAGCTAACAAATGTCTCCTTCGTACATGAAAGTAAAGGCTGAATAGCATGTTCCACAAAACCAACATCACGGCTAACCAAAATGTGTTTAGTATGTGCATGATACAGACGATAGCCTTTGCTTTCACAACTATACCCAACAAAAATACATTTTACTACTTTATCATCCAATTTCTTGGGTTGTTGTTCAGGCACTAATGCATATGTTAGACGATAAAAAACACTCAGATGAGCAACCGATGGCTTGCGACCATGCCAAGCCTCATATGGAGTGATAGACTGCAGTGCTTTAGTGGGACACCTGTTAAGTACATATGTTGCACACATGAGAGCCTCAAGCTAGAAACTATGTGGTAAAGCCGGACTCTTGACGATACACCTTGCCATCTCCATGAGTGATGTGTTCTTCCATCGAGCAACTCCATTCTATTGAGGTGTATACGTCACTGTACACTGATGTTTTATCCCATGTTCAGCCAGAAATGTATTAAAGTCAGAAGACATATATCCCCCCCCCCTCGATTAGAATGGAGGGTGCCCATTTTACATGCTGGCAGATTTTCAACTAAAACCAAAAACTATTTGACGCACATAAACACTTCGAACTTTGCTTTCAATGGATATGCCCATGCATGTCTAGAAAAATCATGGATGAAAGTCACAAAGTAAAGATAGTTGCCAAAAGAGGGTGTCTGCATAGGACCACATACATCATTGTGAACAAGCTGCAATTTTTGAGTAGCCCGAACTGAACCATCTTTTGGGAACGAGGCTGCATTTTGCCCAAAATAGAACCTTTACAAACATTTTTACTGGGTGCCTCAAGTTTGGGCAAAGAGGACATCATTTCAAATTTCTGCAGGCATAACAAACTAGCAAAATTCAGATGACCAAAGCATACATGCCAAAGCTTTGCATCTAACATGGCCTGAGAATCATGTACTGCACATGCTGAATCATTCACAGAATTTTTATAGTCTATGAGCTTATACAACCCACGACATAAAATGCTAGAAGCAATAATCACGTCACCATTTGACAGATCATGAATTGTACACCTATCATCAACAAATTTCACAACCAAGCCAATCTTTGCTCAAGCTGAAACTGATAACAGATTCTTCTTGATCCCTGGCAAAATAAAGCATGTGACAAAGTGAAAGAACTATCATCAATAGTAGTCAGAATGATCTTACCAACTCCCATGACAGGATAAGAGGAGTTTGCACTCCCCAAATAAGCATGTATAGATCCACATTACAAGGTCATGCACAAGGCACACATTTTCTTCAACCCATGCACTAACACACTTACCCATCACTCATTATGGGTTAGGAGCCCTTGCCATGATAAATGTGAAACCCATGTTTGAAAGATCCCGAGGACATCAAGGTTACAACATCAATAGCTATGAAGCAATTCACAGCCAACAACTGCTCAAAATGAACATTGACAATCTCTTTTAGCAACTAGCAATTTTTGAAAGCTCACAAATACAACATCATGCTGGAATCCAAGGAAGAAGTACATACAAAAGGATTAAAACTTGCAAAGGCTAGCAGTGATAAAATGAAGAACATGACAACCCACTCCGCTAAATTTGGAAGAAAAGCACTACATGATGTACAATACCTCTCAAAGCACTACATGGAACACCCACTCTAAGAAGGGTCTGTCAAGGATGACAGACTCGAGAGGGAGGGGACTGTTGGCACTCAAGCTCAAGCACAAGGTGCGGGAACATGTCAAAGAAGTGGACACACAAGAAGAAGGAGCATGTAGGGAGCTCCAAGAAGTATATATCAAATTTTCAGAAGAAATCCCTATAAAAACAATGTTTTTAATCACTAAAAACCATTGTAAATATCATTTCACATTTTTTCAACTCCATTTTGTGCAAGCCGCAGAGTCATCAAGCTTGAGGAGTACTAGATCTAAGTACATAAAAATTTTCATATTTTGTAGAGCTCTTTTGAGCCCCAAATTAGCCTAGCAACCTGTTTTTTAACTAGGCCAAACACTAGGTCTGGGCATGGCCAAAACTAGTCAAAAACTATAAAAGGCGCTAGAGAGTTCATTTTTGAGGTGAGAAAATTCATAATTGAAGTGAACAAAAGAGCTTGTAATCTTGTTTTTGGCTAATTAAGGATTCCATTGCTCCATCTCTATGTCTTGATGCATCGATGCATGTGTGTGTGTATGTGTGTGCATGCTAGTGTGCTTCTCACTCATGCACTCGTGCCTTCACTTGCTCATGGTCGTCATACCTTCCTCACATCTTCCTGGATTGGCAATTATGAGGTGGATCTCCTCATGTTTGTACTTGCCATTGTGCTAGAGTGACAATGATCTTACCAACTCCCATTACATGATAAGAGGAGTTCTTAGCACATGTGATAGTATTTCATGTAGAAAGATCCTCGTGTGAAGTGAAGAAACTACACTACGAGGTAATATGTTTGGTTGCCCCATTATCAAAGTACCAAAAATCAGAGTCTATTGCAAACATATAGTACATGTGAGAAGATGGGCCATAGATGCAAACAATAGTAAGTGCCCATTCTTCATTCCGAACAAGATTAGCACACTCTTTTGTAAAGGCCTCTGCAAAACCATTCCAACCTCTTTCTCTTTTGCTTGTTTGGAAGCCGGTTTTAGACAACTGTTTTATGGCATGATCATTTGCCTTAGAGTATTTGCGAAATTGTTTTTGTTTTTTTTGTTTTCTTCTCATGTTTTTCTGTTTTCTTCTCATGTTTTTCTTCTTTCTTAGACTGTGCAACATAAGAAAAATTTTGCTTACTAGTAGACGAGCTCCATTTACCTTTGTCAGGGGAGCACTGGATTGTGCTCTCTGACTACAGTAGACAAGATTTTGGAATTATACTTCCAATTACAAGAACACCCACATAGGGAGAACAATACAAGAATATGTGATTGATACAAGATGTCCCACAACCCGGAACCGATAGGTATGGAAAACTAGACTAGAGATAATACAAGAGATCCCACAACCCGGGATCGTAGGTAGGAAACAAGACATCTCGGTTATAAAAATTCCCTTCAGGGATATGAACTGGATACAAAAAATAACTTGAAAAGATCTCGTACTATGAGATTACAATGGGACAAGAAAAGATGTCCATGATACAAGACTAGACAAGATTGGAGCAAGAGACAAGACTAGAACTTGAACTGGAACTTGAAAGTACTTACTTGGTGATCACGACCCCTTGAGCTCCCAAGACTGGCATTGGCAAGACTAAGAATGAATGTGGCCCAACCCTCCTTATATAGGGACCTACAACATGCATACTTGATCTATTATACGTGGAATAATCTTCTTGCAAAAAAATAGAAAATAACTCCTCAAATGTTATGGCATTTGGATTTCCTTATCATCAATTGAAGAGTAGAAAGAAATCTCTGATATGAATCTAGAAGACCACTAAGAACGGTGTGCACAAGTGAACTATTTGGCAAGGCTTCAGCATTAGAAATCAATTGCTCCTTCAAATATTTGATCTTTGTCAAAAACTGTCCATAGAATGTCCTTCATTCATATGCTCATTCTCCACTATTTTTGGAGGTAAGCAACACAAACCTCATTCCTTGCCTGATATAAATTCATAAGTGTTTCGCAAGTATCCTTTGTTGTCTTGCAAGAGCAAAAGTGGGGAATAATGGAACATATGAGAGACAAACTATCAATGCTTGAACATCTGTCTCATCCCAACAAAGTTTCTCTGTTATAGGTGCAATAGGAATTACAACATGACCATGAAATTGTACATCATCATCTTCAATGTCATCTATGTCACCTTCAATAACTATATTCACAAGTGTCATAGATAGTTTTTCAACACCTTGTAAAATATTCCACAATATTTTTTCTACCAATACATGATGCATCATATATGCCTACAATGTGTAATTAGTACCATCCAACTTATCCTCAATAGCCAATATACGGAATACATCATTGCTTAACAACCATGACTAATAACTAAATACACTAATGTAGAAAAAAGATTGTATCTCAAAAAGTTGAATTGAAACACCCAATCAAGCTCTACTAAACCTATAGTAGACTTTGAGGCACTTGTATTGAAAAACCAAAACTTGTATATATGTTTGGCACATAAGGATAAAATTGCTTGCATAGTCACTATGATAGTGCATTTGGAGGCTGAAACAAGTTGAGGTCAAAATTTTGACGCCATAGAGCAAAGATGTTTTGGACTCCTAATTGCCTCAAGTATGCTTACCAATTTTTTTGTGATCCTAAGAGCGTGATTGGAGGGGTGGCAATGACACCCTCGATGAAGCAGTGATGTGTTCTAATACCAATTGTTGGAGTTCAAGGTCTTTTGAAGCACACAAATAACATGAGGAGGAAGAAGAAGCTTGGAGCACAACACAATACAAAATGTATTACCAAGTGAATGTACAAAGATAATTGCCCCATTAGGCTTATCGTCTTATATATAAACCAGGGGGGAAATCCCTCCTAAAGAGGGAAAAAAGTTATCCGATAGTGTCTTCACACATTGCTCACAAGGATGGTCCTTGTTAAGGATGGTGGAGTATTTGGATCAATTCTACCTAGAACTAGTTTTGGATGTGGCTTGGATTCGATATTGTCTAGAACTTTGATCTCTTGTGGTGTGACTCTATCTAGTTTATTTGTTACCATGTGTAGGTTTCCATATTGTCCACTAATACCTCCCCTTTGAGTATGACCATTATTAGGTTTGGGAGAGAGAAATCGTGAAACTCTCCAAGTCCAAGAATATATTTTCCACAATTATTCTAGTAGACCCGAATGGACTCCTATGTGTGAAGGCAAGTCTTATTTGGAATTCACGCTAAAGCTTCAACATCCAATCTACTTGCATATTATAATCAAGATTTTGCATATCCATGGATCTTGATGAGGCCATTACTTCAATGTCGCTTTCTAAAACACTTGATCTGTAATAATTCATGCTCCTATTCGAGCCTATAGCACTCTTCGTGGTAGAGATGCTATTATGTGTTGATCCATTAGTTCCTAATAATATTCTTGATCTAAGAATCATACACACATGCTCTCAAGCAAGCAAACAAGCAAATTGTGCAGCGTGATGATTCTCTTTTTCTCTCTCAAGTGAACTCAAAAGTAAGAGACGTACTTGGATACTACAAATATTACTTGGATCTTTATGTAATCTCTCTTCAAATTGAATCAACAATCAACTATACACCTACATATAATTATACCACATTTTTATATACAATGTTGGAAGGAAAAGAGTAGATGTGCCTTAATCTATGTATAATGAACAAGGAGAATGGCCAGGAAATCTTCAATGATCTAGAATGGAGAAGAGCAAACATTTACTTCCCCCTCCCTAGAGGTGGGGTACTTTTGAAAGCCCTTTTGTTCCTTAGGGGTGACCTAGCTTGAAGCCTCTTGTCCCCCTTTATGTGATGGAAGTTCTCTAGATGCTCTATTGACTTCCCACTCTCAATTGAAGGTCAATGTCAAACTATCATATCTTAAAATCAACACATGATTTTTAACAAAAATAGTTGGGAGTGTGTAGGATTTGAAATGAAGAGCTCTAGAGCTCAAAAAATGGATTTTTGCCCAAAAGTTATTGTCACTTCAGGCTCCTAGGGATCAAAAGAGGTAAATATGACCTATTACAACATATGAGGTCTAGGGGAATCGTGGTTGCACATTGCTTAAAATGTGTTCCTTGACTAGGCTATGGGGAATACAAGCTTACGCCGAGCCTTATGTCCTTTGAAAACTAAAAAATCACTTCGAAAACACTAAAATCCAATGGGTGATTGCCCTATTAGGTAGAGCTATTGTTGGTAGAAAATGAGCACTTTTTAAGTGATATTGAAGTCCTTGTGCACTTATCTATGTTTTTGTAAGGTTATGGAAGACCTTCAATTGGTAACCCCTTGATTTTAAGCCCAATTGCTGAAGGATGATTGCTCTAAATTGCCTTGGCAAGGGCAATTGTGACCTAGAAAATGGGACTTTTTTATTGTTTTTTTTATGTCAAAGCATATTACAAGCTCCATAAAAACTGCTTAGGTTAACACAAGCCCAATTGGATGCCAAAAACTTTCTTTTCTAGTAGGTGATTGCTCTACTAATTACAATAATCATGAGTTTGCAAGTAATCTTTTTTCTAGAATTTTCTTTTTGCTAAGGTTATAGCTATGTTCTATAGAGCTTATTTTTAAGTCTAATTGAGATCAAATGCACTCAATTTACCTAGACGATGGCCCTAGCATTTAGAGAAATCATGGTCTATTTATATGTATTTTTTTTTTCTTTTTCTTGACAAAGACCGTTAGAGTATTATCAAAAGTTTTAAAACTTCCAAAAGTTAAAAATGGTTCGAAATTCACTCGAAACCTAGGAACCATTGCCTATCCTATAGAGAAGTCATGGGCAAGTGGATTTCAGCAATCAAATTCTTCCAAGCACTTCCTAGGATGCTTGTGCAACTCAACTTATGGAATTCAGTTTGAGCTTGAAAAATCATCCAAATCCCTCAAATGGTTGCTCTTCATAGAGCAATTATGGATGCGAAAAAAATGAATTTTGTCCATTTTTGTGTTCTATTGGGAGTTTGCAATATGCTAGAACAAAATCAAGTTGAAATTCTTAAAAACAACCAAAAAATCCTCCAAATGATTTCTCTAGTAGGAAAGCATTTGCAAGATTAATTTTGAGGCTAAAATTGAGTTTCTTGACTTGAACTCCTTGTGTTCCGCTTATAAAGCTTAGGAATTACATAATCCTAAAAAAGAATACCCAGAAACTCAACTTTAAAGTTGAAATCCTCCAAAGCATTGCCCTAGAACTTAGAGCAACTATGGGTGTGTTTTTTGGCCTTTTTTTACAAGTTTTTTTTGGATTTCTTTTCTTGGTGGCTTCTTGATAGCCGTAAACACTTATCTTCTAGCAATATGGCTGCTCAAATCCAAGTTTAGTTACCTCCCAAGAGCAATGGCCTAGATCAATCATTGCTAGGATTTGGACTTTTCTTGGAAATTATGTTGATCCTCTTGTACTTGGCACTATTCCTCAGGGTTTTGACATCACTTACACACCAAATAGTGAAAAAAGACTAGCCTTTGAAAATGGATGATTGCCGTGCCAACCTGTGGCAATTGTGGTCAACTTTTTAGCTTTCTATAGGCATTTTGGTGCCAAATTTTACCTGGACATAGATTATGAATTGGGCAACCCTATCATCATCTTTATTTTCAATTTTGAATGCTTTGTATAAGAATAGTTGCCTTGCCAACCTAGGGGATTTGTTTGCAATATCGTGAGTTTTATTGGGCCTTTTGTGCCAAATTCTACATGTAGTTTTGATTTTACTAGAGAAACTCAAATATGCACTTACTTTTCAAATTTGAGCATTTTCCATAGAACTATTTCTTTGCACCACCTTCTCTATAGGGCAGTCATGAGTGTGATAAGTTGCTCAAATGCAAATTTTTCTTGTAACCACCGCTTGATACATGTAAATGTATGTCCTAGGAGACTATAACACAATTCAAAGTGAAAAAAATACCCCCTTGCACAAGGATGATTGCTCTATGTTGTTCCCGCTTTTTTCTTTCTTTGAGCTTTGTTTTGCCACTCTCTCTTCATAAACCACTTGTTCTACTTGCATAACACCTAGATCTATACTTTTCTACTCTTTTATCAAGTAGAACAAGCATGAAATGACCACTTAACACCTCTTTGCATAGGAGAGATTGTTCTGCTACCCGATTCCTTCATGACTTGACATAAGCTCTCAATGCTCCCTCTTAAGCTAGAATTTTGCTATACAAAGCTTCCAAAACTCAAGAGACACTATTCTAGCCTCCAAACATGTGTAGAAAAGTTAAGAAAAGAGAAAGAAAGAGTGTAGAAAAGAATAGAACTGCAAAGCATAAGAAGAAGAGGGAAATTAAGCTTTAGTGAAAACCTTGAAAAAAACTAACCCTAAACCCGATTTTTGCCTATTTCTATCTATCTACCTACCTAAATTGCTATATAAAGTGATGAAGATGATGTAGAATTACCTAAAAAACGTGCAAGAAGTACCGAAAGCACATACCTCATGCAAAATTTTTACCATCACGTGCATCTGACAAGAACTCTCCCTAGCAATGGTGCCAAAAGTGGAATACTCCCATCATTGTAGTCCAATAATGCACACAATAAGAAGAATGTTGTATCCACGGAGTGACCAATTAGTAGATATAAACACTTGCACATGACGAGATAGAAGCACACACACCTACAACAAGATCAAGGCAAGCATGCACATGGGTGCACACATGCTTGCATGCACACACTCAGGAGTAGGCAAGAGATATGATGCTCTAAAAAGCTCACTATATTGCAAAAGCCTAGATACAATGCTCAAAATATTTTTCAACTCTAAGTAAATAATCCTAGCAAATGAGGTTCACTTATATAGACTTTTTAAGGGCTCTATCCACCATGTAGTTTCCGATCTAGTCTTAAAAATGGTGTCTAAAGGCTACGTGGAAGCCAAAATGGTGTCAAAAAATACCAAAATCATGGCTATTATACTCATGCCCATTAAGCCTGAGTATTACTTGGCTTTTATATTGTGGACCCAATGACCCCAAAACCTATTAGTCCACATGTTGGTTGGGCTCAAAAATTTTGCACAAGTGAAGGGGGTGTCAACACAATTCTCTCAAGTTCGTGCTATGAGAGCCTGTGACTATTCTAGTTTCAATGTGTGGGAATCGTTGCAATGTAGACAAAGCCATCAATGATTGACAAATCTGCACTCAGTGGAACTCAACTTTATATGAAATTGGCCTAATGCAATGTTGAACATGAATAATACCTTTAAATTTTGGTTTTGGTTACCAAAAATTTGAGTCCTTAAAAAGCTAAATCACATTCTTCTGTCGAATGGAACTAGCTTGGTTTAGTATGAGCTAACCTATTTAATGGAATGGCCACATAACTAGATACTATAAATGTCATCCATGCCATCACATTTCACCCAAAAATTATAGAACTTCCTTCATGGATGTAGAGCTTTCAACACAAATTTCACTTTGTCTAGATCTATCATGATGCATTGTCTCAAAATAATGTGGCCCAATAACTTTCCACAATTCACCCCAAAAACTGATTTTGTAGGGTTGAAACAAAGATATTCTTCTTTGCATTTTTCAAAAAACTATCGTAGATGTTGTAAATGGTCAATTTGCCTACCAAAAAAAGAAAAATTATCCAAAAAGACCCACATAAAACTAGTCAAATATGATGCATACATCTCTAGAATGTGTTACAGGCATTTTACAATCCAAAAAAATCATTGTGAAAGCAAAGTTGCCCCAATTGATAATGAAAGTTGTTAATGGGATGTCTAACTCTACCATACGAACCTGGTTATAGTTGTTGAATCACTCTAGGAAGGAGTAAATCTCCTTGTCTACAACTTCATCTAGCAAATTGTTGAGAAAAGGCAAGGGAAATGAATCAAGGACATAACAACATTCAATTTCCTGTAATCAAAACAAATTTGTAGTTACTTGTTCTTTGGTATATCATGATTGGCGAGACCAACTCTAGATACTCAATTGCTATAATGAATCCAACCCAAAGCAATGTGTCAAACTCTTCTTTAACATATTTCACAAAATTAGGGTTCATTCTATGATGCAATTGGATCACAAATGATGCATTTGGCTTCATGTGAATCCAATACTAGTACAATCTATGATCGAGTCTCTTCACATGAGAATAGTCCAAAGCAAAGACATTTTCATATTCTTGTAATAAAGTAAGCAAATCACTCGAGAGTTCTTCAGGTAATTATGCACAAAATTTAACCATCTATGGTTTTTTTGAAGTGCCTAGATTGTACATTTCAATCCGATCTTCTTGACCATGAGTATTGGTTTGTTGCAATTCATCCTTGCCTTCTTGTAACAATCTTCTTCTAACAACTCTTATGGAGCTTCATTTGACTATGCAGAGGCTGTAAATGGTCAACTATTCAGATATTGTGCCATAATTTCATTAACTTCTAGAATTCCTATGAATAATAATTCTTTTTTAGATTTCGAAAAAAGGGCCTCTTCATCTCCTTCATGTTGTTCTAGCATATTGCAAGGGTTTTCTATGTTTAGTAATTGGTCCCTAGAATAGGTGTGCACATCATCGAGAGTCACTATATACTCTTTGTGTCCCCTCCAAAAAGTAACTACCTAGGAACCCTAGTGCTAATGTACTTTTGCTTATTTCAAGCATGGGCCTCCTACCAATAGATTGTAATCATCTCACTATCCCAAGATCTCAACAACTACAAAAGTAATGTGGAAGGTTACTTCCTATATATGAATATGAATATCTTTGATCAAGAGGACAAGTTGGACTCTCCATTGGTCAAGCATTGAGATGTAAAAAGAAGTTGGTTGGACATTTGTCCAACCCATCTATTGACAGGTTGATAACAAAACAATATTCACTCCAAAGCTATCATTGATAAGAACTCTAGAAACTTAACTATTCTTATAACATATTGTATTCAAAAGTATTACATAGTCAACTAGTATCTTCAATAGATTCCACCTCATTTATTAGTACACTAGAATTTGCTACTTGGTCTTGTGCTTGCAAATGTACCTTGGCCAATAAGGCATGTCTAAATGCTAGAATCAATGACAAAAGTTCACCAAGTTGTTATTGGATAGTGGACTTAGATAAGATTTTCAAAGAATCTAAAGTTGTAGCTAGTAGTGTCTTCTTTGTCTTCTCTTGCACTTGATTTTTCTTTGGAACCAAGGCATGTGTCTATTTTGTAGTTGGGTCCAGGGATTGTACTAGTGCTTTCTATATCGGGCTTCATTTTTTAATCTACTTTTCATTGTTGCTATTGACTCTTCATAGGAGATATAATCACTATATTTGTCATTAGGGCTTTCAATTTTGACTCTTGATTCTTTCTATCATATTCACATGCCTCCATGCGATTAGTGTGAACATGCTTGAATTCAAGACAAAATAAACACTTTGGTACTTTGGGATCTCTTTGATAGGAACCACCATCTCTATTTCTATTCTGATGAATAGGTCATCTACCCCTATCATATCCCGGATAAGTTTGACCACACTACGCTATTGATTGTGCATCTTTACTTTCAATAAGTGCTATTTTATTGGTTGCATTCATGGAACCTATTGTTCCCACATAAAGGTGCTTGATATTGGCTTGGATGCGACATATTGGATTAATATATCTCTACATGAACTTAATTTGGTGTCGTTCACTTATTACAAGCATTATATAAACAATTTTCTATATGATAGTCCAAACCATTGCATATGACACAATATAATTAGCTCAAAGCAAAATTTATCATAGTATATCCTCGTTTTTTTACTTTTAGTACAATATACTTTTTTTAAATGGATCATTTAGCATCATACATGGTACTGGAGTTCTAGACAAAGGATCTAGATTCCTCTACATATGAGGTTCAACATTTTCAAATTCCTTTCCAATTGCTATATAGCATCAATTATTAGATAAAGTCTCGATATTGTCCAACATATAGAGATAGATTTTAAACTATCTAAACATCAATAATCGGATCTAAAGTCTCCGAATTGTCCAACATTGGCTCGATTGCCAAAGCATATAAACTATAATATTACATATAACTGACTTATAGTCTTAGAATTTTGTAATTGTTGTAGAAACATGTCTCTTAAAGTTGCATACATAGCAAACTGGTTTGGTGCAAATTCTATTAGCAACTTCATTACTTCTCCCCATGGCATGGCTTGAAATACTTTATATTTTTGGGCTTCATATTGTCCACTGTCCAATAATGCATACTCAATGACAAATAGCCTAATGGGAATGTCTGGATCATCTACTTTACTCCTAAATTTATTAAATTGCATCAAGAGAATCTATTCTCTTGATTAGAGATCTTTGCTAGAGTCTAGTAATCTGTCTTAGAGTATTTATTGTAACATTGGGAACCATACGTAGAACACAGATAGAGAATAGAGAGGCATGGTAGCATGGAAATCAAACTTCTTTCATTATTGGAAAAGAACAATACAATCCTGCATGCTCAACATCTAAATGTCCACAAATTTCACACTCACTATGAAAATCAATGTATATATAATTTGGGAATCTAGTAAGATGATGTTTGGAATTTTCAGCCAAACCTATTTACATTGCCTTACATAATGTCTACTCAAATGCAGAATTATTCCTCTCCCGCGATTGTCTAACATACTTATGGTCCATCATATGCTCTCCCCAAAGCTTTGTTCTCATTGGATCACCTATGACTTGCATGATTTGGAAGGCTTGGATGGGATAAAAAAAGATATTTTCTCCCCCACAAGAGCTATTTACTCATCATAATTTTTGGCTGAAGGAATCTCTTTGGTGTGGATGGGCTAATCACATAAATGGAGATGAAAGCCCATGAGTGCTTCAAGGATGGACTACATAATTGGAATGACATTTTTAGGTATATTGGTTTTGGAGATGCTGATGCTGGTCAAGAAATTAACTATCTCACAGAAGGTTTCAAACAACTTCTTGATGAGAGAATCAAAGGAATATCTCAATGTATAGCACCTGTCACTAATTTCATACCTCTTAAGATTTTCAACATGGCTAACCTTATTTTCAAGGCCTTAAAATCTCACAAGGGGAGTGCTGATAAGATTATTAGGAAGCTCAACCATAAATGGAACATTAAATGGACCAAGGATCAATGGGCATTTAGATTTGCAAGCATCTAAATCTTCCCTCAAAGCATGAATCACTCTGTGCTTCTTTGGCTACTAATAAATAAAAGTTTTTACACATGGAGGGTTGCCAAGAAATGTAAGAAAGGGGATGGTCTTTGTCCTAGATGTAACCAAACCGAAGACATCCAACACATGTTCGTGGATTGTAGGTAGTGTTGTATTTTGTTGGTTTACCATGCGCTTCAATTTTGAAGGCTATCTACACATGATACATGTATTTTGGATTTTTCATGTAATTTTTGAAGGTCAAATAAAATTTATGAACTTATTTTACAGTCCAAAATGGTGAAAATAGCCAATATAGCCGTCAAAAATCAACACTGGTTGTAGGCATGCTATTGCTTTCTAAAGATTCTTCACGAGTATTCTAAAGTCCTCCACCCTTCTTGGTGGATTAAGCTACACATTCTTCTTGGGGAATGTTTGAGGCTTGATCCACTACTTTGGCATCAATGGATAAGGTTGACCATCTGATTTATTTGGATGAATAGGAATCGTGCCCTCTAAAGCATGACGATTTTTTTTTTTGTTCTAGCATCAATGTGCTCTCAAGTTTGTTACCATCATAGTATGTCTACAACTTTGCCAAGAGACTATACTGTCTTTAATGTTATGAGGTATCCCCCTTGTAAGTGAAGGGAGTTCCTCCAAAAGTCGTATATATCTGATAGACTATATATGGTACGAGGACTGGTTTGGGTCTTTATGTATGGTGTGAGTTAGTTCTCTCCTTGTATGCTTTGTTTCCTTTAATATAAATTGTGCATTTGTAAAAAAAAAAGAAAAAAAAAAAGGAAACATCACTACGTTAACCCCGGAAATCAACAAAAGAAAGCAGCACATATTTTCTGTAAAAAGAATTAAAGTTGATGGGTATAATGTCAATGCCGCATATCCGAATTCAAATGAGCATTTTGACGGCACACGGATCGTGATGTTCAAAACTTTCAAATACCAATGCTGTAATAGAGAATCTCATTTAAGCGAATGTTGAACCAACCACCAACATGTTGAAGTGATGGACGACGAGCCTCTCGAAGGGCAAGGGGCTGCGACGGGCACGGAAGCTTCCACATTTTCTGATGGATCGGCGGAAGGGGAGGACGAGAGGCAGCATGAGGAAGAGGAGGAGGAGGAGGCCCAGCAACCTTCACCTGTTCTGTCGGATTTCGTCCTTCCCTCACCATCCCTTGTATCTCCATTCATTGCAGCCTTCCTTCAACGATTTTCAGAACTTTTCCATCTCGGTGAAGTTTCCAGATGCTTCTCTTTCTATTGCACGAAATGATTATCACGATGCCACTGAACCTCATCCACGTGGTGTGCATGCAAAGGTGCATAAATGCATAAATTTATATACGTGGGATAGCTAGTGTGACCGCATTCAAAATCATTATGCATGGATGTACCTATGCACGTGTACACAAACACATTGACATCTATGCGTGTGCTTACGGATTTATGCCTGTATTTACGTATGCAGCATTCATAGATGTTGTATGTATGTACCTATTAATGCGTTTTATGTATGTCTTATGTACACGTATATTCTGCACGTGTGCATATCAATGCACTATAGATGTATGTATAATTTTGCCATATGGAAGCAATACGACAAACAGCATACATGCACACGAATATAAAGACTATCCTCAATAATACTATATGCTATCACACGTGAGTGATGATAAGTGAAGGAAAATTTATGTATGCATAATTTTGCCATATGGAAGCGATAATGCAAATGTGCATACATGCACACAAATATAAAGAAGTACCCTCGATAATACTATATGCTATCACATGTGAGTGACGATAAGTTAAGGAAAATTTATGATATATACTATCCTAGTACAATGTACACTGCAACGATGACATGACATTGAAAGTTGATTTGCATTATAGTTTGTAAACTTCAGAGTTACCAATAGATTACACCATTCAAATTTTCACACAATTCCAATGATGATTACATGGAGAGACGAAATCCTTTGAATGCAAGAGAGCATAACAATAAGAGGTCATATCCTCCCTCTTGGACAAGTCAAGACACAAGCCATTTTCACAAAGAAAAGAAGGGCCGACATTAGACTATTGGTAGAGCCAATACGAGCTCACCCTCGATCTAGAGCCTGAAGCCAAGTGGGCAGCCACCTCCAAGGGACTGGTGTCCCATACCACCAGCCCCTCCCCCCACCAATACGGGTGATGAGGCTCTGCCAAAGGTCCAAGAGTTTGGGGACGTAACACTCTCCCCCTCATTTTTAATTGCTGTCCTCCTCAATTTCCTTGGCTAACAATCAAGAGTCC
>CM035409.1:66067773-66097773 GCA_020310875.1 Ceratopteris richardii
CTCTTCTATTGTGCTTATTTTGTTTCCACATGTTGTTTTCAGAATACGAGTTGCTGGTTTTTCATTTAGAGGTCCTTTGTTGCAAGAATTCTCTCTCATTTCAAGCGGGAGTACATGTTTAAACATTAAGGAAGTACATATTTGCTGAAAACTTATTATAACATGTCATTTCTCTGATTTTACAAGTCATAAAAATTGGGGCTTTTGTGAAAACAAGCATCCATCGACTCTGTTTTGCATCTATGTATGCCGTTTGTGGTTGAAAAACAACAAATTTGTTGTTTTTGATTCAATTACAGCTTGTTGGAATTTTTTGCAAAAAATTTCAGAAATTGGTTTTTGCAAGTTTTGAACGGTGTATAGTCTTGTCGGGTGATTGCACACAGGACAGCAGGTGCATTTGACCTTTTTTTTTGGGGTGAAATTTTGAAGTTCTAAGTGTGCAAACATGACTTCCACCTCCTCTGATGTCAATAACTTGTTTGAGATCAAGAGATTTGAAGGTAGCGGTTTTGATTTGTGGAAAGAGAGAATGCTAGGTATCCTCTTTCTTAAATATTGCGAAGGGGCTCTTGAGGAAGTCAAGCGTGAAGATATGACAGATGAAGCATGGATGAATGTAAACAAGAAGGCCATCACTTTTATCAAGATGGCTGTATCGGATGAAATCTTAGTGGATTTGAAGAGCCTTACAACTACTTTTGAGGTATAGGAGAAGCTGAAGGTCACCTATGAAAATACCATGCCTGTAAATCAAGTGCATCTTATGCGTAAGCTAGTATGTTTGTAGCTTGATGAGTCAAAAAGTGCGGCTGAGCACTTACCTTCTTTTACAGGTACTCTCTCGCAATTGAAGGATTCAGGATTACGTGCATTTGATGATAAGCTTAACGCCATCTTCTTGTTGATGACCTTACTTGATTCATGGGAAACATTGGTTGTTTCACTTTCGAATAACCCCAATCTTATATTTGATGGTGTAAGAGGTTCTATTCTAAATGAGGAAATGAGGAGGAAAGCTAGTGGAGAGGTAAGTGGTTCTGTCAATGTGGCTAGAGGAAGAACAGAAAGGAAAAGTGGAAACGTATTGAGGAAGAGGGTGAAAAGCAAAGGCAAGGTTGAAGTGACTTGTTGCCAATGTGGTAGGAAAGGTCACAAGAAGCCTGATTGTAGATGCTACAAAGCTGAACTAGAAAGAAAGAATAACACAGGTGACAGGAAGAAAAAGGACACCAAGAATAAAGCGAATGACAACTCAAAGGACAAGGACAAAGAGAAGGCCAATGTGGCCTCTAGTATCATCATTGAAGAGCTATGAGATGTAGAAGATATTCTTTGTGCTACTATGGAAGAAGATCATGCCGAAGTTAGTGATGCTCCTGTTAATATTCATGCCCAAGATATGTAGATCACAAAGAGGTATCTGATTGATGCCTTGCTTAGTGTGAATGATGCTTTGTCACAAACATGGATTCTGGATTCAGGTGCATTGTCCCATGCTACTCCTATTAAGGAGTGTTTTACTATGCTTCATGCAGGCAACCATGGACATGTATATCAATAATCATGCTTGTTCTATCGAAGGTATTGGCACGGTGCACCTCTCTGTAGATGGCACTAATGAGTTGGTTTTGCATGATGTAAGGTATGTACCAAGCATCAAGAAAAGCCTATTGTCTGTTGGGCAAATGGATATAGTAAAAAGTACAAAGAAAGGGACTCTTTATTGCTTGCATGGTAAAGCTTTGCTGGGCAAGTTTATTGCTTTGGTTGAAATCCATTCACATATGGAATTATGGCATAAAAGGCTTGGCCACAGGAGCCAAAAAGGCCTTGATAAACTATGTAATTTGGACAAGTTTGATGCTAAAGACTCAAAACTTGATTTTTGTAATAAACGCCAATATGGTAAGCAAGTAAAGAATTCGTACTACTCTGGTGTCTCTCGTAAGTCTAATGTGCTTGATCTTGTTCATTCTGATGTTTGTAGCATGCCCATCAAATCTATGGGGGGTGCTCTTTACTTTGTTTCTTTTGTTGATGAATATTCTAGGAAGCTTTAGATATATTTGTTAAAATCTAAAGATGAAGCCTTTGCTGTATTTAAGAAATTTCATGCATTTGTGACCACCCAAACAGGTAGAAAGATGAAATGCTTACAGATAATAGAAAGCTGAAATGCTGAATTCAATAGGTTTTGTGAAAATCTTGGTATTAAGAGTGAGCTGACAGTTCCATACAGCCCCTCTTCCAACGGTGTGGCTGAAAGGTATAACAGGACTTTATGTGAGATGGTGAGATGCATTCTGTCCACAGCTAATCTCCCTCATGGATTTTGGGGAGTGGCTTTGAACTCTGGACTTGCTGGATTTGTCCTCCAGAGCTTGAACCTAACCATTTTTAATTGCCCAAAGGAACATTACTTCCATGGACACCAAGAACATAGAAAATCTTTGCCTTAACTTCCAACAAGGTGGACATACCAGCAGGCAGTAGCTGGATCTTAACAGGAGTTCGAAAATATGTCAGATTGAAAGCGGGCATTGCTTCATGAGTAAATGCAAGCTAAACCTTTAACTGGAGGAGAAGCTGATGTTATTTAGAAAAAAAACTTGGAAGCTAGGAATATCTAGTTTCTGGATGACTTGATCAAGCTGGGAAAAAAAGTTGCAGAACAGTGCAGTGTGGACACAAAATTTGTCTATGATCTTTTATTCCTCCAGTGCAGAACAAATTAACCCAAGTGAGACCCGAGTATCATTACAGCCCTTTGAGCAGAACCAAAATCAACTTTGAGATGCTAGAGAAGTAAAACGATGGGCAGTTATTTTGATGTGAGCACATTTGCACTTCACTCACTCCGTTGAAACATCTTATTTAATCCAGTGACACTTGATATCCAAACAGATCTGGTGACACTTGAATATCGTGATAGCCATGTGGACATATCAGTTATGAGGTGTTAGAGAACTGCTGGGCATTCATTGGGATCTTCATTGGTGCCTTCTGAACACCTAGTTCTGATGAGATAAACCTACATGAGATTGAGAAGCTGTATATGTGTAAATATTTTCTACATTGTTCCTACTTAGTCATTGACACTGATTTGTATATATCTGGGTTCTCTCCACATGGCTTTTATCACTAATACAATATTTTGCCACATTCCTTGGTCAATAAAAGACACATTCTATGTTTCTATCTGTGCAGTCACTTCAAGGTCCATGGCATCTGTCTGCTGCTAATCTTTATCTTGTGTTTGGTTTCGTGAATGTAATGCATATTTATACTTCTGACAATTTGAGTTCTGTTTCATAGGTAATGATGATGCAAATATCGAGGTGAAATCACATGGCCAAAGACCGAAGCATTTGATAGAGGCAATTTGGCTAAAGGATGTGTTACAAAAGTCTTTGGAGGAGGTATGCTAGTGCTTAATGTTAATTCCTGAGTTCTGAGTGTTTCAAGAATCTTTTGTGGTTCAGAAAAGGGGAATTTGATAGGCTCATTCAATTTTGAATCAGCAGACCTTACTCAGTAGTCTCTTGTGTAAGCACAATCAGGAAATATAGAAAGAAGATGAGAATAGATACAGCGTTTATGCATGAATGTGTCCATGTGCAACGGGACATGGACACATTACATTACATATGTGCAAAATAGTGGTTTCATTCTTCTTTGTTGTACTTCTTCCTGAGCTTTCACACATTTAAATTCTAACCTTCTTTTCCTTTGTTTTGCTTACCAATGATCTTTGATCTGCCCCTCATGATGATATCACTCATTTATCATTTGCATATGTTTAAGACTGAAGTGTTTTTAATGTATTGCCCTTTCTTTATAATCTGTTTGGTTTATGAAGCTGTGACTGACTCGATTTATTTGTTTAAGACCTGTAGATGATAGTCTTTATAAATCCAAGAGCTGTAAATGACTGCCTTTATTTTTATATATGTAGATTGATGCTTTTCCTGTCGTTTCTCAAGGAAACATCCAACTACTCATTTGTACAACAGAAAAGAAAAGGAAAAAAAAAATGTTTGTGTTTTCTCTTTCTTTGGTAGTGTTGTACTCTTCTCATCATCGATTGACCTCTCTCTTAGAGGTGCAAAGCAGCAAGGAAACAAAAACCAAAAAAGAAAAAAGAGAAAAAACAACCTCTGGGAACCTTCATTGTACTAGAACAGGTTGGATAAGGCCCAGGACTCGAGACACAGGGCATGGAAATGCATACGGAGCGGCAAGACGGCCTGCAGAGCACAGATTCACATGGGAGTGAAGAAGGAAAACATGATTGCAATGAAGCTTCTGTCGGAGCACACACATGGAATCTCTTGGAAACAAAGCTGTATAGGGGATGTAAGCTGAGAAGTTCGAGACACAAGTTGTATGGAGTCATCTCTATTGGCATTAACATTCTGCATGTAATATCTTCCATAGGCACTTGTGCGAGATAGTGTAGCTGGTCATTCTTGTTGGAAAGTGCATGGCTGGGAGTTGGAGCTCCTTGTGATTGTGCCCATACTCCACTCCTCGGAAGGACCATTGTTGCATCCTTCTTGCAGGCAGAGCGACCTTGTTTGTTGTAACCTTGTGCATGAATAGAAGGCTGGTGCTTATGTGACATCTTTCTTTTGTTGTGAATTTATTTGTTGGGTGGTGGCATTGCTTGTTGACCATGGTATTATGGTGTCATCACTTTCATTTTAATATTGTCTAACGTGTTATGGTGGTGCTTTTTCTTGTGGACATTGTCTCGATGAGCATTGGGATCATTGTGTTTTTCTATTTTGAACCGAGCGTGTCTTTAAAGTTTACCCACCATAGAGAACCGAACCTTCACAAAAGCCGGGGACTTCATGGAAGAGAAAGCACCTTTAGGATGCTCTTTCCCACCACTCTCGAAGGATTGGCCGACAAGTGGATCAGCCAATTTGAAGAAAACCATTTTTTTGACTTAGGTACAATATGCCCGTCGCTTTCTCTCAGGCCTTTCAACCAACAAATTTTAGATAGTGCACACTTGGTCCAAGACAACATATGAGACCAATTTCACAAATTGGTCTATGGACTAATTCGCAAATCAGTCTATGGACTAATTTCACAAGGCAACAAGAGGAGACCATTTCACAAATTGGTCTATGGACTAATTTTCTAGAATTGGACCAATTTCTCAAATTCGTCCAAGACCAAAATTCGTCCAAGGTAAGAAGATCACGTGAAGACTAAGTATGAGGACCCACGAGAAGTGGCCGAGGAGAAAAAGAGAGTAGAGACAAGAAAGAAGAGAAAGAGAGTGGAGACCAAAGTATCAGATTTGGGAGAGTACCAGACTTGACAGAGTACCAAAAAAGTGCAAGTCAAAGTAAGAGTGGAGGTAACAGAGTAGTGGAGTAACCCTCTGGCAGAGGAAGCTTATATAAGGAAAGGAATTCGAGTATCGAAATATCATAGATCATAGAGAAGATATCAAATAGCTTGTCACAATAGAGAGAGGAAGAGAGTATAGAGAGAAGGAAGAATACTTGAGTGAAGTGTGTCGTTACTCTCAAGCTTCAGCAGCTAAGTTCTAGGAGTTAGACAGGAGTCTCGGGTCTTGTCGCAGAGGATGGATAAGCGGAGCGAGTCTACAAGGGCAAAGTGCTTAGCAAGAGGCTTGTATGCTTCAACAATATCTTGAGAGTTGGATCGTGAAGTTGCTGGTTCATCATGAGTTGTCCTTGGGAGCCACTGCCCCTTCCATTGTGATTGTACCGCTTGGCTATCTTGTGTACTTCCATGCTTGATGCCAATAGAGTAATGTTTTTGTGACTCTTAATCTTGGCTCTTATTTTGTCTCATTTTGCAACATTCTTGTGGTTTGTGCAAAGCCTACACATAGTGCATACTGCAATGAGAAAAAGAACCCACCTCGAGCACAAGAGAACAAGAATTTCTTCATATGCTCAATTTGGCACGCTCGGCGGGACCTTGCTTTGCATTTTCTCTCTACTGTTCTTCACTTTACTTTTTCAGAATTAGTATCTTGTTGAAGGATTAGTCTCTTAGAATTAGTGTGAGTTTAGAATTAGTCCAATTTTTTAATCTAAAATTTCTCCAAAAATTAGTCCAAGTTTTTTTGGTTCAAGTTTTGAGTCCATTTTTTTCGTCTAAGTTTTTCGTCCTTAGTCCAAGTACTAGTCCAATTTTTTTAGTCCAAAACTTTAGTCCAAACTTTTAGTCCAAGTCTTAATACCGTTTTAGTCAAGTCCTTTTGGTCCAAATTCTCATCATATTTATGAGTTCATAAAGGAGGATATTTGATTACTGTCAAGACACCGATCAAAAGCTACCATAGAAGGGCTGTTCACTACACTCCTCGGGTACCTCCCAACCCTCTACCACTTCGAGCTAGGACTTCATCTTCATCTTCATCTTCATCTTCATCTTCATCTTCATCTTCATCTTCATCTTTGGAGGAAGTACTTGCCCACAACAACAACAAAAGAAGGATGGTTGACGATCTATCAACTTTTTTATCTAGAATTAACATAAAGGTTCCAACCTTCAAAGGAGCTTCCTACGAGGACACGATGACCGTGTGAGAAGATTCCTATCCTTATGCAATAGGAGGGGGCTCTAGAATTGACAAGATGCCCTTCTTTCTCTCTTTACTGCCACCTTGGAGAGCATTGTTGATCGGTGGTTTAGTCAATACATTGAGAGACATTTTTCAACATGGGAGGCCTTGCGGTCAGCCTTTGCCAATACCTTCATGCCATGTAATTCTACGAAAAGAACCTTTGATCACTTAGAGAATCTGAAACTTCAGCCAAGGGAATCATTTGTTGAGCTAATGACTAGGGTAAAGTCTTTAGTAACAAAACTTCCTGGAGAGTTCTTAGTTAAGAAGTGGGTGGAAAAAGCTCTCCCAAAATCTTCTCAACAAAAACTGAGAGAATTGTTAAGAGCATATGCAACACTACAAGATTTTGAAGGCGCTGTCGCTAGGATCGAAGAGGCATGCAATCATTTCGAAGGAAGGAAGGCATGTCAAGAAGAATCTCCTTGGGATTCAATGGCAAGCTTGCGCACGGAGTTGGAGGCTTTGAAGTTACAAAATAACCTCCAAGAAGAGAACAATTCATGAGAAGATTATATTGCACATCTTTCACAAGGAGGTGGAGAAGTTGAAAGCTCAAAAAGAGGTAAGCTTTCATATGGTGCACAATGTGTAATAAACCATGTCATAATAATTAGGATTGTCGGGAGAAGATCGCATGCCAGTTCTATGGAAAAACTAGTCATGAGGCACGAGAATGTTACTTCTTGAAGGGAATTCAAACCAACTGGATTCAGGTCCTTAGAACACAATTTAACCAAAGTATCTAAGGGCTATAACAAGAAGTGATGTATAAAGCCCCTCAATTCAACAACAATATCTAGAGGAAACCCATGAATAAGAAGCCTATCATGTGCTATAGGTATTGGATCACCAAGCTTGTCACTATGCTTGAGATGAATTTCTTTCTTATTTCAACCATCATATGGATGGGCTGTACATGTACTTTGGGAGTAGCACTTATGTGCACACTTTTCTTTGTGTTGATTGTATGATCACTTATGATCATTCACATTGTAAGGTTCAAGGTATCTACCTTTGTAAAAGATAAGAGTAAAAGGTACAAAATTCACCGGTTGGAAGGAGTTGAGATTTATTCTCTATCAGTCAACCAAAAAGTTGATATTACTTCAACTTTCACTTTTCCTATAATGTAGGAAGAGATTTCAACTATCTTTAACAAACAATCCTGTGAGATTTGAATTCAAATTCATGTGATTTGAGTCGTGCAAAACCATCAAAGATCTATATAAGACCACACATTCATTGTACATTGAAGTGTGTGATGATTTGATGTAATACATATACTCTTGGGTCATTGCTTGTTGCCATATCAACTCTCTGCTCTTCTTCCTCATACTTAGTTATCTTGCAGAGCTTGATTCTCTCTCTACAGAGCTCCAGATCTAGTGAGTGAGCTCTCACTAGAAAGATTTTGTTTTCTAGTTTATGTGCATTAATTTTCATGTCATTTGGTTAAGTAGATTTAGAGAAATCTCGAGTTGAAGGTCTTGGTGTCAATTTCTGTAGAGCCTTGAAAAGTCGGGGGTACGTCCAATCATCGTTAAACTTATTGATCCTTCATTGGTCGATATAAATTAGGGCTTTTATGCATTATAGCAAGCCAACTCTATGTATGATATTTTCTTAAAAGGAATTTTTCCAATTGTGTCTGTGCACGCTGCTCTAAGTGTTTGAAGTCATAGCTTCCATCCAAATATAGAAGGTTTTTGTGAGCTAGTCAAGATGCAAGTTATTTATTTTTTATTAGCTTGTTCTTGTTGGTGTTCCAAAGTACCCATTGGGTTTTATTGCACTAATCACAAGCCTACAAGGTCTATTCGATATTCCCAAAGAGCTAGGGAAGGTGTTCTGCAGGTTTGCTCGATCACCTTTATCACTTGGTAACTCAAGTTTTATCTTCTCCAAGCTTCTCCAACTTCCCTTAGTGGTGTAAGAGCAACTCCAAGATGGGAGATGGATTTCCATCAATGATTGAGAAGCTTGATAGACAAAACTATGCTGCTTGGCAAATCGGCAAATCAGAATGGAGGCTTATTTGCAAGGAAGAAATCTATATGGGATTGTATCAAGTGATGAAGCAATGCCTATTCCAAGATCCAAAGGAGGATCCACTCATGAGGAAACAGATAAGCTTTACACTTTGGTGTGCAAGGGATGCTCAAGCAAGGTCATACATACTAAACTCTATCTTTGACTTTCTATTATCACATATTAGAGGATATAAGACATCTCAAGTGACTTGGGATGCCCTAGAGACCTTTTTTTTGCTAGTATCAAAGCAAGAAAGAATCATCTCTCGAATGAGTTCAACGAGAGAAGACTCCAAACGAAACCATCATAGTGATTGTTACAAAAGTCAAGGAGATTGCAGACAATTGGCATCCATTGGAGAGATGATCGAAGAAGAAGTCATTATGAGGCAAACTTTGGATGGAATTAGAAGTGACAAGGAGTGCTAATCTTTCACCTATGACCTTATCATGGATGCACAAACTTCAGACTTTAACATCGTTCTTGGACAATTCTTCAATCAAGAGGCCAACAATTAGCACGAAGGAAGGTAACTCCTATCAAGGTAATTCAACTAGTGCTCTATTTACAGATAAAAAAGAAAAGAAGTTGAAAGGAAAGAAGAAGGAGGAGGATGAGAAGAAAGGAACAAAGCATGACAAATCCAAAGGTGAGAATGTTCAACCTTGTGCCATTTGTGATAAGACCAACCATGCCACTCGGAATTGCTAATTCAATGGAAAGACCTAGAAAGGAAGTGGAAGAGGTGGATACGACAATAATAGAGGTAGAGGTGGAACACAACTTCAATAGAAATAATAACAGAAAAGACTACAACAATTATTCTGAAGATCAACAACATGAAGACCCATTGCTTCTGATGAATCTAAGCCACAAGGAAGGTAAAAAAGATGATCATTTATTTTGCATATTCAAGATGTTCAAATCACGTTGTAGGCAACATAGGTCTCTTATCTGACTTAGAAAAACCGAAGCTACATGAAGTACAAACAGAGGATGAGACAAAGCATGATGTGGAGAAGATTCGTAATGTGAAAGCTTCCAATGGAAGGACCAATATTCTGAGCAAGATACTCTATGTCCCCACCAGTACAAAAAATCTAATGAGTGTAGGCCAAATAGTTGAGAAAGGCTTGTAAGTTAGGTTTACTCATGGAAGATCCATGTCAATGCTTCAAGAAGATAGCCAGAGGGGAGAAGCATGGTAGGCTCTCTACTTTTGAAGTAGGAGAAACCAAGAATATAGCTCTATTCAACTTTGGGTCTCAAACCCTAAGTGAGCTTGAAGTGTGGCATAAGAGACTAGCTCATGTGAATGAAAGAACCTTGAAGGATATATGCAAGGATCAAATTATTATAGAGATGCCAAATATATCAAAGCAACACATGACCAAATGGATGTGATGCATGTCAAATTGGGAAGGCACAGAGACAACCATTCAACCACAAAGGCTACATCCACAACAACTTATTAGACTTAGTACATACAGATTGTATGGGGGCCAAGCCAAGAACCTTCATTGGCAGGATCAAGGTATTATGTCTCATTTATTGATGAGCATAGTAGATGGACTATTCTGTACTTTATCAAGAGTAAGAATGAAGTGTTTGATTGCTTCAAAAAATATCTACATGTGGAGAATCATAGAGGTAGATCACTCAAGAAGCTAAGATCTTATGGAGGTTGAGAATACTTCTCCAAGGAATTTGATGAGTTCTTGCAAGATAAAGGTATTAAGAGAGAAGTGACTATCAAGTACTCGTCCTCAATTGAATGGAATTGTAGAGAGAAGAAACAAGACATTAGTTGGATCAACCAGAACAATGCTTGAAGAGAAGAAGTTTCCACATTATTTATGGGCAGAGGCTATTTCAACGGCATTGTACCTTGTCAATAGACTACCATCCAAATCATTTCAAGGTATGACTCTTTATGAAGCATGGCATGGAAGAAAACTAGTCTAGGACATTGCAATGTGTTTGGTTGTTTAATTATGTTCATGTATGTACCTTCACAAGTCAGAGGTAAGCTAGATGAAAGGGAAACAAAGTCAATATTTATTGGATTTGACTAAACTTAGATGGATTACAGATTCTACAATACTTCAACCAAGCAACTCACTACAAGGAGAGATGTTGTGTTTGAAGAACACAGGTCTTGGTATGATGAAGACAAATAGAAGGTAACTCTACCATATGATCTTGATTCTGATTTTCATCAATTGGGAGGAAAGCATGATATAGAGGTCTAGGATCCAAGAAGTGATACATATGATGACCAAGATGAAAGGGAAAATGATTACAAGCTATGGAAGTCAAGACGCAAAGCAAAAATGCAAGAGTGTGGAGAATGCTCCAAGCAAGCACCTAGAAGGTCAACAAGGGAGAAGAGACGACGAGAAAGGTATAGATATGATTCCACATTCTTATAAAGAATTCAATCTACTTGGCAAAGGACTCAATTTCAAAAGAACCCTCAACCTATGAAGAGGCAAAGGGAGACCCTGATTGGGAGAAGGCTATGAAAGAAGAAATAGAAGCATTGAAGGAGATGGATACTTGGGAATTGGTTCCAATGTCATCCAATCAGAAGGTAATTGGTTGCAGATGGGTGTATTAACTCAAGAGGAACTCAGATGGATCAATTTGCAGCTATTAGGCAAGATTAGTTGCCAAAGGATGTTCACAAACTCATTGTATAGACTATGAGGAAACATTCTCTCCAATTGCAAAGATGACTACGATCAAACCATTGATAAATGTAGCTGACCCAAGAAATTGGAGACTCCTCTAACTTGATGTGAAAAATGCATTTCTAAATGGTTGGATAAGTGAAGAGGTATACATATCACAACCTCCAGGTTTTGAAAAATTTAATCATACATCTTATGTTTGCAGACTTAGGAAAGCATTATATGGATTGAAACAAGCTCCTAGAGCTTGGAATTATAGGTTGGTTATATACCTTCAAGATCAAGGATTCAGAACTGGAAACTCAAATCCATCTTTGTTCATAAAAAGGGATCATAATGAGGTTATCTATATGTGTGTGTATGATATTACTGTGACATATGACGACTTGAATGGCATTCAAAGAATCAAAAGACACATGCAAGAGGAGTTCAAAATCACATACTTAGGTGAGCTAACATATTTCCTAGGTATGCAAGTGATTTATACACATGAAGGGATGTATGTAACTCAGAGAAGATACATTCAAGACCTACTTCTCAAATTGAGAATGGAGAACACCGTGCTTGCAGGTACACCTTTGGAAATGAATCATAAACTAAGTGTTTATGAAGGTGAGCAGATTGATGATCCTAAAAATTATCAAAGCTTAGTTGGTAGCTTAATATATGCTACTTACACAAGACAAGATATATCCTATAGTTTGGGAGTGCTTAGCCAGTTCATGCACTCACCTAGAAGACTACACATGGAGGATGTAAAGAGACTACTCAAATACCTTGAAGGAACACTTAATGAAGATATCTTCTATCCTTACTCTTCAAATTTGAATATCAAAATCTATTCAGATGCAGATTGGGTTGGAGCAAAGGATGATAGAAGAAGTATCTGGATACTTAGCATTTGCGGATAGTGTTGTATTTTGACGATTGACCATGCCCTTCAATTTTGAAGGCTATCTACAAATCATACCTGTATTTACTGTTTTTAATGTATTTTTTGAAGGTCCTATAAATTCTTTGACCTTATTTTACGGTAAAAAAGGGCCAAAACGGGCAATACGGCTGTAAAAAATCAACACTGTTTGCGGGTTTAAAATTGGTTTCTTGGAGTTCCAAGAAGAGACCAACGATTGCCTTATCTTCAATTGAAGTAGAGTATAGAGATCTAACTATTGCAACTCAAGAAGCAATATGGCTCAAAGATTTATACTCAGATTTGAGACTTGTAAGTTCCAAGCCTCACAATGCACATACTTGGACATAATGTTAGTTCAATGCATCTAGCTTCAAATCCAATTTTCCATGCAAGGACAAAGCACATGGAAGTCCATTATCACTATGTAAGAGAGAAACTTACAAACATTATCGCTTTGGAGATAATGTTAGTCCACTGCATCTGGCTGCAAATCCAATTTTCCAACAAGGACAAAGCACATTGAAGTCCATTATCACTTTGTAAGAGAGAAACTTATGTCAAAGGAAATTGACATTTCATTTGTTTCTACTGAGAAACAAATAGTAGACATGATGACAAAGGCACTTGATGGGATAAAGCTATGAAGATTCAAATCTATGGCAGGTATTCAAACTATCAAAGAATGAAGAGTCAAACATACTTCAGCTTGAGGGGGAGCTCTTGGATCACCAAGCTTTCACTATGCTTGAGATGAATTTCTTTCTTATTTAAACCATCATATGGATGGTGCTATACATATACTTTGGGAGTAGCACTTATGTGCACACTTTTCTTCGTGTTGATTGTATGATCACTTATGATCATTCATTTTGTAAGGTTCAAGGTATTTACCTTTGTAAAAGGGAAGAGTAAAAGTCACAAAACTCACGAGTTGGAAGTAGTTGAGATTTATTCTCAATCAATTAACCAAAAAGTTGATATTACTTCAACTTTCACTTTTCCTAAAATGTAGGAAGAGATTCCAACCATCCGAACAACCCTATGAGATTTGAATTCAGATTCATGTGATTTGAGTCCTGGAAAACCATCAAAGGTCTATATAAGACCACACATTCATTGTACATTGAGGTCTGTGATGATTTGATGTAATACAAATACTCTTTGGCCATTGCTTGGTGCCATATCAACTCTCTGCCATTCCTCAGACTCCATCATTTTACAGAGCTTGGTTCTCTCTCTACAGAGCTCCAAATCTTCTAAATGAGCACTCATTACAAAGGTATTATTTTCTAATTTGTGTATAAATTTTCATATCATTTGCTTTAGTAAATTTAAGAAATCTTCAATTGAAGGTCTCATGGTCAATTTCTGCACAACCCTGAAAAGTCGAGCGTACACCCAATCATCGTTAAACTTATTGCTCCTTCATTGGTTGATATAAATAAGGGCTTTTATGCATTATATCAAGATAACCCTATGTACAACAATGAACATTCCCCTAAAACTTTTTCGATTGTAAGCTGCTGTCAGTGTTTGAAGTCATAACTTCCATCCAAATATAGAAAGTTTTTGTGAGCTAGTCAAGGTGCAAGTTATCTGTTTTGTATCAACTTGTTCTTGTTGATGTTCTAAAGTACCCATTGGATTTTATTGCACTAATCACAAGCCTACAAGGTCTATTTGACATTCGCAAAGAGCTAGGGAAGGTTGTGTACTTGTTTGTTGGACCACCTTCATCACTTGGCAACTCAAGTTTTTTATCTTCTCCAAGATTCTCCAAGTTCTTTCAATAGGTGTAGTGAGTCCGGGCATTTCCAGAGCCGATGTCCTCTCTCAAAAGGATCACCTCCGTGCAAGCTGTGCTGAGATGCCACGATCACTATTCGAAGGACTATCCAAAATTGCGGCCAATTACGAGCCAAGGAGGACTCTGTGGGCAGTAGCCAAGGAGTTCCTCCTTTCAAGTGAACATAATATTAGTAAAAGGTGAAAAGATTCCAAAAGGGGGAGACCTCGTGGACATGGATGCTCCGGGTAACCGCAATCTTGTAGATAGGGCTAATTACAGGGAAAAGGATTCCGAAATGGGGAGACCTCACGGAAATGGATGCTCTAGGTAACCTCAATCTTGTAGATAGGGTTAATTTCGATAATTGAGCCTAATTTTGGAATTGGACCTAACAAATCAATTTCAGAAATTAGACCAATTTCAGAAATTAGACCAATTTTTGGAAAGGGACCAATTTCAAAAATCGGACTAATTTCAAAAATTGGACCAATTCCAAGAGAGACCAATTTCAAAAATTGGACGAACTCCAACGGTCAAACCAATTTCAGAAATTGGACATGTTTGGGACATTGGACCAATTCTTGAAATTGGACCAACCTAGAAAGTAAGACCGATTTCTGCTAAGAGTTTGCAGCCCTCTAGTCCAATTTCTCAATCGCCAGTAATGGAGCAATGAACAGAGCAAAAATACAACAGCTTAGTATGTGCTCTAGAAAGGGAAGTAAGAGGAACCACACTGCCGAACACACTCCATTCAGCTAGTTCAGAATCTCTTCCAACAAATGTGCTATCATAAGAAGAAAATACACACTGCAGAGATAGATGCTTGAGTCCTCACATGGGCTCAGAAGAAGAACTTACAAGATCAAAACAGATCCAAGAATAGTTTCCAAGAGGAGGGAGGGTCTAGTCTGAAGACTCATTTTTTTGAAGGAAGAGGGGAAGAGGTGGATAAAGCCTACAAAAACACAGTAAGGGAACTACAACAGTCATCAGGGGAACGAGACTTGGATTCCACCATCATTGACATAGAGAATCTTCTAAAGAACACCTACAAGTAGGTATCTCTATATGACCTCTTGAAAATGGATGAAAGGTTTAGAAGTGATGTCTTAAGTATATAATTCATAGTTGGATTCTGATGTGTCAGGTACCTTTTACTTGACTCATTAGTGACTTGATTCTGACTTGGCATCAGGAATGTATTTCTGACGGGGCTGTTGCAGGTATTCCAGGAAAAGTGAAAAAAAACCTCAGGTTGCACTTGGGTTTGTTCATTCCAACCCCTACAATCACGAGTTCAGACATGAGCAGAGAATGGTGAATTTCTGCAGCATACAACCCTCCCATTTACATCCATACAGTCCAATCCAATCCAATCCAGTCCATTACAGCCCAGCCCAGCCCAGCCCTCTCAAGCCTTCAAGGTATGTAGTATGGAGTTTCAATAATCTATGGACTGGCCAGGACTCCCTCCCTACAGGACATTGTTAGTTTGTATATGTGGGTAAGGTGTGAGCAATTCATCATGGCTTAGAGAAGGCCATATGCTACAAGTTTAAAGCTTGCATTCAAGTGTCATAGAGTGGCTGCTGCTGTATACAGCAGTGCATATAGTATAATGAACCTGTGGTCTGCTGGACAGTTTGACATCTGAAGTATAATGGTGAGACATCGAGAGAGGAAAGGGCTCTTACATGAGTCTTTGGCCCTGAGCACAAATGAATGGTTGATTTCGACATTCAACCTTGCACATCCATGTCTTGCCCACATGTTACTGGCTTTGCTGCCTTGTTGAAGTTGGTTCACCATCATTGGAGCTCAACTCCAATCAAATGTGCACTCCTGAAAACATCTTATGACCTTCATAAATCATAGACAAGTAATATCATATTGTAAAGAGAGGACTCTAATCTTATGACCCCTTCTGCATATGGTAGTGGGCATGTCAATGTTAATGCTAGCCTTGATGCTACAATGTTAATCCCTATGGTAGTGATGTACATATATGTTTTTCTTTTTTTTCATTGAAAAAAAATAGGCCACGTCAGGAAATGTCAGAAATGTTTTTCTTTACTCGTCATAAGTCTGATTCCTATCAAAAGTCAGAAGTCAGAATCCCGTCATTAACAACTATGGGTATATTAGAGACGTTTTGTCCTCCACCCCATGAGATCACAATTAGTGGTAGATAAAACACCTACTACTGACTCGAGAAGTCCCACAGTCACTTTGACCATGATCACAATTAGTGGAAGGTGAAACACCAGTATGATCATGACAGGTAAAACACCTACTAGTGACTCGAGAAGTCCCACTGTCATTTTGACCATTCGAGGAAATTCTTTTACAAGGGTGATTATCGATGGAGGATCAAGCATTAATCTAATGCCTCACTGCACTATGATTTCTTTGGGTTTATAAATGACAAAGAAGGCCGCTTTTACTGTAACACTTGCAAACTAAAGTAGAGTCTAGCCTTTGGGTAAATTGGAGCAAGTCCCTATGCTTATTCAGAAGTTCGAATTTTTCTTAAGTTTTGTTGTGGTTGCTGTTCCTCGCATGGATCGGGGCTATCCACTCCTGATTGGAAGACCTTGGTTGAGGCGTAAGCATGCAGTTCATGATTGGAGCAATGACACCTTGCTCATGATTGGAGCAATGACACCTTGCTGGTCAACATTTCTGGACTTGAGATAATACCTACATCTTGATAGCACAGTTCAAGAACAACAAGAAGCTAACCCACATTCCTTCTCCATTCATAAGCAAAAGGAAATAGAAGTAGAAGATGATCAAGACCTGCTTCACTGGATAGAAATAGTAGACTCATTTCCTTGCTATGGGGTTAAAGTCTCAGAAAATGAACAAGAAGTAGAAACTATGGGACTTGAGGAATCGATTCTCGACTATAGAAGGGGAGAGGATAAGGTTTGCAGGTACTACCAGGAAGAACCTCAAGGTAAAGAATTATCAACATGTGAACATGAGCCATCAAAAGAACTCAATGAGGAGCTTGCACCAAAGGGCGAGCTCGCATGCGGTTGGGTTAAGGAGAAGGGAAACAAGTATCATGTTGGATGAATCTCTGTGTTATCCAGGTGATGTCTTCTCCCAAGAGTCTATAGAGTCTATTTTGACTTCCAAACTTATGAAGGAGTTTAACTTGGGAACGGAAGAAAAGCCTCAACCTATTCTCCTTTCATCTTGGTAGTGGGAGTATTCTAGTTTACTAACAGAGGTAATTACTTTTATGCAAAAATTTAAAAATGTTTTTGCATGGACCTATGAGGACCTAGAAGGGATTGCTCCACATTTAGGAGAGCACACCATTCCTCTTGCTGAGAATGCGAAGCCTATCAGGGGAAGGATATAGAGACTCAACCCCAAATATGCAGAAGCTATGAAGGCGATTGAGAAGATGGAGGAAGCAAAAATTATTGTACCAGTAGAGCATTCACAATGGTTGTCATCCATGCCTTCATTACAGGAGAACCCTTTGGCAAATCGTCTTGTCCTTTCTCACTAGGCTAAATCGTTCCCCATCGATCAAAGGATTTGCCCCGTCACATAAAAGCCCAACTTTATCCTCAAAGGGGCATCACTAATCCCCACCTAGGGCATCATATCCAAAATTCGTCGTACAACCTGAATTCATCTCCCAATCTCTCACCCACAACCAATTCGTAATAAATTCACCTCCACTCAATCCCTAGTCATACCACATTCGACCCAGAATCAGCGCTACCAAATTCATATTCAGCAAGCCAATCATCCCATCTTCCCCTTCAAATTTGCCCCTTGAAACTTTCCTACGACTCAACACATTTGCTCGACTTAAATTGGCTTCCCTTCTACCCAATTCGTCCTCAAACTTCGTATGTTGGCATCTCTTTTTAGGAGGTGATAAACAACCAGTGGGCATCCACACACTTCGGATGGCCCACCCTTCATTGATTCCCAATTCATTGGCCAATTAAGATACGATAAGCTCTTTCCTTCATTGGTTGCTATTTTCTTGCAATCTGCCCTCATCCTCTAGGAATTAGCTTCGTTAGCAATTCAATTGGCTATCGTTCGATTAAGAATAAACTCTTGAATTTGCATAGCCTAGCCCAATACAGAATTCGCCCTAGCTTCATGTACAAATTTGCCCCAGCACTTAATACACATTTCGTTCGAGCCTTCATGCAAATTTTGTCTCTGCATATCCAACTATTAACTAGAATCTGCCCTCAATTGAAATTGCCAACGGGAAACCCTCAATTGAAATCGCCCTCATCATATTGTAATCGAATTGGCCCTCAAGTGGAAGATCGTCTTCTTCATATCACATAAAATTCGCCCTCAAGAAATCTTCCTCAACATATCATTTAGAATTCACGCATAGCATCGATTGCATTCACCCTCGCTATCAGTCTACTTGAAGACCCATCTGGAACTCGCTCAAAGACCCCTCTAATTCTCACACCATACCGATCGATATCGTCCTTATCTTCGTGTTCGTTCCTTGATTGTATCAACACCTTCCATCAATTGCCGAGTCAACTCTCGAGAGTACACCACCTTTGGTTTAGTCATGGCCTCTTCGTATGCATGTCCACATGCTCTTCCTCACTTGGAAGAAACAACAGTAGTACAAAGTAATTCTAATCATTAGAAGAACCACCCAATCCAAGCATAACCAACATAGCACGATATAGTGGACCCATGCTTAAAGGCAAAGGCAAGATACTTGCCACAATAGTGGATGAGATTCCCGTCTCCTCTGAGGAGGATGAAGATGCTGAAGATGGTGAAGAGGCTAGCCAAGAGACCACTGGATCAGAATTTGTACCCTCAGAAGCCCTCTGCTCTAGGGATGTGTCTCAAGGTACATCTTCATTCACTAATGCTTCCAAGGGGGACAATGGCATCTTAATACATGCGCATTCCAACATACCAGAGAACAGGGAGACACTCCAACACTTGTTTTCAGAGGTTCAACTTAGGGATATGGGACACCACTCATTTTCATTAGTTCCCCTTTCCATTGATCTTGATCACATGGAAATATTGCATTTTTTCAAATCCTTTCCAAACTTTCCAGGAGGTGTAGTGACCGTGGAGATGTTATCTTCAGCAATGGGCACACTTACTCCTATACCTCCTACTGGAGTATTGACCTTCTCAGGTATTGCTGAAGACCTATTGATTAAAAAATGCAAGGCAACCTTTGAAGAGAAATCGGCTTCTTTGGCCACTGCTTCGTTCTTATGTGCCTTCAAATTCTACTTTATGCTAGGGAATATGAAGGCTAAGCTCTCATTCACTAATTTCTCGATGTGTGATGGTCTGTTGTGTTTCTTGACCTCGAAGCCATACCCATACCATAAGCTCCTCTAGCATTCGATGTTGGATAAGAGAAAGCGCTTTGTTGTGCAAATGAATAAAGGGGCTAGCAAATTTCATGTCTATTCCCCATGTATATTCGCTTGGTTACGTACGCTTTCAGCCCTATACCCTCAGCTTTAGTCTTCACCCACTACTTAGAGTCACAAAGGGAAAGAAAAGAAGCGGACATATGTGCTTAGAACACCAAAGTTACCCACTTCCATCAAGAAGAGAGCAAAGGTGGTGAAGGATTCGCGAGCAAACCTGGACTCACTTCTAGTTGCAGATCAAAGCTATGCGGCACTGGCATTAGGTAAGAAGCTATCTTTCTCTCATGCACATACTCCTACTACCACCATTGCTGCCACGACCACTACGATTACACCCATGCACACTACCACTACTTCCACTACACCTCCTACTTCATCTACACACACCATTGCAGAACCTACTCCTTGCCCTCCACCTAATCCTACTACCCCCCCCCCCCCCTCGCCCCCCCCCCCCCCCCCCCCCCCCCCCCCCCCCTCCCCCCCCCCCCCCCAAAAAAAAAAAGCAAGCATGGACCATCATGCACCATCCCCTCCATATTCATCACTATATTCAACCTCCAATCCATCTTCGATTTTAGTTATTACATTCATTGCCCTCCTTGTTGCTACATCCACTCCACACCCTATTCCTATGGTACCACATGAGCTTGTCCCCACACCCTCCATCACTTGTCCTTCCACCCCAATCACCCAGTCCACCTCTCCACCTGTTAACAACCCCACCTCCACCTTCACTTCCGGTCACCATGGAAGGGAGACTCTTCAACACATGATGCAGCTATGTTGTGAAGGAGAAAATTCACGGGAACACTAACTACAGGCTTTTGAGGACCACCAAAGATATATCATAGCTATGTGCACTTTGGTATAATCAATGGAAAGATACCACAGAGAAGTTCGTGACCAATGGCATTTATGGAAGTAGAGAACAGAAGACTAGAGACATGGCTCACCGGGAGCAAGAGATTGTTAAGTTGCAAAATGCTAATGAGGAATTAAAGACACAAGTGACATTCTACAAGGAGAAATATGAGAGAGCAAAGGCATTGCACACTATGTCAATAGACTTCTTCTCATCTCAAGAAGCCTCACAGGACCCTCCATCGAAGAGTTAGAAGAGCCAGATGATTTCATACATCTAGTTCAGTTTCTATTTGCATTCCTAGTCATAGCTTCGACTAGATTTTTGAGTAGCTACTTGGAAGCACATAGAATTTTGAGTACTTGTCATCATGAACATGCCATTTTTTGGGCTCATTGTGTATTTCCATTTCTCCCCGATTTAGTCTTCTTATAATTGTATTGTATATCATTTCAGCAAAAAATAAAAAGAAAAAAAGAAGCAGCAGCAGCATTACTTACACAAGCAGGGCACTTGCCGAGACGAGCAGTGAAGTAGTGGCGGGCAACCTGAATAGCCTAAATTAGGGCCCCACAATTTTTTTTGGTATACCTATGTATTCATAAATTCTCAGTGTAAGAGTCTAATTACAGAGTGTAAGTCAAATCTAGTTGCAGGAAGAGACTAATTTTCAAAATTGTTCTAAGACAAGAGAAGAGACCAATTTCACAAATTGGTCTATGGACTAATTCGCAAATTGGTCGATGCTCTAATTTCACAAGGCAACAAGAAGAGACCAATTTCACAAATTGCTCTATGGACTAATTTTCCAGAGTTGGACCAATTTCTCATTCATTCAAGACCCAAATTCGTCCAAGGCAAGAATATCACTTGAAGACTAAGTATGAGGACCCACCAAAAGTGGCCGAGCGGATAAAGAGAGTGGAGACGAGAGCAGAGAAAGAGAGCGGATACCAGAGTACCTGACTTGACAGAGTACCAGTAGTGCAACTCAAAGTAAGAGTGGAGGTAACAGAGTAGTGGACTAATCACCTGATAGAGGAAGCTTATATAAAGAAAGGAATTCGAGTACCGAAGATATCATAGATCATAGAGGAGATATCAGATAGCTCGTCACGGTAGAGAGTATAGAGAGAAGGAAGAATACTTGAGTGAAGTGCATCGTTGCTCTCAAGCTTCAGCAGCTCAGTTCTAGGAGTTAGACATGAGGCTTTGGTCGTGTCAGAGAGGGTGGACAAGCGGAGTGAGTCCACAAGGGCTGAGTGCTTAGCAAGAGGCTTGTATGCTTCAGCAGTACCTCGAGAGTTGGATCATGAAGTTGCCAATTTGCTTAAGGAGCTGTCCAAGCAGCCACTGCCTCTTCCCCTGTGATTGTACCGCTTGCCTATCTTGTATACTTCCATGCTTGATGTGAATAGAGTAATGCTTCTGTGAATCTTAATCTTGGCTCTTATTTTGTCTCATTTTGTAACGTTCTTCTGGTTTGTGCAAAGCATACACATAGTGCATATTGCACTGAGAAAAAGAACCCACCACGAGCACAAGAGAACAAGAATTTCCTCTACAAGAGCCCATGTTTGTGTGAGTAGAGCAAATGAATTGTTCATAGTCTCTTTTAAGGTACAAGAAGCGGAGGAGATTCCACCAGTAGAGCCCTCTTCCTTAGATGAGATATAGAGAGTTTATACGCTCTTTAAATTGCGTAGGTACTAGGTAAGAGTGGCACTGTTCTATTATAGGCAATAGGAAGATTATGTAGTCACAATGGTTAGATTGAGTCTCACATGAAGACTCTAGGAGGGAAGTTGCTAGCCTTAGTGATGGTCTTTGACTAGACGAGTAGTTCTAGTTGTTGTCATAGAGAGGCTCTGAGTTGATTAATCACTTTTCTCATAGGGTTTTTTAGAGATAAGGAGAGATCTGACTTGCAGGAGTACCAATCTCTTACTTGGTGTTTTGTCGTGAAGATGATGGATGATCACCAATTAGGAGATTGCTAGTGAAGGATTATCTGAATCTCATAAAAGGAATGCTTATGCATTTAGATGGCAAAGTAAGGGGAAGAGAAAAGACTAGAGTTCACAATACAGTGCCATTAAATGCTCTTCCAATAGAACTTAGTCCAAAGTTTATGGATGAAAAATCAAGAACTTTTTGGATGGTAGGATGTAGAGATTTTATTCTACTAATAAGAACTACTTATATATGAACTAAGATGATGGAATGAGACACAAGGATGGTATAGGTTGAAGCTATTACTCGTTGTAGGCTGTAGCTGCCCTCTACCTGGTGGCTATTTTAGGACGGGCTCTTCTTAGGGAAGTATTCTCCTTAGCACATTCTGTGCATACAAGACAACACAAGAATGATAGTATGAAGGTATACAAACGAAAGAAAAATGTAGCCTCAACAATACGCAAGAGTGTTCCCAAAAGTAGTCCAAATAGGCTCGGGACTTCTGCATATGTGACAGATTGAACTATATAACAAGGAGACAACTCATAATAACTAGCCTAAGGCCAGCCAAACTGCCTCCACTTGGCCACTTCAATGGAGGCTACCTGCTCAGACACCTTCACTAGAAGGGCTACACCTCCCACAGGGAGCAGAAGTGGTACACTTCCAACAAGCTGGGCACTTAGACGTCTTACTGTTTATACAGAGATGACCACTACCAGACCAGTATACATAAACATCCAGATGTACAAATATAACAGAGGAGTTACAATAGCTCAACTCACAATAGGAGAAATACAGCAGTCCAGCACACAACTTGTACAACATTCCAGCATTCATGTATACATCAGAGACTAAGCACACGACAATTATTAGCCCGGCTTGTAGCTACATTAACATAGCGTTCTTCCTTTCTAAGCTCCTTTCCATCTCCTGGGATCATAAAACAATGAGACATGGTTCTTGCGAACTCATCGAATTTTCAGTACTACTATATGGGATACACTCTGAGGAAGGTGATTACTGTGCGGAATTGAACAGGGGAAAAGACTTAAGAGAGAGCAATGAACCCCATGATCCATGAAGCTGCATAGAAGTTTTTTCTCTTCTCAATTATATTGGGACTGTGTGCTGATGACATGTTTGGTGCGAGCACTTTAGGGAGGCAAAATGCAAGAAAGAACTGCAAAAAACTGCAATCTTACTTTTTGGTTAAAAATATCATAGATACTACATGGTCAAGGTAAAATTGTGCTATGATGAATTCAGATAGAAGGAAGATGCAATCTTCTGTGGGGCCTCTCACATTAAAATTGTCACACTGTCTGCGGATTTGCCTAAAGTAGTTACGAATGTAAACATGCATTCTTGTTTCTGGTGCTTAGGTGTATTGTATTGTGATCCTTTTCTTTTTCTTCTCTCTCTCTCTCTCTCTCTCTCTCTCTCTCTCTCTCTCTCTCTTTTGGGGTGAGGCTACCCCATCTTGTGGTTCCCATAATACTCCCTAGTGAGGCATCATTTCCCTCCTCTTTATATTTTTCTTAACTTCGGAGATGGGTAGGGTTTTTGTGCGAGCCTTTGCATTGGTGCGACCAACAGATTCCCATGCTTTTCTTTCTGACATAGGTGCCGGAAACAATGAGGAAACAAAGAAGAGAGAAGAAGAAAATGGGCTAGAGGTGAGAAAACACAGTACAATATGCATCAACAGCTTAACAAGAAAAGGAAATAGAGCAGATCGAGGCCTTTGGCTTCCTTAGGAGTGTAACTCATAAGGAGTCAGGACAATGAGTTATGGTGGTTTAAGTTAATGTACATGACAAGTGGTTAGGAAGGTCTATGGCATGCCATGATCTGAACCTCTAGAGCATGTACTATGCAGTATCTAGAACCCTAGAAACTCATGTCCAGCTCTTAGAGTTGCCTCAGCAGCATTGCAATTGATTTATTAAAATAACTACTGATGTGTATGCTTGTAGGCAGAATCCAGTATCTTGGCAGGCCATTGTTAATGACTGCTCAGATGGGAGGGTTTACCAATACGGTATTCTGAGAAACGAGATACTATGTAAGGGTGTTCACTCTTTCTCTACGTGCAGGCATTATGATAATGGTAACAATCTTATTGTGATTGATTTTTCTCCATTTTTTAATCCCTAGAGGAAGAATATGTGGGTATGCTTATAAGTGATAGGGAAAGGCACATTGTATACTATGAGTTCTTTTGGTTGTTTATCTTTAATCCATGAATGTGGAACCCAGTGTTACACTTTGCTTCATGCCCTGAGATTTTTTGTATCTTGATTATATTGCTTAATACTAGGCTCTAATACAGTTTAATTTGAACAGGAATATCATACATATCATATTGCATACATACACATCATTTTGCATGACTATTTATCATTTTTCTTAGCCTGCAGATAGAAGATCATGGGAGTTTTTCTTTTTTAGCTCAAGTGGTCTCTGATCATGAGGCCTTGGCAAAAAGAGTTCCTGCAAGTCTGGAACATATAAAGAGTCTAAATACAGAGATGCATTTGCTCAGGCAACAAATTCAAGCAGAAGATTTTGCACACAAGGAAGCAGTTATCACGTGGAACAAAAATCTGTTGCAGAAAAAGCAGGTATTTGTCTCTGAAGGTCCTGAAAGAAGTTTAAAAGTCCATCACAGGCTGGTGCTTTATGATTATAAATTAATACAAACTACACAGCTGATGCGTTTAAAGCTCAATATTGTAGGGAAAATCATCATTTATTTACTGACACTCTCTTATGGTTCAGGATATTAAGGATCTAAAGGCACAGAATAAGCTTACAGCTAAGTACAGGTAGGTTCAAGTATGGTCTCATTTTAAGTATCTGCTCAAATTCTCTTTTGTTTTACCTTTTCCTGGCGAAAGGAATATGCCTAAACTTGCTCGATCAAATACTTGTAGGGCAGATATGGCAGTAGCTCAAGCAGACTGTAAGAGAAGATTTAGAGAAGAGAAATTGCTTGAATTGAGGGATGAAATTAATCAACTGACAGATCTATTAGAGGTAGTTGAAAATCTGGAACTAGCTTAAGAGATTTTAAGTCAGCAATTTAAATTGTTATAAACCATTCCTAGCTCTCTGATCACAGTTTAATTGCAAGTCACCTGAGGCAGTTTCAGTCCTTACCAATGTCTGTGATTCATTTCAGGCACTTGTAGGTGTCAATCTGCTGTATAACACTACTTTCAGCCTGTCTAGGCTGTAGTGACTGATCTCGTATGTGATACACTGCAATGAGGAAGCATCTGAGTCGGCCTTGATCCTCACTCATCATATACTGCTGTAATGAGCTCTCTAAGTGGAACTGTGTCCTCAGATCTGAATACATTGGGCGTCGTAATATCTCAAAGTGGTCTTTGCTCTCCAGGTTTGTCTGACATATTGGGCATATGCACTCCTCTCTGGCTATGCCCTTGGTTTGCCCCATTCAATCTCTAACTAGCGTGATGATACTTGCTACTTGGAGATGATGGGGCAGATAAATCCTCATGTACTGTGGCGTAACTATAAGTCGGTGATCCGATATATGTAGAAAAAGCTCACGGTAGTAGAGCTTTTTCATTGTAAGTGGCTCATTCAGACGGACCCATGTCCTTTATATATTTGCATGCCATACCTCCTGTCGGATAATCCTATTCTTCTCTTGTTTAGAGAGTGGATAGGTGGGAACCTGAGCATCATACTGTCTTGTTGGTAATCGATCTATATCTAAACCATATCTGGCCATCCAATCCCGACCCGGTGCATACCAAGAGGAGGTATCCCTTGAAAGCCCTAGATCTCGTGATGTCTAGAAGGCGTTATATACGACATGCTCAATGTCCATATCTTGGTATCTATGTAGCAAGCAAACCATCTTGAAAAGTGCCTCAACTAGCATTGTTGGCGTAGTTAGCTTTGCTCTAATAATATCATAGGGCACCGAGGGCTTACTACAAGTGAGCTTGGTTATCATGAGCATTTGAGGTCTCTTGACTAGTGATGATATCGAATCTAGCAGATCCTGGTCCCCATATAGAGATGTACGAAGAGTATGACAAGTGTGTTAAATAGCCACCCATGGGTTTGGGGCTCCTAGGAGTGTGCCTGATGACATTGTCTTCATCAATGCTATTACTGCATAACGTCGAGTAAGTTGATCATGGGCTTCCTTGGTCATAGAGAAGGTTTCGGATGCTGTACTAGTCACCTCAAGGTATACGTATGAGCCAATGACCTCAATGGCCCTACCAACCACCATAAAGGAGCTATGTTTGCGCACTTGGGCTGATGTATGAGAAATGAGTACCTTGGTCTTACCAAGGTTCACTGAGAGCCCCATTTGAGTGCAAAAATCGTCTAGGGCATGCAAATGGTGTTGTAGTCCCTCCTCTGACTTCGAGAGCAATACAATGTCATCTGCATACAGTAAAACATGAGCCATGGCCTCCTCCCCTAGGGGCCCCAATTGTACTCCCTCTCCCCCTCCTTGTTGAATGAAGTCAGCTATCTTATCAATGTAAAGCCCAAAGAGTGGGGTGGAGCGCACACCCTTGTTTCACATCAATGGTGCTAACAAGGGGCTTAGAAAGACATCTCTGTTATCGGACTGTGCTTAATACTCACTTATATAATGCCCCCTTTAGTACTCCAAGATTCACGAGCTTCTTGAAGAGTCTTTCTTTAGGTATCATGTCAAAAGCTTTGCGGAAGTCCACAAAGCAGCAATATAGCCTTCTCTTCTTCCTTACGCAAGTCATATCAATCAAGCATCTCATAATGAAATGGTGATCTATGGTGGAAAAGGATCGTTTGAAGCGAGCCTGTCCAAGAGCCCAGAGGTCCTCTTTTAGCAAGAGTACTCAACCTCTTCTCTAAGTTTGCCCCATAAAGCTAGGCCAATATGGGGCCAATCATGATGGTCCAATAAGTGTCTGGATCCATGATATCTCTAGATTTGTGGATAGGCGCAATAACGTGCATTGTCTAGGAATTTGGAAACACTTCAACCAAAGCGTGGTTCAAGAGGGTGGGATGAGTTGGTGCAAGGGTTGCCCTCCCATGGATAAGATGCTAAGTCGAAAATCTAAATTCAGCTCTAGATCTGCAATGCAGAATATGTAAAATAGCTATGCTGACGGTCATTTTTGTGTAAGCAAGGAGGAGATGGTCGGACCTACTCCTTGTGGTGTAGGGATCAATGGCTGATCAGGTATCCATTACAAATCTTCTCCATATCTATGCATATCATCCAATCATGGATGGGGGTAGAAATCCTCCTCTCGCATCATAGTGGTTAGCAACGGGATGGCAACGTCGTAGGCAACGGGTTGCTAACGTGTTAGCAACGGGTTCAAGTTGCGAACCCCAAGTTGCGAACCCCAAGTTGCGATAAAGTTGCGTACAGATCAATTTTTATTTTAGATTTTATTTAAATTTTAGATACCCTAGGTATAAAAATCTTCCTATTTATGCTTAAACATCATAGAAAAGGCATGAAAACAAGACAATTTAAGATTTATACAATGTTCATATCAAATATGTAAGTCGTCGCTGTGTCTTGTCATGTACATACATACATACATACATACATACATACATGCATGGATTATATTATATTACACATGTAGCAGTAAATATATACTACATACATATGAGTAACATGATACATACATTTTTATGAACATATATACATAGTATATACATATTAAATATATACACACCACGTAGATGCACACATACATGATACATACATGCATACATATTATGTACATAGATGATAGTAGGTACATACTACAAAAATAGAAACATAGATATTAGATACATACGTAAGTAAATACACATGCCTTTCAATATACATAGAGTAATAAATTTTAGGAATAACATCATACATACATACATGCATATATAGATAGATAGATACATACATACATAGCTAGGTGAATAAACCTATCTTTGGGGAAACATACAAAAATAGGAATATACATAAAAGATTACACATATAGTACATACATACATACATATTACATAAGCACATACATATATATGCATATGCATGATGTGATATGGTACATGATGTTGGAATGATCATATGGTAAGTGGGACATTGTATACTCTCTTTATCTCGCTGCATTCTTTTCCTCATTGAGGCATTGGTTTTCTTGCTTGATCACCAATTTTTTGTTCATAAGTTGTAAGGGTTAAGACTTAAAAGACCCTTGTGGACCATTTTTGAACTTTTGGAAAGGAATTTTTTTGCAAGATTAGCAACGCGTTGCGAACGCGTACGCAACGTGGAGTTGCATTGCGAAAGTTGCGAACGTTCGCAACGCGTTGCGTATGCAACACTGTCTCGCATATGTGTCGTCATGCAATTCTACTGTCTCTAGTCATGAGCAAGTAGTGTCTCTACTCATGAGCAAGTGGTATATGTCCCAATAGTGTCTCTCATCCCATTCCCACTTTTTACTGCAGGTAAGAGTCTGCAGGTAAGAGTATGCATGTGGTGATGTGTCTACCTGTATGTGATCTTTCCTCGAGCCTGTGATATTTGGAGACATTGATGCAACTCACAACATTCATCGTACCATTTGTTTTGAGGCATAGACCAAGTGCGTGGTGGATGTGTATATGTGCGATGGGGAAAGCTGTGTGGTCGAAATGTGAAGGATTACAGTAATTTGTGAAGTGAGGATGTCGAGAGGGGCATGTAGATCTAGCGAAAGCAAATGTGAATCAAGATGATGTGTATAAATAAGTAAAATGTATAAATAAGTGACAACTAAGACCTCTCTTTGGACTCATGTCTCTGTCTTATATAGATGTTCATGTGCCACTTAGATCTCTTCAAGCCAATCCGGTCCTATCCATAGTGTGCCATTACAATTCTAGATTCCTGCCTCGAGTAGTATGTACATGCATCATACATCACACATGGTTGACAAACATGTCTTATGCACAGAGTGATACATGTCACACACATAGAGTGACATATGATATTAACAATTGTCGATCACACTAATCAAGTACTATAACAACATGATTTGAATTCTTTTACCAGAGGTGACAGTTTGCATGTTGGAGTTTGAGGTTTGCAGAAGCACACAAACACCACAAGGAAGAAGAACAAGCTTGGAGCATAACACACAATATTGAATATATTACCAATTGAAGGTACAAAGGTATCTAACACCACAAGGAAGAAGAACAAGCTTGGAGCATAACACACAATATTGAATATATAATACCAATTGAAGGTACCAAGTGACTGTTAGGGTTATAGACGTATCTACAAGTCTAGAAAAAAACCCTCCTAAAGAGGGAAAAAAGTGCCTCGGTGGTCCTAGTGTGATCACACACATCACTACCGAAATATATCAACAAATCCCCTTTGGGAGTGATGTGGTGAACAAGGAGCTTGCATTCATGTATAAGGAAGTGCCAAGCTATGTGGAATCAATCCAGAAAAAGAATTAAGCCCAAAGCTTTGCGGAAAGCTTCAAACTTCTCCCTAGACGGAGCCTTTTAAAAAGGTCTGCAACAGTCTCATGTGTGGGCACATATGCCAAACTGATCTCTCTAGAAGAGAACCTCTCCTTGACAAAATGATAGTGTGGCTCAATGTGCTTAGTGCGAGAATGGAACATAGGGCTCCTCGCAACTTCGAACGCGCTCTGACCATCAA